>VZTD01002911.1:493579-574362 GCA_013397725.1 Rhagologus leucostigma
TTCCTTCCTTCCTTCCTTCCTTTCTTTTCAAAGGCCAGTAATCAAAAACAGACAGTGCTTTTCAAAGATGCCTAGTTTCTTCTCTAATGCCACAGCACTTACTAGATAATTATCTCTTGCAATGTCATGTTGACATGGTTTTGTTCTATACATCTCTTATTCCAATAAACTGGCAAATCCAGCAAGTTCTGTGCTGTGTATTTGATTTTACTTCTTTCTTGAGCCCTTCTGTGACTAGTAGCAGGTTGCCTAGAAAAACAAATCATTGCTTTCTCTGTATGGCATTTTTTCTTGACTGATGGCTTTCAAGTGCACTTGTTTTGGTTTTGAACGCTTCATAAGTCACTGCATCTTGCATAGTTTGTTTGGATCTTAAATTGATATGGATGTGGTTGGTCTGTTTGAAAGATGAAAAGAACAGAGGTTTGCAATATCCTGAGATTTTCTTACTGTCTGGCAAATTTCAGGTTCATTGTATATTTGCATTTTAGAAGGAAGAGATTACTTATGAGAACACAGTAAGACACAAAACTCAGCGTCAAGGTCGCTTGGATCTGGGTTGATACGTCCCTCTGCCAGGCTTCCCTGCTGCTCATTCCATTCTTTAGTTGTCGCATCTACTTTGGCATTAATGTCACCTATCACAAAGTGTAAGTTGTGTTTTGGTATTCTGTCAATCACACTTTTGAGACAATTGTAGAATTTGTCCTAGTCACTGTGTTCTTCTGTCAGAAAACATCTCTACATGATTGACATCTTTAGGAACTTGGTTTGGAATCTGGCATCTATGATGTACTGGCTGATAGCTCCCCAACCAAAGCGTGATTTTTCCACAAGATGTGTCATGGTGAATGTTACCAGTTTGCATGTTCCTCGTCACACAAGTGGTTCAGCTTTCAGTGGGTTCAGAGATGGGTCCACACATTATCTTTAGCAAGGATCATGACAGGAGTAAAGAAGAGAACACCAATGCCCTTTAGAGGGGCTTGTAAGCACATGGAGGGAGAGGTACAAGAGCATTTCCCTGAAAATCAGCAGGACAAACCACAATCCCTGCATGTTTACCTTGCTCCAGAAGTTCCTATTCCTATGAGTAGAGGCAGATAACCATACAGCAGTTCTGTTTCTGAGAGAAATCCACCACCAGTCTAGCCTTCTCAGTATCTCGACTGTTCTTGTCAACAAGAAAAACCCGACCAGTAACCCTATTAGGAAAAGTAGTATTTGGCCTAATATATTGGACATTTTCTTCAACTTCCCAAGGGGAGGAATAGGTGTTAGATGGTCGGCTGAATTGGCTATAGGAGATGTGTCGGTAGGTGGCTTTCCGTGTGGGATGGTCAGATTATCCAGGGTGGTGTGAACATTTCCTTGCTTTCTGAGTCACTGCACTCTTGCAAAGCTCTCGGAAATGGTACAAGCCCCTCATCTAGCACTACTATTCTTAGAAAGGCAAACTGCCAAAACAGAGAAATGATGAAAGAACCAGATAGACCCTGAAAACCTTGGCATGATATGGAAATAATACAAGATTTGGTTTAGGAAAACATGGCTGATTGCACTGTAGGTAATAATAATTTGAGACATATGACTCGATATGCAGGAGAAACACAGAAAGTGGTAATACTGAAAAAAAACCCAAACCATGGAGTGGAAGGTGTAGTGATGAACACTTCATTGCTATAGTGATGGGATAATTCTGAATACTACTTTGGACTGTCTACTTAAAGGCATCCTTTTTCCAAAGGAACTTCTGTGAATCATTCTGGAAAACTGAAGTCAGTTCTGGCCAACAATCACTTAGCAAGAATAATACTGCCAATCTGAAGGGGATTTGGAAGAGCAACAAAACTGATTAAAATATTGGGTGGACCGAAGCATAAACATAAATATATAAACTACTGCTTGATTAAGCCATGACTAAGGTGATATACAGAGTAAAAAGGAGGAAAATCAGAGAATGGGATAACATTAGCATACCCACTGACATGACTGTAAATATCCAAGAGGAAGGCTTTCTTGTGGTTACTGTTCATTTTGTAACACAGTACAAATGTGTTTATTTATATTGTACTATAATACTATAAATAAAACACTTAAATAAAACACTTAAAATGGCTATTGCAAGAAAAAACCCTCACTTCTATTAGGCTGTGAAAAAGAGAAGTAAAAAGACCCTTAGAAGTGAGAAGTTTAGCTCTGGCAAAAGTATAGAGTGGATAATCTCACAGTCGCAGGGAAACAGACAGGATGATCTTTGGTCTCTTTCGCTTGTTTCAGATTCTGGTACCAATGCATATTTAGTATTAGACTGATTAGTTTTCTCTTCTCCTTGTGGTAATCTTTTGCCTGCTTTGCTTTCAGAGCAGGAACTCATGTAATATATTCGTTATCAATGTAATATTCAGCTAATCTTCTGCTTATGCCTTGGACTGTTTCTTCAGATTACAAAATGAAGAATGTCTTTAAAACTGTAAAAAAAATATTATTTGGAAGCCAACAGTAGAAATAAATTATCCATCTTCCTATTTTATGTTAGCTGTGAAATATTTCTGGCTTTCCTTAGTTATATACTTTATACTTTTAAAATAAATAACACTCAAAAAACCTCAAAAAAGCTGCTTGTCTAAAAAGATAGACTAGTCTCTTCAGCTGGCAAGAACAAAAGTGATACAGTCTTGGCATTATTTTTGACAATATTAATATAATTGACTAGGGGACAGGGTAATCTAACAGCAACAGCTTTGGTATTTTACAGTGAAGCCAAAAAAATTGGAGTAGTTAGTTAATATCCTCAGCCTAACCTTCATATAATCGCATTACCTCCAGAACCTCTGTCACTCATGACAGATGTCCAGGGAGAGTTTGGTTGTGAGAGGATGAACAAGAAGATGAGTGAGACTCTGTTCTGCAGCTCAGCAAAGCCACACGTAGCTCCCAGTAATGCCTCAGACATCCTCCATGAACACAGGGATATTGCACTGCCAGTGGTTTATACCTCTTGCCTCTGAATGGTCCATAACAATTCTGCCTTCTCCCCATCCTAAAACGCCATCTTTCTGCTTTTCCTGAGCAAAAGCTGAGTTCATAAATGCACCCGAAACACCTGCCAACAGCTGGATCAAATCCACTGGCTGGCAATTAGCATGTTTTGTTGGGGACAGAGCAGCACTGGCTCTATCTGCCAGCGCTGTGATGTGCATGCCAGCAGCCAGTGTCGTGGGAAGGTGTGAAAGCATCACCGCCACCACCACTCCTGCCCCACAATTTAGTAGGTACCCTATGGTTTCTGAACTGAGAAGCCTTATGCTTTTCCTGAAAAATATATATTGTCCTAATGTCAGGTTTTTGTGTCACTGTAGCTGGGAACCAGTACAGCTAAAAGGAGAGCAACAAATGTATGCTCTGCAGTTTGCATGGTTCCCCTAGGTTCTATACCTGACACCTGAAAATGCTTATTCAGTAGAATAAGCAAAATTTTAGAATAAAACATTTCTTTCCTCAAGCCCACCTTTTAGACATTCCTTGTGGAGACCTGCAATACCTTGTTTCACATCTATTTTGGCAAACACTGATGCTGATGTTTGTTTGGTTTGCTGTATTTAATTTTAAATGAAAATGTACAAAGTCCTGCACCCCGAGTTCACTGTGAAGTGAGGGGCAGAAATACCCCTTTTCTGATTATCTGCCAAGACAACTTCAATCAGTCATGATTGACATCTTCAGATTCATTTTCCAGACTGTAGCTAACCAAAATGCTGGTGCCCATTTAAACTAGGCACCACATCTTCTTACTTTTCAGGTCTTTTCTGACATCATGTCAGAAGGAAGGAGAGAGCATGTTGGAGTAAAGCTCACATTAATAAACAAAATAAGTATTATGACTGGGTTGAGTGAAATATAGTTATATTTTGAGCCTTGCCCATAATTGCTTTACTGGTCTTATACGATCATAAAGATTCACTATTGGAACAATGCCTGGGATACAAATATTTCTAATATAAGTGATATTAATTGGGTTCGACATTGTGTATCAAAAATAAGGGACTGTTACTGTAGTTAAAAGGATTTGTGCATTACTAGGGATGCCATTATATGTGTAAACTACATGCAGAATGTTTTTTATTGCTGTTTCCAAATTGACTTTAGGTGAAAGCACAGCTGGGTGCGGAGGAAGCAGGCATTTAAATATTCAGCTCCCACTTTTTGAAAATTGCACTGCAATTTGGGAAGTGCATTCTCTCTTGGGAAAATTGGGCCTTAAAGTCCTGCTGCAGATGACTGACGGTGCCAGCTCTCCATCAGTCCCTCCATTCCTGTGATCACTGGTTAATTCTCCATTTAGATGGCATGACTAAATTTCACATTGTCTGCTCACACAGCGAGGAAACATACAGTCTGCACTGTCTTTGCAGAGATATTAAGCAGAAAAAGTCTTTTGCCTTAAAGACCTTTTTTTCCAAGATCACACTTGCGCTCACTGATGTCAGTAGCAGTGGCCAAAGGACCAAGTTACAAAAAAGTCTTGGGTCTTGAAAAACAGAGCAGAGCATGACAATGGAATTTGGTCTGTTTTAAGAGAGATAATGGCATCCTTGGCTATTGTCTTGTAATGGGCCCAGGTTAATTAACACTTGTTTGTAATAACAGAAGACAATTACCTAAGTTTAGTGATCAACTATGGCTATAATTCCGCTGAAGAAGCAGTTCTCCTTACCATTGCTCCTGACTGGACATCCGTATACCTTATGCCAGCTGTGCCCTCCTCTTGGTGCAAGCAACCACACAGCTGCCTGTGGAAACGTGATACACATTAAAATTATCTAGGAAAAAAAAATCAGAGAAGTTTTGTGCTCTCCTCCATGTCATGGCTACAAAAAGCCACCTGTGCAGGTACAAGGGAGGGTCTGTGACCATGCAGCTACATTTGGAAGTGCAGCTACCTCTTCTAGTAGATGCTTGGATTTAGACTGGCTTCATCTGACCATGAAAGCCTTTAATGGTGCAGTTTCATACCATGCTGACTGTGATCTAATGGTAGAAAGGATGGTACTGTACCCATTTCCCTTCCTTCCTCTTCCAAGGTTCCTGATCTATTGAATGACCATGTGGTGACCTGGATCAGTTTGATGAACTACTGGAAAACTAATCAGCCATTCATGGTTGGACCACAGCACAGCTTCACAGCCCTGGGAAGAGTCATGGGATGGGAAAAAGTTGCACATGTCCTGGTCAGCAGTAGCTGCACTTCAAATAGATTAGCACAAAGTTGAATAGCAACCTTGAAAAGCAAAAGTGGGTTCAACTTGTTTCTGCAGAGGGTGACATCTACCCCAAAGTGTTTTAGAGGCTCGCCACATCCCTCTTTACACAATTCAGTGCAATAATTCAGAAACAATTTATTGTTTCAAGGTAGCATCTTTAGTTTAAGGAATGTTAGGTTCCTTTTCATTATCTGCCCAGCAGGGTTTTGTGCTGGATAGAGTTCATGAGCCACTTACTTGAGTTTTAGATGTACCTGATCCCCCAAGATGCTAAGTTATATTTATACCCACTTTAAGGTCACTTTAAGCTTGCTGGAATGATGCTTGGGAGGCACAGTGGAAAACACTCCTTTCCCAGCTATGTTTCTCTATAGATACATTTTGGTTCTTTACTCCTCTTTTTATTTCATGTTGAGTTCAGTGGCATTTGGGGAGCCTCATGTGTTTCTTGTTCTCTGCTAGAGGGGAGTCATAATTTTTTTTTTAAGGGAATCTGTACAAAGATTTACATCAATAAAGATTTCTAAAATAAATGAGGGTGACAAAGTTCAGCTGAAGAAGGTTTCTTTGTTGACAGAGATAGCAAGCAGAGAGCACCAAAGTCTCAGTAAATAAATGCCTGGTAATTGTCTTACAGGAAAAAAAGTCAGCCTTTTAGTAAGTTGTATCATTGGCAATGCAAAACTGGTCCCTGATGTTATTGTTACAGAGATTTTTTTGCTTGTTTTCCCCTTCCTGCTTCCTAGTTCTAATTCGATCTTTATTATTTTCAAGATTTTGCCAACAGAAAAAGCCTCCGTACATCAAAGTGGGTAGTGAGTGGCTGGGATGAGGTTCTGTCAAGGGAGAGAATGGGACACTCGGCATTAGGAGGAAGTACTGTGCACTCAGAGATGAACAGTTTTATTTTAATCCTTTCATCTACTTTAGCTCTTTTTTGTTTCAGTTGCCATAAACACTTGCTGTGGAGCCAATGTTCGGTACTGAAAAGATTTTTTTTGTGTGTGTTCCTCTCATTTCTGTTGAAACATGACACTCAAATCGGAGATAGGAGCAGAGATCAACAAACCCTGTCAGCTCTTGTCAACCCAGGTGTAACAGTGTGATCTTCTTAAATTGCTTCTAATCTGCCAAAGATCTCTTTATCTGCAGTCTCCATCATGCTGTTTGCTCACATTTGGTTAACACTTTAAATTTCCCTTTTGGAGGTGTCACTGTTTGCCATTTAGCAACTAAGAAGAACTGTGAGAGCAGCTTAAAGCACATGGATTTGGGAAGCTAGAAAAGCTGATTAGCTATTCAGGGAGAATAATCTTATTGAAAGTAGTAAGAGCTGTATAAAGAATGCTTTTCCCTTTCCTTGTAACAATCTTCTAATTATGTTGTCAAGCTTGCTGTCGTGTTCTCCCCCTGTGCCATTAAGAAACCGTTTTCTAAGTTAAGGAAGAGATTTCCAGATTGTGATGATGTTTGCTGATTTTTTTTTTTTTATTGTTTAAAGAATCTGTGTGTATTAAGACAAACATTAAAAAATTATTCATGTGCAGCGTAATTATCTGAGATGAGGTGCTCAAGTCTGTGGTGTTGGCAAGAAAGGCAAGGGGGTGCTCGGCAGGTGGGGGTTTTTCTTCCATATGCCAGGGGATTTCACCGCTGTGACTGGGATCTGAGTCTAGGAGGAACCTTTGTGACTAAAATATGATCACAAATCGATCGGTGCTCAAGGGGTCAGAAGCAAGGCCAACAGATATATGCCGCTGCAGATTTATGAGAAAACCCCAATATTTCTTGGTAATAGATGAACATGTCCAACTGTGCCCTAATCTACTCCTTTATTTTTTCTGTTGTTCATATTTTGATGAAAAGAATAGGAGCCAAACTTTTAAATATTCCCTTCAAATTGGATGTCTGGTAAGTCGGTGGCACAGTATGGATCCATTCACTGATATCAGCATGTTGGTGGACATACAGTATCACATAATTAAAATAAAATACATTACTTGCCAACCAAACCTAGACCTGCTCAACAGTCTTCCTGTTTCTGATTAATGGCATAAACGCCACCTATCCCACGGCTTTGACTTTAGTATTTTCCTATTAAAAATGCAGTAATTTGACCAAACACAATATCAGTAGTATTCATTAATTTACTTTTGCTGCTGAGTCTCCAAATGACAGTTGAAGCTCATATTAATAGCTGGTAGAATTAGGTGTATCAAATTATTAAAACCATACCACAGTTGAGGAAAAAAATCTGCAGAATAACTGTCTTTACCAAAATGACTAACTATGGTGTCAGTTCTGACACTATGCATCGTGTTTTGTTATTGGGACGCGGTGACTTATTTTTCCCTCACAGTTAATGACTAAAGGTGTGTAGAAAGTGTTACTGAGCAAATACAGTGCACGGCATAAGTTATTTCTTTAAAAGTGTAACGGCATGCCATCACATATTTTAATTTTATGGATGTTTCTCAGAGTCAAATTTCTTCTTCTCCTGTCTGCCATTGTGTGTCTCCACTTTATTCAGAAGAATTACTTTTTATTTCAACAGCAAGAGAAAAGAATTTGGCTACAAAATTTTCCATATACAAAATACTTGCTATCCGAGTAAAGATAGTTCTGCTTGACTGATGCAACTCACCAAAGTCTAACCATTTTTCTTTTATAACAAAGTAACAGTCATTTTAGAAGTGATTTTTTTTAAAAAATTCCCCTCAAATTTTTTACCATGTCACATATGTATCTATTATCCTACTTAGGTATACAACTGGCCAATTGAAAATTTTATATCACTTTCTCATAACATATATCAACCATTTGTACACACATACACACACACACATGTATTTATAGAGACATACATACATACAACAAATTATCCTGAAGACTACCAAGTAGGCTGACAGAAATGATGAACGTTTCTAACAAAAACCTATTTTATTTGCACTTCAACTAAAAGTTAACAAAATATTTATGTACAATGTTTTTGAGTTGACAAATCTGCAGTTTCGGATGAAACCAGAGTGTATTTTCCAGAAGGAGTCAGAATTCACTTTTCTTTCATACAGACACATGCTATGTACTGTATTAGCGAGGACAATATGTTCTAGTCTGTAAACAAATCCTCACCATGCTGCATTTTATAAGAAAGCTAATACTAATACTTAACATAGAATTTGCCTCTATGAGTGGAAAGACAGATGTGCGTCGAGGATTTGACAAGTAGGAAGAAGTTGATATATATTTCTTTTAGAGGATAGAGCTAAACTTTGGTCTCATAATATATGCATCTACAGAGAGAATCAATTTCTCCTAAGTGAGATTTTCCCTTTTTTCGGTCTTCTCAGACTATCTAATCACAATGGTAACTCGGTCAAAATTATTGCTGTTCCCAGACCCAGTGTCATTCTAGAGAGTATGAATGGTATGTAGGTTTTTGGTCAGTCTTAGATTTGACAAGACCCTCAATTCAATAAACTAACTCTGACACATACTCTTCCAGCACATGACCTCCACACTTATGGGGCCCATCTTTTCTCTTCAGAGAGTGTTTTATCAGACAGAGCAAGTTTATGATCTGTACCTAACCTGGCATTCTCCCATAATCACATGGGATTAACGTCTGTGTCCCGCTCTTCCTTTCAATGGTGAAAACCAGTATTCTTTCCAGAAAAAGCATCTCCATTTCTTTACTTACTATATAAATGCCTAGCATGAGGAATTATGTCAGATTCTGAACTGCTGTTTAAATCTCAAGAAGTTCAGTGAAAGGAATGTGCCACAACCTGATTGCAAGAGGTAGCTGAAGGGTACATAAACTGGGGAATACTGCAGATTGTCTGCGCAAACTTTCATATGCTCTTTTGGCCATAGTGCCTGCTGGTGTGTTTAGGAGCACTTGAGTGCAGCAGTAGTGTAACAGGTGTATGTCAGCCTACACACAATTTGACGCTGGAGGGCATGGGAAGCATCTTTCAAGCTGATAGATGCATTGGCTGCCTTCCATTCAGGGTAAGAGAAATAATTGTGTTCTTTCCTTAAATTGTAACAGAGATATCACATTCAGTGCTCATTCTTTTTCAAAACTTTCATGCAGTAAACAGGCTGCCACACAAACGTGTAGTTTCTTCTTCCTACTTCACATTTCATTTGTTTTCTCTGCCTCCCTCTTAGTGCCACTATTGAGAGCTCTTCTTGCAGAAGATGATAAAAACTTATTCTGATCATTCTAATATTCTGATCATTCACAAGCTGTATCATTCTTGACCCAGACTATGTAATTAATTTTGATTATTCACAATTCATGAATGTCTCCAATGAATCATAACTTTTATACATAACCTCAGTTTCTCACAATTATTGCTATCCCACTCCCCAAGATACAGAAGGATGCAGTCTCTAATTTGAAGAGCTTACTTTCTAATTTGATCTAAGACAGAGGTGAGCATGAATGAGGAAAAAAGGAGAGAAAGAAAGAATGGTGGGCTCCTATTCATTACATAGGTTAGTAATGTCACAGCTTGATGATTCTGAATAATTTTCAAGTATCGCTTTTATAAATCAATAAATAATGATTGCTGTTATTACAGAGCTGTTTAACCACTATTTTTTGGCTGATTCTTTTAAGTATCACTTTCAGAAGTGGCTCATGAAGAGCAAAGGAGTAGAGTAGAGAAGAAAAATAGAACTGTTTCCATGTGTGTGGATTAACACAGATAAATAGTGTAGAGGAGAGTCTTCCTAAGAAGCTGTCCGTGAACTACTTGCTTCAATTTTCCTGGCAGAACAAAGACTAGCTTAATAGTCTGAAGTGCCAGAAGACAGGAACAGGGGGACTGAATAAAGGCAAGATGGTTAAAGAGAAAGGGCCATTATGCACTTATTGCTGCACTCAAAACCTGCACATACGAATGAAGTCGAGGTAAAATGCCAGAAGGAGGAAGACTGGATGGGAGAAAGGATTTGGTTAACCGCATCCCAGATTACTGCTAAAGGCTGATCTGAGATCTTAGAACAATGGTTGACCGTAAATATATACTTGTGGACAAGGTTATTATCAACCTTAACTATAAGGAAGATTAATTTCAACTGAGTTCTTGTCATCCAGAAGTCGAGTCTCCAGTCCAGAGACAAGCAGCAGCACTTCTAGAGCAATATTTATATCTTTTTGCAAGTAGGTGGTAGTCATCAAGAACAGAACTGAACCATGCATCAACAGAATCCTCTGTTTCTGCAGGATAAACTACATAAATGTGCATGTGCAAGTGATTGCTTTCATTCTTATAAGGCCTGTTTTCTTTCCATGATAAGCAAATAAATGTAAGGAAGTGTGCTATGTTTCAGATTTTAGGGTTTGGGGTTTTTTTTAACACTATTACACTATGTAGAGTCCATCCAATACCAAAGTGGTATTTATTTTAGACACAGGTGCAAAAAATCTCTTCCCACTTCTTGTGGTTAAAAAGAGAAAACGTCAGTTAAAAAAAATCTAAGATCAATAACTGCGGGTTTTCTTGACATAAAATGCCTTGTGAAATAATTTGCAGGGAAAACCGTGACTGCAGTTAGATACTTTATTATTAATATTCTCTTACAAACTAACTTCAGAAGAGGCCCCAGGAGGCACCACAGTTGCTTCCACAAAACAAAAAACAACGAACAAAACAAAAAACCCCCAAACAAACAAACAAAAAACCAAAAAACAATCAACCAACCAAAAAAAACCAAACTGCAGATGAGATATTTTCTCATTTGAAGATCCAAGCAATGCCTGCATTTGGTATTGATTTTTCCTAAAGGTTACACCACTGTACATCACTGTGAGAAATCAGTAGAACATCGCCTACTCACCTAGTTGTTCCCATTGACCTGTTGTGCCCTGTGATCCTCCAGGAGTTCAGTGCAACAACTACTGCCATCACCCTGGGCACAGCTTCCTGTTCTGAGGGGTTATTTAGAAGTGGTAAATCTTAGCAGAGATTAGAGGAGGAGGAGGAAGGAAAGGGAGAGGTAGTCTTCACTATGCCCAGTATGCAAGGTCTTACCAAATGAATGTGACTTCAGGTCAAGTCTAGATGGAAATGTCAGAGGGAGGGAAAGTTTTTGTTCTTGTTCTTGGCAAGGAAAGTTGTAGGGCACTGCAGGGAGGCAATGCACCAAATCGGAGCTTAGTCTTTGTTCCGAACATGAACCAAAATAATTTCATGCTTACAGGACTCCAGCAGAGCTAACCAAGGAGACAGGGGTAGTCTGGCCTTTCCCAGACAGAGTGTGCAGCCTTGGAGCAGTACGTTTTTTGATGTTTGTTTCTGTTTTTTGTGTAGAACAGTGAAATACACACTTCAGCCTGAGCACCTTCATGCTGCCTGCTGAGGTTTTCTTTGCAGAATGTCCATTCCTTCTTTGCTTTCTGCCGTGCCTCGTTTGTTTGGCTGGATCAATGAGTAACTACAAGTCAAAGTTCCAGCACTGATACATTAGAGGGCACATGAATCCAAATGGGGTGATGAACCCAGCAGAGTAGATGGAATGTGCTCTGAGAGGTTATAGTCAGAAAAGCGTAAGAACCACTTACTGCAGCAGGTCTTCATGTAGTGAAAGTTCACTGTTTAGGAGCATAGAGCTCTATTCCCACCAGGAATATAGTGTTATTAATATGAAATACATGAATGAGCTATAAATAAATAAGGAACTAGTTTACATGAAGTAATGTATTTTCTAGTTGATGGGAAGAAAGAAAAACAATCATCTTAATTTTTCTTAACTTTCTAGTTCTGCTGTTCAAAACTAGAGCTATAAACTCAAGTTTTCTTGCCTTCTTATCGTCCTCTCACCACCAGTGTATTTGGCTCTAGGATAGAATAAACTCCAGACTCAGAGTATTGTAGATGTAGATGAGATGCAATCTAGAATCTAGGTCATCTCAAAATGCCAAGTACATTGTTCACCCAAAGCATTGTCTAGGCTCCTTTGACTGTACATCCTATGTACAACAAGCTTAAACACCTTCCTTCCATGTAGAC
Organism: Rhagologus leucostigma; assembly: GCA_013397725.1. Lineage (NCBI taxonomy): Eukaryota > Metazoa > Chordata > Aves > Passeriformes > Rhagologus > Rhagologus leucostigma. The sequence goes on from VZTD01002911.1 coordinate 505,869, forward strand.
TTTTGCATTGCAGACACCCACAGGTAGGAGCCTGACTTTGAAGCTGAACATCACTCATGAATTTCAAAAATGGTCTCCAGCTTTTCTTGTAGCACATCTGCTGCAGATAATTGGTCTGCTTGGGTGAGGTGGAGAATGTTTTCCCCAAGCTGTTTCTCCTATTGCTTCTTGGTATCGTGACATGAACTGGAGAAAGCAGTTATGCCTATTTCAACTTCATGAAAAATAAGCCTTCATGCTTTGGTTTTGGTCAGGTTTCTCATAGAAGTAGAATCAAGTTTGTAAACATGAACCAAACCAAAACTGACTCACATTTCAAAGGAATGGCAGGCAGGCGATGCACCAAACTGGAGCTTGGTAACTAACATAACTCTTCAAGGCTTTTCTTCATCTCCAGTTGAATTTTGCTACCCAGCCACAAGGCACCTCTAGTATCATGCCTGTTTACAGCAGGAAAGGTTTTGGTGGTTGAACTTCTTCACTAAGTGGAGTGTTGAACATTATAGAAGCACTGAAAAAAGGAAGAGAGAGCAGCAAAATTTGAATTAAGTCAATGTATCCAAAGCCTTGCCATTCCAGTAGAATGTCTCCTAACTGCATTCCTGTACCACACTAATCTGTTCATAACTTTCTAATGGCACAACAAGTGTGCCTGGTGTGTATGTTTATGTACTAGTTTGTCACCTCTCTTCGCTAAGCAACTACCCCCAAGATAATTCGATGATAGGATTCATATGAAGTATCTACACAGCGTTGTCCAGAGCCAAGTTAATCTGTGTACTGAATTTCTCTTTGGAATGTCCTCTTGGTAATTGTATTCAGAAATGCATTTTCACTCTTGATCCTCAGTATCTTTGGTCTTCTGTTCTTCCCTTACTTCTTTGTGTAAGGACCTGGTAGTACTCTGGTTGGAGAGCCACAAGTATTTGCTTTTTTCTGTTAGAAGTGGGAGAAGTAAGTAGGGTCTGCATAATGTATTTTCAAGTGTACTGTTTAAAAGTCAGTTCAGGGTAAATGATCAATAACAACACTTAAAGGACAGTGACAACGAGAGAAAAATAATTTTTTTTGCTCTGTCCCTTCCCACTGTTTCTATAATCCATTACTTAAACCTAAATTATGTCCTTGCTCAAATTCATGCCTGTTAACAAGTTTTCTTTCTTAGGTATTTTTCACAGGCCCTTTGAGAGGAGCCCACAAACCCCACATCGAAGCGAATGGCTTTTTTCCCAGGAGGAAGGGGCACCCATGGTGCTGAGAGTAAAAAGCATCCTAGATTCCTATGGAAAGAATGGGAAACACTAATCATGGTGGGGAAGGCAGAAGAGGGGTACAAGAGGCAGACCTTGCTTTGGACAAGGACAAAGCAATCAGGGAGATTTTTTTTTTTTACATTGGTGGCTCAATTTCTGTGATTAATTCAGCCTAAGGAGATGACTCCTAATCTAAGACCTAGGCAAACAGAAAATTCTTAACTGCTAATACATATCCTTCTACCCAGTGCGAATGTCTGTCAACACCCACAACAAGAAAACATAACAACAATATGGGAATTGTTCACAAGAACGGACTCTCTCCTTGTAGCTGAAGAGCTGGTTACAGGCAATAGCAATATCTGGAAGTCGATGGTGCCACTTAATCTCAGATATCATGACGATATCTCAAATTTATAAGCCTGGTTTTAAAACAATGGTAGGAAAGCAAATGAGTCTGCAGCTGATGTCAGTGAACCCTGCCTGCACTGGACTATCTCAAAGTTTAACATCCTCCCGCGCCCAAAAAAAAGAAAAAGTCTTTCCAAATTTTATTCCCTCATTCAAAAATCCATAGACTGACAGCAGGAAGAAAGGCTGCAGTATTTGGCTGGATTGCCTGTTCATACAGGACATGGTATCTTTCCTAGAAATAGGAACACAGCATGTCTTGCACAAAGACTTAAAGACTCCAGAGACTACCAAGGTTGCTACCTGCCCTGGTAAGAAGGTCCAGCATTTATTTACCCTTACTTCTAGGAATTCTTTTTTTTCCAGTTTAATTTTGTATTCCAGCTTTTGTTACGCATTTGTCTGAAAGACTGAATAGCTTCTCCCTACAGAAAATCTTTTCCATGTCTGATAATCTAAAGAGAGTGATCAAGTTCCTTATCAACCCTTTTGCTAAAAAAGCAACAGTAGATAGACTTTCCCAAGAATGAAACTACATAGATTTTTTCCCATCTTTTAAAATATTTCTGTGCTTCCATTTTTTAGCTCTTTTGAGTGTTTCCCCCCTCTTTCTAAAAGATGTATACCTAAGCTGGAAACAAGGTCTTAATAGAAGTCTCATCAAGGGGAACAAAACCCCATTTCTTGGGTTTTATTTCGTATTTCTAATTAGCAAGGGCTACAGTGGTCACAGCATCTCAAATAAAACTCAGGATTAGGCAGTTATTGGTAGCAATACCCATCTCCTCAGAATTTTCCAAGACAGATTTCCACACCTTAGATAGAACTTGTAATGTTCATACAGAAACATTCATTCCTAGATTTCCAAATGCTATGTTTGTTTCTAAATGTGACCATTCCCCATAAAGTGCATAGCAGTGGATTACACTTTATTCCACCCTCTGATAATACACTAAAAACATTGTTTCACTTTACCTAAAATGGCAGCAACCAAATTTGGGTTCCAGTGGTGCTGCAACAGTTAAACAAGGGCATGGGTGTGTGAGAGACAATACAGAGTAGAGGAATGAGCCCTGCAAGACATTACTTTTTTTTTTGTACCGGGAAGTATTTTTCAGTCTGAGTGAAACAGAAAGCCACAAGCAGAAAAGTTTAGGAGCTGCTTACCTATGTAACTGATTAAAATAATTTGATACTGTGAGACCAAGGACCATTCCCTAGAAACTCTAGCAGTAATGCTCACTGATGCCTTCCTATTAGCAACCGCATTTTAAGACCTATCACTGAACCAATTTTAAGTCCACCCAACTTGCACCTGTAACCTAAGATTTTTAATCATGCAGTACTGTGTCAAATGCCTTGGAGAAATCCATGTAAACAATGTCAGCACAGTTGCCTTTATCAAGCAGACCTGTAATCTTGTCGAAGAAAGGTATCAGGTTTTTTTGACAAGACCTACTTTTCATGATACCATACTGATTGGCATTAATTAGATTTTTAATCTCTAGGTCTGTGTTCCTAGAGTTACAAATTAAATTTTCATGAAACAAGTGAATCTACCCTGCTATCCCAGGAAACTGATCAGACTCCTCTAAATAACCAGATTTCATTGCAAGTCTCATTCTTTTGGGGCTTCCCAAATTTTAAGACATTTGCTTTAAGTACTTGCAGTTAGGCAATTCTTTCAGTATCTTCTTTAAGTCTTTTTCAAGACTTGTATTTGAGTTTCTAATTATGAAAATGTCACCAACACATAGCACAATTTGAAAATAAAATACGTGGCTTCACTATTTTTAACTAAAAATTATTAATGCATCAGCATTATTCATCATTGGAATTACTTCTGTTATAAAATAAAATTAAATGCCCAAAACAATAACTCAAGGGGGCATAATTTTTCCTAAACCCCTCTGAATGTGTGTGAGTTCCTCCTTTGACATCAGGTACAATTCATGACAACACATTTCCCAGGACAGACCAAGAAATTAAAGAAATGCTTACTTAAAGATGACAACAATAAGAGAAAGTTTTCTGTGGTTTTCAGTGCAGATCAGCACTCATGAGGTCCCTTCTGTAATACTAATTGATCTTTCATTAACACAGTTCAGAAAAGATTTGGACCAACAGCAGAAAGTCAAGATGAGCATAGCAGTGATGGAGAGGCAAAACCTGTGAAAAAATACAAAAAAAATTGGGTTGAAATTTGATAAACTTCGGTAGAAAGGATGACAGGGGAAGAAGCTAACAGCCTTCAAGTACGTGAAACATCCCTGGACAGCAAAAATATGAGTATCTGTTCTCCTCAGCCCTTAAATAAATTGGAGACCAAGGCTGAATGTGCAGAAGACCTTCTGAAAACAAAAGTAGCAAAGCCTTGCAGCTGGTGCTCTGGAGACAGTGGTGTCTTTCTCTGGATGTTTTTCTGCCTTGGGCCTTGAAGTAAATGGATGGTCCCTTCAGGTGTCTTCCAGTCCTGACAGTCTGTGTCATGGCTATCAGGAACAGGACTTTTCTGCCCAGGGTCTATCATAAGACTGAAGGTGTAAAAAACTCTTTGTTTCAGCAACTCTCCTTCCAGTTATGAGGTTCTTTCTCCTGTGCAGGTTTGTGGTGGGGTTTTTTTCTACATATCCTTAAAAATAGACAGTCTGACATTCTCATCATCATAACACGGAGTCATTTCCATTGTCATGAGCAATGAGTTAAAAGTGAGGTAGATACCTTTGTCACTGTAATTTGCCTCTATTTGTCAGACTGTATTAAATGTTCACTTAAGAGTTATTTTATCATTTTAAAATTATCTTGGCATTTATTTTATTTACTAATAGCAAGATTTTGTGTGGGCTGCATGTAGCGGCAGGCAGCAGCATAACAGTGATTCTGCACAGCTGCTAATGCCTCTTCTTCACGGAGAGTGAGTGGGAAGAGCGAGGAAATGAGTGGAGATTTGGCTTCTTCCTTTCGGTGTGCCAGCTAGCACCGTTGAATCATCACAGCAGGGAAAATGTAAAACTGTGTATCAGCAACAGATGACTTCCCTTTGGAGCACTAGAGCAGTGCAGTATACTTTTAGGTACTTCCCCATAAAAAACATGTTAGATGGTACGGAATATACCACACACAGATGCTCAGCTTAGCCCTGAGTGAGTTGGCTCAGGCATGAGATGTCAGGCAGACACATCAGTGTGGTATCCCACCTTGGCTAATTTACCCCAAATGACTGGTATTTCTCAAGACCTCTATGGTGCTACATTGAAATCATAGTGAGACTCAGGCAACATTAGATTTCTAAGCTCCAAATCTCTTCAGACCACCACTTAGCTGCTAACTGCAAATGCTCCTTAATGTTTGGCATTAAAATCGTCTTAGATTTGTCTTCTTCTTTGTGCATTTCTGTGTGTGTGTGTGTGTGTGTGTGTGTGTGTGTGTGTGTGTGTATCTAGCAGGGCATCACTATGGACACCAAATGCCTAAGCTCCAGTATTCTCCCACCTAGGCATTTCTTCCCTTCTTGAAGCTGACTCCTAAGAGGTCCATGTCAGTCAGTAAGAGCTCTTTGAAATCACCTTTTGGAGCAAGTGCTACATAAGGTACAGGGGCAACTGCATTCTATTAAATAACTTGGTAACATTGGATGCCTTATGCTAAGCAATATGACTTACTATTAAAAGACTGTGCCCTGAAAAAGAGATCTGTATACCCTAGAGGATGACTTTTTGCCTAGGGGCTGGTCAGTCTCATATCATTGTCCTGAAAGAGCCCTAGGAACTCTGGAGTTTACCCTTGGGAATCGTGTTCATGCCATAGATAGACATGGCCTTTTTATAAAATAATTTTTTTAAAATACGTGAATGGAGATTAAAAGCCGGGTATATTCCCTTCTTATATGAGCTGCTTAGCAGACAGATTCCTTGCTCTTCCCAACGCACTCATAAAAGATCCCTGTAGATCAATCTCATTAATATCTTCCACCAGTGGTTTCTACACAGCTTTGGGGCTTTTTTTATTCTTGCTTTAAAGTTTCTGTCATCTTGGCTGTTACAAAAAGGCTATGATGGTGTTTAAATAGTTTTACTGTTAGCTACAACTGCTTTATTTTCATACTTCTTCCAATGTATAGGGGCAGTCACTGGGCATTAAATTGTGTAGCTCAAAGGAATAGTTCACAAACTACTAACTAAACATTGTGCTGCAACAAGCAAGGCATAAGAATGACCACTCCATTTCTTCTGTATTTCCTGGTTTTTAATTCTTACCTGTGCAACTTTAACAATAATTTATGGAAATCTAGCAAATAAATAGCCAGGTGTGCCCTGCTTTAGGATCCTGTCAGCACATACTCAATCAGAGTAATTCATCATGTTGAATTTTGTATATCTACATACCTTGCTGAGCTGAGACAATATCGGCAAACTTAAAATGGCTTCAGATTTTTTGCCTGTAAATCTGATGGGATTCTTTCAGTTTTATCTGGAAATCAAAAATCTCACCATTAGTTTTATAGTTAATGAAGACCTTAAGATGTAATATTATGGAAATTGCCAAAGAAAAAAGACATGGCACTTTTTTCACTGTTTCAGTGTCAGAAAAATGGAGCATTTTTCCTTTTTGAACTTGACAGTTCTTCTAAAGCTCCTTCAAATTCATAAAGTTGTAATCAAAGCGTTTTTATTTATATGTGAAATTCAATTAATTTTAAAAGAAAATACCTGCTTAGATGCATGTAAACATACTAGTTAAGCTGTTTATCTTCATTTTTTCCACTTCAGCGACTGAGACTGTGTAGAATAGACCATAAAAACTGCACCGAAGAACATTTTCTCTTTTTATTGCTTGTCAAATTATTGCTGTGACACCCATAGTTAGTAGTGAAACATTGTAAACCACTGTTAGCAACAAAAAAACAGAGTGTGAGTTGCTCATTGAGTTTAGGTAATGTACCATAAAACATTGCAGGAAAACACTAATTTTGTCAATATATATTAGTAGACAGAAACAATGTTTACCAATGAGAAGCTAAAGATGGTTTTAAACGTAGTTTATTTATCTGGAGGGGTTTTTTAAGCTCTACTTAATCACTTTATGTTGAAGGAGCAGGATCTGCAATTCGATCTGTGTCAGTCAGTCCCAGGGTGATGTTATACCTGAAAAATGCTGACATTTTTACAGTGAGTGACACATGCATCATGTCTTTGACACTGAGCTATCAGTTAAGGCATCAGTGGTGTTACACCAACCATGTTTTGTCATTTTTGTCTTTACCATGTTATTTTGATTAGTCTCGCTTTGTATTTGACATACATGCAACATACAGGAAATTTGTGGGTCATCACTTCAGTCCTGCTGGTACTTCTCTTAGGAGTCTAAAGACAGCACCTGACATTAGCTCCTTCCTTACAGACCTGCCCTGACTTTGGGTATCTTACTGAAGATGATCCTGAGACTATTGTTACAGTGTGGCTTTAGGAGCTGTACAGATAAGAGCTAGTTTTATTTAATTTATCTGAACTGTATAAAGAGAATCATAAAACCCAGTATTGTCAACCTTTAATAATACTACCATTGAAACCTTTCATTATCTTAATATCAGTGTATTCAAGGAGAGGTTCTTTGTCTCTGTCCTTTTTCTTAAGATGCCTGTTTCTCAGTGTTAAGTAGCAATTGTTGGTTAAGACCAGCAGAGGTGGAAAGCATTATTTTGTGGATAGCAGAACAGTTGATCTGAGCACATCATAATAAACTTTATAACATGGTAAACATTGCAGCTCATACATTTGTTCATTATCTTTTCTCAGTCTCCCCGTAAGATTTATCTTCTATGTAGCTTCTTGTACTGCTTCTGTGGTTCTAGATGATGAGCTCTGATGAGAACAACTTTTGTTGCATGTTTCATTCTCTGTTCTGTCATCCTCCAGGAGAAGAATTGTGAGTGTGGTAGATTTGGCTTTGCAAGCAGGCCAGGAAGGGACTACCAGACCCTATGCACCACAGAAAGGCATGCAATGTAGATTCAGCCTAGAAGACTTCCCCAGGCCACTTACTCAACAGGACATAAGGCACTGCCTTATCACAAAAAACCCAAGCCCCTTCCAGCTAGATTCTTGCTGCCAGTGCCTGAGCATCAAGGTTGTTTCTCTTCAGGAAAGCCAGGGGCAAGACCCCACAGAGAGCAGGCAGCGTGAATCTTTCACCTCTCTCTTGAAATCCAATGGCACAAGAGTCATGATGACAAAGAACATCAGGAAAGCTGAGTATCGGTAGCACAGAAATAGAAACTGTGGTGTAAATGATCAGCAGCCACAAAAGACACACCTTGCCACTAGAAAAGAAAGGTAATGATCTCAGGATAGTCAGTATCCTATGCTACATATTGTCAGTTATCCAGATATGCCAGGAAGTGGACCACACATCAGGAGAAAACAGAAAGTACTGATAAACTTTATCAGTCCTGTTAGGAGAAAATTTTCCTTCTGGACTGTTAAAGTGGTGCCATTAATGTCAGCTTGTGAGCGAAACATGACAGATGACCATGGAGAGCTTTTCATGGAGTTTCATGATGGCCTAATCTATAACAGCTCACGCAGTGAGAATCTTCCAGTTCTTCTTACACACCTCATCCCAGAGAAAGACTTGGGAGGATTCTGTTCCCCTGTTACTTGTATCATGATTCCTACACAGGGGAAACGTTGACCTGCAACCCAGATATGAACAGAACAGAAATGTCCCACAAAGGTGTTAGTCTGGATAAGCAGGAGACTAGGACCTCTAAACAAGTCATGGCATAAATTCATGGCATCGCAAATAGTCCAGGCACAGTCCAGAACCAAGTTCCACCTCTGGCACCACCATCCACTCACAGTTTGTGCTTAGGTGCCTATCTCCAGAACTTCAAAGAAGGACAATTCTGCTTCCCCACCACCACTACTGAAAAGCAGTCCATCCTGCAAGAAGAACTCATCTGTGGCTTTTGTTCATGGAAAGCCAGAAGTGTAAAGATAGATATTCACTTACATATTCACTTAGATATTTAGCTAATGAATGGCAACTAAATCTCTTTTAGCTTCCTCCAAAAAATCAAACACCTCAGGTATCTCAGCACCTGAAACCTCTCTATTTTTTATGTATTTTATAGTCACTGATATGTCCTGGTTCTCATCAGAAAAAATGACAACCTGATATAACAGCAGTATTCCTTTAATCTAAATCAGATTAAATAAGAAATGTTTTTAAAGAGTTTTGCATATAAACAAATGATTTGGTTTCTTCAGCTTTGTAAATCGCATTTATTCATTCATTCTCAGAAGTTTTTACTAACTCTGTCTTCACTATTTGAATTTCATATTAAAGGTATGGGAATGAGCCAGACCTTTTATCTTACCATAATAAACATCTTGTAATGTAAAAATGAACACAGATCAACCGAAGCGTATGGCTGGTATTCCCTTCATGTGCTCTAACACCTGGCAAAATTATTCATTAATTCAACAGCCACGTTTAAAAGCAACAGTTCAAAGGCCTGTGAATGGTAAAATAACGTGTTCAGAACTGAAGTGCTCTTCAGCAGCAGCAGTGTCAGAGTTTAGAGAAAGAATCATTTCCTGTGAGATGGAGGGCTAGGGAGAGCGAAATAGCAGTTTGGAGGATCTCCTCTTGGTAAACTTGTTTCTTCAGTGTCTGGCAAGGGCAGCAGATATTAGATGACATGCATTTAAGAAGAGAATTTTCCACACTAAAGTTTCTTTATAAAGAAAACTTCCTTGAGTTATGTGATTTGTTTTTTCTCCCGTCAGGAGTTAGTCACCAGGTGAAAAGTGACTCATGAAGTAAACAGAAAACACAAAAGAAAAGAAGGGTTAGGACTTTGGTGGAATACTTTTCGATGTGTTAGAAGACGATTAGTATGTCATTTAGCTTCTATCAGTTGAAAAGTGCAACATGCTAGTCACAGAGAGCTATTTACAAAGTTCTTGTGTTTGTTTGTAGCAGATGAAATGCACCCTGTGCAAGCAGCTGTCCCAAACTGGATTTGCCACGCTTCAAATGTCTTCATCCTTGAGAAACATTTTTGCCAAAGACTGATTCCTACTTCCTTTTGCAAGGTTTATGTATAGATTTTAAGAGTATGTTCAGTTCTTCATGGAAGCCAATAATTCCCAAGCTTTGATCTTTTGGATGCATTTTCATAGGGAATTTGTATGAACTCCGGGGCATAAAGAGTTGGACTTGTGCCATCCTTAGCACAATCCCAAACACCCAGAAGTATCTGCATCTTGGAAGAGCCACACTTAAACATGACTGCCCACACTTACTCAGATCACTACATGCCCAAGACTGCCTTCTAGGGAAAAAATGCCAAATTCATGACAGAGCAGCCAGTGCAGGGCCCTATTTATAAATTCATGCTGCTGCATAGAAAAAGATGTTATTGGATTTGTAATCTGCTGACCCACAGATGTTCCAAGTCTTACAATGTAGATGCACATTGTAGGACATGGAGCATGCGATGGATGAAGCAGGCCATGGACCCATGTCCACCCAAGAGTTTAAAGACCTCCTCTAAAGCTGTTCAGTTTCAAGATTTTTGCTTTTGATGTGACCAGATGTGTTCGTTTCAGGGAGCCTGCTTCCATGCAGGAGTGGTACAGACTTCAGCTTCAGGAGCTGATATATCTTTTATAACAATTTATTTCTCTCCTGTAAAATTATACCATCATAGCAGGCCTCATGCAAGCTTACTGAAGTCCACTGGCATGTTTCAACGGGAATAAAATCTCCCATAGACTGCAGTGGACACTGAATCAAGCCTCAGGTGACATGGTCTTTACAGGGTTCAGAAATTATTTTTTCTTTATCTCACAATTTCCTTTCCTTTGGTGATGGTATATTTCTCATACAATAAATTACTGAAACGTGGACTCTCATTTACATCTTAAGACACTATCTCCAGAGGATGGAAGTAATTATTCCATAGCACCTTTCACCTTCTTCAGTCTATGTAATTTTAAATGCCTCCATCCATTAAGTGATTTTAAATTGATCTTCTCCTTTAAATCCCCAATCTTTCCTCTCAAGGTTATTCAATTATATGTGTTGTATTGGGTAGTGTTCCATTAAAGGTTTTCATGTTTTTGATCCAGTAATAAGTGCAAGCCTTGGGTGAAGGAGAGGCAGCTGATGGTCTTCTGCTTTTATTTTGAGACTTGTTTTTTCTACATTAAATTGTACAGACAAAAAATTCGGGTCTTTTAAAAAATCTGTGATTTTTTACTTATCATTTAACTGTTTGTTTTATCTACCCTGTAAGATGCAAAGGGTGGGATTTATTTTATATAGATATTTTCTTCATAATTAAAAAAGAGAAATTAATTCAAGTCTAAATTTCCAAAAAGGTAGTTTTTTAATGAAAATTGTGCATTTCTAAGTAGCATAAGACGAGGAGCTGCATCAAATGTGCTAAAGTCCTGCAAATCTCCACTGATCTCAGGAGGAACAACAACTACTTAAGAACCATGAAACTTTGAAGTCGCACTTCTACACACACTCCTTTGAAAACACAATCCCTCATTTCAGTTTCCTGCTGTACAGCAAGGAAAGACTTCTTGATATGGAAACATGTATTCTTTCCTAAAGATTGACCCTGTTTTTTAACTGGGTCAGAGCAAGATCAGCTCAATAAGCTAAGATAATGCTAAGATAGTGTAAAGATTAAGATAATATGCTGGAATCAAAATAGACACCTAATGAACCACATTTTCAGACAGGTTGAAGGGAAATCATATTCAGATATACAGGAAGAAAAATTTCTGTCATCACTATTTTCCCATGAATTTCACTAATGATACCAGTGGCTGACAGTGACTCTGTCCTCTCATTGCCTTGAAATGGAACTGCAGATGATGTGGCATTTGGCACTGGGACCTGTTCCAGATGTCTGTCACAGTGTTATGTGTTGAGTCTCTGTACGAAAACCATAACAAGAAATCCAGTGTAGGAGCAGAGGTGACAGATTGCAAGAGCTCACCTTACGGCAGGTGCTGATCCAGGAATACAACCACTGTGTCAGGCTGAGAAGCACGGCCACATTAACGCTGACATAATGAAGGAAGACAAATGCTTCTGGAGTAGATTACAAGTGGATAGAGTGTCCATGCTTGTACTGCTTTCGATTTGGATCACAGGTACTTTGCAAGGCTGCATTGTGTTACAGGTGGTTAAACTGAGTGAACAGCTCTTCTCTCATCCATGATTATTGCCTAGGAGAGTATAACTGAATACATCCATCCTTAACTTCAGTGGATTTTTTACTGGGTCGCATCACTGACTTCCAGTTAATTTATTCTGGTTAAATGAGAGCTGCATGTGAACCGTGGTGTATCTAGGTTACATGTATTCAGCCATTCAACCCTCATTAGCTTTGGGGTTTATGACTACAAATATCAAAAGTGACTATAGCCTTGGTCAGTGGTGAACTAGATGTTTCATAGGATCATGGAATTATGGAATCATGGAATCATGGAATTATAGAATGGCCAGGGTTGGAAGGGACCTTAAAGATCATCTTGTTTCAAACTCCCTGCCATGGGCAGGGACAGCTTTCACAAGACCAGGTTGCTCAAAGCCCCATCCAGCCTGGCCTTGAGCAGGTCCAGGGATGGGGCATCCACAGCTTCTCTGGGCAACCTGTTCCAGTATCCCACCACCCTTCCAGTGGATGCTTTAATTGTTGCAGGAAACAGGCTCCTTGTTCTGCTAGTTTACGTTATATGAAATTCTATTCCTTAGGGTGTCTTAGAGTATAAAGCTCTGGCAAACTTCACTGACCTCAGCTGACATGTAAGTAGTGCAAATTACCTAAAGCATATCGAAGATCCGTTGAATCAGTGAAAGTATCTCTTGCCCAAATCAAGCTTAGGTTTCCCAGTAGCCAGTCATCATCCACAGCAGCCTCTACCTAACATAATCACGGGGTCACTATCTACGTGCCTGTTTCTCAAGTCATAATGGTAGCATATTCGTATAGTGTTTCCACTTTTTTTTCTTTTGGCCCTTTCTTGCAGCTGCTGGTTAGTAGCATTTCCCTCTCATTTTGTTCCATGCAACCTCTTTGCACTGAATCCCAGATGCATGTGAAATGGCCACAAAAGAACTATCTGGGTTAAATGAGTACTAAACAGGTTTAAAATTAGTGCGTATTGTTTGGAAGCAGATGCAAGCTTCAAACAAATGCAAAACATCGATGCAAATGCAAAAAGGAGAGCAATTTGAAAATCAGATTCTAAGTACTTGATTCTATAGGTTGTTTTTTCTAGTAGTAATACCCAGAACAGTTCTGTTAATGTGATGGAAGCTCATTGAATAACTACTCTACCAGCATTTGTGTCTGCAGAGTTCATGAATCAGCAAAACAACTCAGGTTCCCTGCTATTCTCATTTTAATGAACTGTTAAGTCTACAAAGCTACTCTTTTAGAAGCTAGTAAACACTGTTACATGTCTCTATCTGTTACATTCTAGAGAAATTATTATTAGCTTACAGTTATTTTCACTGTTTGTTTTTCTTTACCTTTTGCACTATTTTTTTGGAGGGCTACTTGTACTTAGAATCAGTCCGGAAGACCTACGGTGCTGAAAGGTAATGAGTTTTATCTCTCCATACTACATGCAAATTGATGGCAGCATATGAGGGGAATGTCTATGACAAATTTCTTCAACCACACCATTGATAAAATTCCTATCTTGTTCTGAATTTTCATTCTTTATTCTGCTGTGCAACTTGAAGCAAAACGAAGCAGCATATTTGTGATAGCATTTGAGGTAACGTCATGGAGGGGGTTTGCTTTAGGCATAAGCAAAGCAACAGGTTCCTAGCATGCCACAATAACAGTGACAAAATCATGGTCTGAAGTGACCAGGGCTGGCAGGAAGGCTGCTTACAGCCAGGCACTGGGAATGAGACTCACTCCCTAATCAGTGGGGAAATGGCTGCTTGCCTCTGGAGCACAGATACTCAGTTCCCCAAATTTGGAAAGATAGTGCCCTGAAATTAATTTATTAATTTATTTTTTGTACTTCATTTTTGTATCTTTTCTTGCATTTAGTTTGGTTTTGGCCTTGTGAAGCCTTGAACTGGCTCTAAGAATTGATGAGTGATGAACTCTGAAAATATCATGGTGCACAGGACGCAGACACCATCCAGAGTACCACCTCTAGAAATTCAAGTTGCCTCTGCAAAGCACAGATGAAATGTAAACTTCTCCAGGAAACCTTCACTGCCAGTATGGTCCAGCTGTGACTTGGTGGATCTTCCTCTGGACCCTCTGTGTCCTATGCTTCCTCTATAAGAAGTAGTTACAAAACTACTCTGCATAGACAAATAAACAGCTTTCAGGTCACAACACACTGCCAATTGCATTGCTCACTGGGGCACTTCAGCTAGTTAGGTTCTGCAGGACTGCATGATCATCTATCCTGAAAGACTTTTTAAGAGCTGCTCTTAAAAATGACTTAAAATTCTCACTTGGATGACATGTAGTACTGAGAGGGAAATTAACTTTCCGTAATTTTCTATAAAGTGCACCAAAAATCTGTTGTTGTATGCCAATTAAAATAGCAGAGATTTAGGTGTAGATGCCCAACCACTGAAATCAGAACAGCAAAAACAGATACTTTCTGAACATACATTAGGTGTAATGGGTTTTAGGAAGTGTTTTTATTTAATGACAGCATTTGGGGAGAAAAAGAGTAGAAAACTATGGAAATGAAATGGCCATTATTCCCCAAAGTATTGTTAGCAGCAGTCTTTTGTGGCTTACAGTTAACAGTAGATGCTCACTGGGTTTCTTTTTCATTGCAAGCCACAGTCACTTCTCCACATTATCCATGTCACTGCTCTCTCTAGTGCCTCTAATTTTACCTCTGTTGCCTGCTTATTTGAGCTGATTCAAATTGGTTGGAAACTATTATATTTTGTACAATTTTAACTGTTTATCATTTCCTAAATATTACTTTTTTACACGCATCATCTTTTTCTGTATTGGTAAATATCAGTGGTGTGAATAGATGTGGAAGGCAGAGGATGAAGACCATATTTTTCTTTAAAATACGTGCTTGGGACATGGAAGCACATTTGTCAGGATGGCTTATGCTCATTTTAAAAGCACAGAGGCTGCTCTTACGCGCCGTAATAGCACTGCAGAGTAGGGAGCTGTATCTTGGTCACTGGAGCCACAAAGAGAATAAAGATTGCAAGTTAGCGCTGACATTTCTAGTTTCAGGAAAAAGGAAATGTCCCTTCCCCACCAGCTGGAATTATTTTTGGGTACCTGACCTTAGTGGAGCTCTCTCAGTGTGTTCCTAGAAACCACCTGAACTCAGTTTTCCATTACCTCCACGGTATTTTTTGAAAGAAACACCAAAAATACTTTGGCACATCTCTCTTTCTCATCACCTAACCCTTGAACTATGCAGCAAGATTTACCACAGATCTGCATGCCAGCAGGTTACAGCTATGACTCCTCCTCATTTATTGCTGCCTTCATCCCCAGTCCAGGCTTCAGTCACTGGGCAGGCCAAAGGCAATCACACAAATACATATTTCTCCAGACATGGAGTCATCACTGTCATTAAGGTGAAGCAAAGGCAGATGCTGGTCTTAAACCACTATCAAGAACTGCAGGACAGTCCTGGAGACACCCAGATTGTGACAGTGAGAATTAGTGCCACTGTGACATCACTAAAAAGAGGTACAGATCAAAAGACAATTTGGATTTTCTTGCAATCCACGTAGTTGCACTGGAAGTACTTTTAGTACCCAGCTGCTGACTATTGGTCATAAATATCTGTTTTGTCTTATAAATAAGTTGTAATAATTTTATACAAAATAAAGTTTTTCCAGATTTTATTATTTCTACAGAGACATAAGATTCTAAGAATGTATCCATGGATAGTTTATATCTGGGTGTTGTGAAGCTCAGCACTGTCCAACTAGAAGCCAGCAGAATAATTCACAAAGTATTTTCTATCACAATACGCTACTACGAAACAAATTTCTATAGTATAACTCAACCTCCTGGTTGCTGGAAAACAGATCCCTTGTGTTGTGTCTGAAATCTTAAAATTTTGGATTTGTGCTCACCACTTATTTCAAGGGGAAAAAACAAAGGCGCAGTTTTTGCTAGATTCAAATATTCCTGCTAAAAAGAAGGTAGACTATAATGCTTTACAATTTGCTTCAAAGGATAGTAGTAGGAGCCATCTACAAATCAGTGATTCCTGAGAACTTAGTAGAACATGCTGTTCACATACAATTTGCTTCAAAGGATAGTAGTAGGAGCCATCTACAAATCAGTGATTCCTGAGAACTTACTAGAACATGCTGTTCACACATGTGAACAAACTGAATTGTTTCTGCTAGAGAAGAATGGCTTTGAGGCATAACTTCCAAAGCATACTGGCAACAGCTTTCTAGACTATGTGACCCCTGTCAAATCCAAGTTCACAGAGATGTTCCTCCGCATTCTGAACTCCCACGGCATGGATAAATGAATATACGGAAATATTGCAGTGTTTATCTTTTTATATTATGCTTTATAATAAACTCTCCCCTCTCAAGAACCTTTACTATATCACTGAGAGATATCCCACAAAATACCTCTTCAGCTTATACAAATGAGCCTCTACAAATATGATAGATATATTGTTTGTATTGTACAGAGATAGAGAGAGGAAGGGAGAGGGACTTTCTACACCTTATTTCCGTGAGGATGAGAAAAATCAAATACAAAAAAAGAGAATTGGAAAAAAAAATAAAGGAATAGTTACTCTCTGAAAATATAGTGAGATTATTTTAAAATGAAGCTTGCATCATAGAGAGACAAAAAAGTTCTGCTAGAGACAAAACCTACACCCATTCCTAGAGACAGCAGAAAGGGAAGAAAAAGAACTGTTAACAAGCAAGATCTTAATTCAGTGTTTTGCAGGTGTACAAATACATTTCCCATTATCACCTAAAAATTATGATTGTCAGATTTCTGTATATTCAGAAGAGTGTGTTAATTAAGTAGCATTAACTAACAAAACTATAAAGGAAGGAATTGTAAGAGAAGCAAATTAAAATATTCAGACATTATCATGAATAAATATGGAAAAATGGAAAATTGGAACTGCCTCTACTTGAATAACTGGAGAAGGTCACAGATGTGATTTTCTTCTTCCATTTTTAGCATTATGGAATACAAAAGCTGAAGTAAGAAATTAGAAAGATAAAGAGTAAGCAGCATCAAGACACCACCATTAGTCAAGACCTCTGGCATGTGCTGTGGACCTGTCCAGCTGTGGTAAAAGCTGTGTGTCTTAAAAGCTACGCAGCAGCTTGCATGTCCTGTAACAAACTACATGTTCAGAGGAAATCTGGCTTGGACCTTAAGTCTTCAGAGCATACAAGACATCGGATCAAGGAACATGGACTTCTGAGAAATACTTGTTTACATACAAACAGACCTCTTAGAAGTCTCCAGTTCCCAGTGCTAGAGAAGGGAACAGCAAGAACAGAGCTCGCAACTGACATTTTCTTACCAAAATAGCATGAGCTAGGTGTCTGTGCTGTGAAGTTCTCTTGTAAGAAACTAAAATATCAGATAACAGGATTTGGAAGGTGTCATAAGGGGAATAGAGAGTTGTAGAAAATACAAAAGGCAACAAGAGATATTCTAACAGAAGGCAAAGAAAATAATTGTCATAAAGGAAGTGGGTGGGCACTGGCAGAGGTGCCACAGAACTTGTGGAATCTCCATCCTTGGAGATACTCACTACACTGCTAGACAAGCCCCTGAGCAACCAGTGCTAGCCACAAAGTTGGGCCTGCTTCAAACCTGGGGCTAAGCAGATGGCCTCCAGAAGTCACTGACAACCTTATTACTGAATTACTGTTCGGATTATCTGAAATGTGAGGAGGAGGACTTTTTCACATATGTGAAATAAATCTCTCCCCCATGAAGTAAAAATAAAACAGCAGTACTACATTCATTTATATTTCTGAGGTATTCAAAACACGCCAGAAGCTCATATATCCATCAGTCCATCATATATCCATCAACAAGCAATATTTACCTCTGAAATGTTGCAGTCTGAAGTAGAGACAAAGACAGGTGAGAAGTATTGGAAAAGAACTAGGTTATGGCATAATATCCAAGCGGGGAAGATCACTCCAGATAATGAGACTATAGTATGACAGCATGGTTGTTATTTGCACTGCTCATCCATGTGGAAACAATGGGACACAAAACTCAATGACAGTATATTTATTATCTCTCACGGGTCTTAAAAAGTAAACACAGCTATCTGCTGTGTTTACTGGCTGGAATTATCTTTTTTAAGACCCAGATATACCACAAAGTGTCTGGGAAAACTGAAGAAACACTACAAAAGCAAAAACATACAGTGTGAGCATTGCATGGCTTAGTATGATCAACATTTAAGATTGGGCTCAGTGGTACAGGATTCACAACACTAAGAATGAAACTGGGGTTTGCCATATTTCTACAGTATAATAATGTAACCTTTTAAGTGAATAATCATACATTAAATGTGTTCATTTAATTTCCTCCAGTTTCAATCACGCGTAATTTCATGTGTGAACTTTCTTTCTGAAGGCACTAATTTAATTGAAAGCATTGAAAGAGTACTTTGCTTGTTCATTTTGTGAACACAAGTTTATAGGGTGCAGGCTGGATCCAGAATACTGATACTCAAAACTGTTGCAAATCTCAAAAGCATTGCACTTATGTACACACACCAGAGAAGTCCCGAAGGTACCTTCATGCCTGTTTCTATACATATATCTGTGCGGGCAAGTCAAAAGTAGCAAGAGCAGTCAGGCATCATGATTCTATTTAAGCCCTCATGGGCTTTGCAAAAGAGAGGCCTATCTCACCCACAAGGCCCAAACCCAAATGAATTAAAAAAAAAAAATCAAAACAAGCAACCCAAAACACTAATCTGGCAGTGACAGAAAACAGATGAATACCACCCTTTTCCCCATTTTTCTGAAGACTTGTCTGTACAGAAGGCTAGTACCAACTTTTTCCTCTGTATGAAAAGACAAGATTATGTACCTTTCACAGACCCAGAAAAGTAACTGCCCTCTAAAAGATACGGTATTCTTGGAAATAGGATACCTCTTTCTCCATGTCTTTTTTACTAAACAGTTCAGTAATCTGGGAATTAATAAGATTTTTTTTTAAGGAGAAACCAGATAAAAACTCACTACCTTAGTAATTTAGGCATTGATCCAGAAATGAATATGGAATCCATCTAATTCCTCAGTGAGATGAAGTTTTATACATAAAGTGGAAATATCTCATCAGAAGATGATGGGACACAACAACCCTGAACTCACAGCCTGGATCATGCCGTAGTTGGAGTGGGTTCAAGGTCCTTATCACTGAGTTGATTATTATTTGTAAGGGAGGCAAGGGATAGGAAAAGATGGTGTCATTGCAGGCACTTGATTTCAGAAGAAGATTCACAACAGAGACTTAGGGAGCTCTTCTTTGCAACACTGAGCCTTCATGAGAATGGCAGGCGTTTCATTTTCTACCTTAGGCAGCTTCTTGGTCAACTGATCTACTTCTGCAATAAGGTACGGCCATGCCAGTCTCTGGCTAAAGACAGTACACAGCTCACTATGCATTGAAGAATGACACCAAATGAAAGCAAATATGCTGAGGAGACAAAAACCATACATTGCCAAGAGCAGAGTCAGGGAAGATTCTCCATTCTTCCACTGAACAGTTCTTCCTTGAAAATTTCTGATCAGATGAAGCCCTGCTGCAGGCCTGTGTAAAACCCTTGCACCCTCACCCCACCTGCTGTGGTAGTCTGGCTGCCTTGAGGGACAGTGCTGGGCTGAAGGGCACCTGCTGGCCTCAGCCATCAACACCAACACACATTTGTCTTTTCACAGATTTTGACATACACCAGTAGGGGAGAACACAAATGCTCTGTGAATAGAAATATTTTCTTTGAGCAGTGCTTCTCCTCATTTATGACAGTGAAAAGATACACCAAAAGGATAATTCCAAGAATGTTACCTACACGCAGGTAAATCAGGAAGCCCAGCCTATATCTGAACACTGGCAGACAGTGAAAGCGAATTTTTTAAAGGTTATGACATCACAGAATCATTAAAAAACCCCAAAAGATGAAAAGAAATAGGGTTTGCCATGAAGGGTGTTTCATAACTAATGACACCTAATGCATTTATCCAAATATCTTTGCCTTAAACATCTTAATAGAAGTGGTGCTATTCTCAGCCTAATGATTTTATGGTCATGCAGTCAAGCCAGTCTTGAAATCAAGATGTGTTTCAGGTCATCCAAGCAATGTTAATCACTCTAAGATCTTTGAATCACTAGATATGCTATATTTAACTTCTATATTCGTAGCAAATACAAGAACACTGGAATGTATTAGAAGACCTAAATAGCCCATTTTCTCTACTTCAGTCAGTACTCACAGGCTCTTCACTTAAATATAGGAAACTAATGAAAACTGCGAAGCAGGGGGGATTGCTATTTGAATAATCATAAGCTAGTGCTTGTACATACCATACCCTGACGCTGCAGTTTTGGACAGGATTGGACCATCTGCTAATGTTGGACAGAATATTAACTCATGCTGACCTAGAGCTCAACTTCACTTAGATTGAAAACTGAGATTACAGTTTTTTTAAAAAAACCAAATCTATATTTATTCAAATTTAATTTTACCTAATTTCATGCTGTGTGTTAAGAGTGAGCAGATGTAAAATCAGCAGTGGTAACAACTTAAGTGTATTATGATTGATTAACAGAAAGAACAGATAACTAAGCAAAAGAGGAATTGAAAAGGAAACTTTGAAAAAACACCAAGTTTAAATGGCAGGCATCAAGATTATTTTTCTGTCAGGGACATGTCCTTTAGAGAAAGGAATTCAAACCCAATTGAATACACCAGCACAATTTATGAGAGGTAAAAGACAGGACGGGAATTAGGAAAGCCGAGAGGGAATTTCAGGAGTAGGTATGGAAAGACACAGACACAAAGTAGCACATTATCTAAATACCTGTGGAGCAAGATAGTTTTGAAAGAATCAGTGGTTCTACTGGGCCTTCTGGAAGTGAAAGGATCAATAAATAGGGATGAAGTCACCACATCTGTCAAAAATTCTTTTTGCTTCAAGATTGTCAGGGAAAATGTCTGTTCTCCTTATCATATAAAGAAGAGGCACTGTTAGAAATTAAAGCTAATTTAAGAGCTTTTATAACAAAATACTTTAATTAGTCTTGAACCACCAAAGAACTAAGACTTGATTCGTGAGGACATTAATGGGTTTAATTGCTGTCTCATCACCACTCTCAGGAAAAAGTAATACAGACCTTAGATCCTTGCAGTTTTGATCCACAAGGTGTATTCAGGACCTGGGGTATTGTGCAAGGAAACTTCACAGTCCTGAGCGTGATGAGGTCCTCAGTGGTATGCTGTGCTTTCTGTGAGAAAGTTGTTCTCTGACCATCTCTCATAGACACCTTGCTACTTCTTCTAAATGTAACACCTTGCATGGGCCAGACCAGGATTGTGGTTAGACTACTAAGGAATTGTCTCTGTTCTTCTGTTACATCAAGGGGAGGCTCTATTTTTATACCACCTGTTTGACTGACACTGGGATGGGCTTTCAGCCATGAGAGAGACGTCATGAGATTTTTTTGAGACAATAGCAGTACAGAAAAGTATGCAGACTGAGGGACGCCTACTCAATATCAGACTCATGTGCTGAACCACCTCATGGCTGATTATGGATTTTATCCGTGGAATCTGGCACATCCATTTCAGATTAGACTATACAACTCCCTGCTGCACTCTGTATTTCCAGTTTAATTCATTCTAACGTGAATTCAAACAGGGGGGAAAGCTATTCTTACAGAATAAACAAACCCTGTTTCTTGGTCTGTGTCAGTTTAGCTCAAGGAACAGCTGGGCACAAGATCTCTGGTCCCTTGCCATCAGGGAGGGAGAGGAAGGTGCTGAGTTACCCCCAGGGGGTCTGAGCCCACTGAAGTCAGCTCCTCCCACAGCATAATGAATGCTGGATAAAAGCTTTTTTATTTTGTTAACATGCACTCTGGTGGAGTTATCTTCCTCTTGGTTTGTAACAGGTGATGGCTGTGGGCTTATTACTCTTCTGTCAAACAGAGGGAGGAAGCATTCAGTGCTTGGCATTGCTGTCACTAGGTCACCTCATTTATGCCTGCTTGTTCTTCTGAGGCTGGTCATTTGGGCAATCTTTCTAAGGATGCCATTCTAACTCTGGCAGCAGAGTTTCTCTGTCGGTTCAAGTATTTCACCTCTCCATCTTCTTCATTAAATGAAGAGCCTACGGTTGTTTCATCAGTGAACTGGACATAACAGTTGTCTGCCCACAGTGTGAACTGTTTCCTTCGGCTGGAAATGTATGTAAAACTAATGTCCTATTTTTTCAGCAGAAAGTATATTTTACCAGTTTAAGATGCTGGAATACTATCAGGAGCTGTGACATCACTTTATATTTCTCATTTTAGTGAAATTTCCAGTATTGAAATTAAATTAATCACAGAGCAAGACAGTGAAACAAACTGATACAGATGCATATCCATGTGTTACATGAGACTGTGTTACAGAAATAAACAGCAGTGAGGATTCGTATTATATAAAAAAAGAAATTCACTCTCCAGTGTGAAAAACTCAAGCATCCTACAAGAACATTCAACAATGAAAGATGACAATGGTTTGGTTTGTCTTACCTACCTTGCCTCCACCAAAGTTTGCACTTATGTGCAGGAGTAAGTTTCTTATGTTTTCATCACTGATGCTGCTTCTATCTACTCTCTGCTGGTAGTTTAAATCTTCCGTTAATTAGGAACTCCTTATTCCCTCACATCAATGGACAGCATCATGAAGCAGTCTATGAATTGCACTGGGAGCAAAACAAACACCACCAGGCCTTGTTCTGTTTCTGGTGGAAACCAGCTGCTAGCTTCTGATTTCTCAGTTGTCAGTTTTAGCAACTGTATTTGCCAAGACAGCTGGTTATTCCCTCCTTTCCCTGGACTTCTCAAGGACATTGACTTCTAGGGATAACAGATTTCCTACCTAATGATTAAAGAAGATCTTTACCTTTCGAATGTGGTTTTGAGCGGAAAATCAGCCTGTTTTTCTGGGGTGTACTGGTGAAATTGCCAGGGTGAGGACGAGATAGAGGAGGGAGCACAGCC
Organism: Rhagologus leucostigma; assembly: GCA_013397725.1. Taxonomy (NCBI): domain Eukaryota; kingdom Metazoa; phylum Chordata; class Aves; order Passeriformes; genus Rhagologus; species Rhagologus leucostigma. The sequence goes on from VZTD01002911.1 coordinate 528,819, forward strand.
TAAAAACTACACTCAAAAAACTCAATTTGTTACAGAAAAAAGGTTGAACTTTCATTCTAGTAAGCAAGTAAATCAATAAATAATAAAAATGTTTACAAGGTTATAAATGGTCTTCAAAGTAAACAGTCCATCGAGATGAATGGTAAAGTTAGCACTCCTCTTAGATCTACTGTTTCAGTCTGGATGCCTGTAGATTCATGAAAATAGCACTGCAGCATCCATGTTTTAGAAGGTTTTCTTTCTACCAAGAAGTCCTACCTTTCAAAACAAAATAAATGCTTAAAATTATAGAAGGCAATTGTCAGAAGCTGCTCCATGTATTTTCAGCTTTATGTTATTAAATAATGAGACTTTTTTTGCAGTAGTAAGATTCTACCCTTAAGTAACAGCAACAGAACTGAAAAAACACATAAAATTAAATCAACTTGAAATAAAAATCATGGTCATATTTAAAAGTATTGTCTTGCTCTCTGACAGGCCACCTTGTGAGCAGTTTCAAGAACATTCTGTTGGCAGACATTTATACCTTAATTTTTATGCACATAACCCTTTCCTTATTATTGTTACTTGTGGAATAGCAGAATCCATTGATCATAAGACATCCTTTAATACAAGTTTGGGGTTTTTTCTTCAAAAAGACAGATTTTGTCCCACAAGCTCATAAAAAAATTGAGGTATTTGTATCTGGAAAGAAAGTGGGGAAAAATGTAGAACCAATAGTTTGAGATAAGAACAGTTTTGTTATTATTATTTCTTGTTGTTATTTTTTTGTTATTTTGTTATTATTTTTTATTATTATTATTGTTATTATTATTATTATTATTATTGCTATTATTATAAAAAGAGAGAGAGGCATAAAACCCAAGACAGACAAGTGGTGCATCCTTCCCTGAGCAGTGATTGATTTGAGCCAATCTCCCCACAGTTTATATAACGAGCATGACATTCTATACTACAAAACGCCCTTTTGGCCAGATCAGGTTGGCCTTCCTGGCCAAGCTCCCTCATGGCTTTATGTGCAGCTCTTCACTGGCAGCTCACGGGAAACTGAACAGTCCTTAACTTAGGGTAAACACTACTTGGCTGAATACCAGCATGTTACCAACATTATTCTCGTACTAAATCCAAAACCCAACACTCTACCAGCTAGTAAGAAAGAAGAAAATTAACTCTATGTCAGCTGAAACTAGGACATTGGGTCCAACTGTCCTCCAACGATTTGCATCAGTCTTAATTTTTTCTTGGTACTGTTCTGTGTTTTTGCACGTAGTGTTTTCTCCTGCTAGAAAGAGTATAAACCTGGCTGAGCACTGCCAGCGTTCTTACACATTCCACATGGCTTGTATAAAAAGAAGGCCATTTCCTGATGACCTGTGCTTTTGTTTATAATTGTCAGCATTATTGTTCCACATGTGATTGAAAGAAAGCAAGCTGATTCAAGAATGTAGAGAATTGAATACAATTCAATTTGTATTGAGTGTCCTGACAGTGGATTGGAAGGAACACAAGATAACTTCTTTCTGCTGCAAGATAGATAGATTTGAGCATGGATCATCCCACTGGCAATACACTGGAGGACATTCCAGTAGTATTTACTGAACTCAACCACACTGCTTTCTAACATTTGTCCAGAATCTTATGTTCTGTCTAATACATGTTGTTCATGAGCCCTGAGTGTGTGAACCCAGTGGTTTTCCTTATTTGTGGATATTATTAATACACAAGAAAAATTCCACTTATTCCATTGACTTCTGGTGACTCAGATGCAGAATATCAACATTTATCATATGGCAAATGCCTTCCTATGTGAAAGCAGCATCTTGAACATAACAAAAAGAGACATGCTCCCTCAGAGGATTTGCCTTTTGTAATTTAAAATCCAAATCCTCATTTCTGTCCAAAAAAGTTCCCTTTAAAAACTTACATTGACTGGCTTTGCAAAACAGAGCAGTTCATGTCTGACTGCATGGTAAAGGCAGTTAAAAGCACTGCGGAAGAACAGGGCAAGCAGACCCTAGGCATGGAGCTCTCCAGGATTAAGAAATTTCCACTGTCTAATGGAAAGTGTGGCAGATCTTCCAATTGGAAGAATATGGTAGATATCCTTCCCCTAGGAACGCTGCCTGCAGTTTTCTCAACTTTTGGTTATTTTTTGAAGTATGCTGGTAAGGAAGTCCTTATGGGGATCATGTACATGTAAACACTGTGATCTGCTAATGGAACTTCAAGGATGTTGTTTTGCATCTTGCCTAAGAGGCCAAATACATCAATTTTATAATATACTCAACCTGTAAAAGCATTTGTCCTTAAAACTCCAGTCTCCTCACAAAGACGGGTCTCCTATTAATTGAATCAATTAGTAGAGTTCAACATACCAGCAAATGAGAGCAAACAAAGCCAAAAAAAATTCTGTTTTGCTTTAGATTTATTTTTTTTTATGAAACCTATTGCCTTTTGCCTTTCAGACCCATCCCCCTTTACTTGCTGATTGTTTCACTGCCATTATGTCTAAATTAATGATGTGTTTGGCAGTCAGACAACTGATCCAACTGGCTGCAATGTCACATCTGAAAATGCTCATCAGTCCTGCAGCCTAGTCATTTTTTATGACTGACATGAGCATAGCCATTGAACAGTGTGCTTGCTCCCGCTCTCCCCATACAGCATAGAAACAGCAACATTTACATTAATTTGGTGAATATGCAGCCATTCTTATTGAGTGTGGGGGGTTTCATTGTAGAGGAGTGGGGAGGCAACCATTGCTGGATGAAAAGTGACTCTGCACCTTACTTTGGGAGCCCAGCCTGGGGTTGCCCAATCCCTTCTAGAATAAGGCAAGGTGTATTTTTTAGAGGGGGAGCTCTCTTAAGTGGGCAAGCTAGCATAATTGTATTTCTAACTACTTGGCTGCAGCAAGAAGGCAGAAAAAACAAAGTTATTCATACCTGTCTCTCTGGCACAGGCTCAACAAAAGGATTTACATGCCTTGCAGTGCTAAAATGGACATTCCTCTCTTCTACCATCCAGGTTATTAACAACAGTATCAGATAGTACAACAACCAGGACAGACTTCTGTGAAAGTCCATATAATTTAGCCTTCCATTTTGACAGTGAAGCATCACTAACTATTGTCTCAGTACAGTTTTCAAACTCATTTTATACATGTCCAATAATTTCTTTGTCATTAGTTTTTTTTCCTTTGCTTGCTTTTGTAAATATCATGTGAGACAGTGTCAGTTTTACTAAGATCTGGAAAGATAACATCTGTTGCTTCTTCTCAGTGAGTAAGGTCTGTAACCCACTTTGAGAAATAAATTATATTTGTTTCATGTTTTTTCTTGGCAAATCAATGGGGACCATTCCTCATCTCCTTATTTCTCAGGTGCTTAGAAATAATTCATTTGATTGCTCATTTCTTTTAGAAATTGAAGTTGCTCAGGTGGTCTGTAATTTTTCAATACCATTTCTTTTAAAGATAGAAATCATAGCTGTCCAGAGACAATTTCCTGGCAATTCATTCACCATTCCGAAGTTCTCAAAAATAACTGAACAGTCATATGATTCATCTGTCAGTTCTTTAAGTATCCTCAGAAGAAATTCATCAGGTTTAGCTGATTGAAAATCTCTCATTTATGTTCCTTCTCTTTAAGAGGCTGAGATCTTGCTTACTCTTTTGCAACTGGAATTAATCGACTACTTGCCACCTCAAAACTGACATCTTTAATGAACGGAAGTGTAGAAAAACTTAGTTCAGTGTATTTTCCCAGAAGAAATCTCTGATTTCATAGGCATTACAGCTAAAACCATGTTCCCCTAGATGAAGTGGAAAAAATCTTGGAAAAGAACAAATAAACATTTTCCCTTTCTAATTCTTTATCCTTCATTCTGAGCTTATTTTTTCCTTAAACTTTCAGTATGGCTACACATTAGCAGCAGTATTTTCAAGTATACTGAATTCTAAGTAGCCTCACCATGTCACTCTGGCTTGTAGGTAAAAGAATTTCCTTTCCCCAGCCAAGAAAAAGTTAACAATTAAAGCACTCACAGTAGAATTCTTATCTATATATCAATAGGATGATGGCCGATAATTTTAAGCACAGAACAGTGCTATCCTCTGAACCAATAAGTCCAAAGGTATTCAATAACACTACAAGGATGTAGCAGATTAAACACAATGAGCATCTTTCTCTGAAGCATCTACTATTAGTTTCTTTTAGATGTAGAATTGATTGGTTCCTCCAATATACTAATTCCTTCTACATTGTTAGCAACAGCATCTGATCAAATATTCTTTGCTTTGGGACTGTAGCTGTACTAACCATGTCATGGCGAGACTGAAAAGTTCTCTGACAACTGCTTCACAAGACAAGGAAAAGGCTGAGAAATGCGAATGAGACCACCCATGCTTCACACTCAAGTTTGAGAGCTCTGCAACAACAAAGCTCACTTTCTTACTTTAAACCTTTCATTGCCACTCAGTTTTGCTATGCAAATCAGGGCTTATAGAGGACAAGCAGAAACTAATATGAGAATGAAATGCATTAGTTCTAAGACAATTTTTACTACTTTGTGTGTCTGCTCATTTAGAATGCATGTCAAAGTACAATGATGCATGTGAACCAAGGGTAGTCCGAGTTAAGCGTCTGAAAAGTTTTCTAATTGCAAAAAACATCATCAAACTTCTAATTCACATAAAAGGTGCATGCTTTACAGGCCTCAGGGAGAAATATTTTAGCCTTCTTTTAAAAATATATTTATTTTGTTTACTCCAGGGTTTGTAAATATCTATATTTAATTTTTTTATAACTAATCATGCTTTTCAAAATAAATATATTTTGTAAACTTAGGGAACTTTCTTGAAGTAAGTATTCCTGGATAAGCAACTCTGAGAACAGGACTGTCAAAGATCTGGCAACTACTGAAATGTTACATGAAAAGCACAAGAGCAGAACTGCCAATGTGGAAGGAAGTAGGAAGAAGAGCAAGATGAAATTTGAAAAGATGAAAAGCAAGAGTCCTTTGAAAACCAAAAGACAAATAGGAAAAGCAGGATATGACTATGGGTATTGCAGAGCATCTTTTGTTTTTCACTGTAGCAATGATTTACACTAATCCACCCAGTGTACCATCATGAAAAATTAGGAACATGTCGGCTATAGAGGCAGTAACCTCTACCAGTGGGATGGTAATGAAGAGTAAGGGGCTCTTTCAAAAACTCTGGTAAAATAAATTAAACACCATCATTTATACCCATAGGATGCATATAATGAGGCAATGTAAGCATGGAGGATAAAATTAGAAGTGTCAAAGTGCAAAATTAATTAATATTAGTAAGGACACACATTTGAAATCAGAGGGAGATAAAAGAAAGTAAAGGTTCACCATTTAATGGGAGAGGGCAGCAAATAACAGGCATAAAGAAAGCCGAATCTTCCCATTTTGCTTCAGTCTTTGTGAAAAAGATTCACTGAGGGCAAATGTTACTGCAATTCATTTGAAAAAGAAGCGTGAAGGCCAGAACAGAGAAGGGATAGGTTCAGTACCATTTATTTATTTCAAATGTATTTAAGTTAGTTCCTGGTGAAATTCACCACTGAGAACTTAAAGAACCACATAAAGCAATCCTTGAGGCATTAGAACTGTCTTTGATAATTTCTGGAGGGGAAGGAAAGAATTCAAAAGACTGCAGAGAAGTCAGCATAGTGCTATCATTAAAAAGGGGGAATAGGAGACCATAGCCTAATTCAGTGTCAGAAGCAACATTAGACAAAGAATTAAATACTCAATGTATAAACATCTTGAGGACATTAAAGTGATTAAAACTGCTGACAAACATTTGTCAGGAGTAAATCACATCAAATCAATCTCTTCACCCCTTTCAGGACAGCTGCCCTGGCAATTGAAAAAGACACAGTAATATCTATACTATATATAGGTGATATACCTATACTTTGATATGTTTTTTTGAGTTTGTTTTGCATTATCTTGCCATAAACAAATTGCAGAAATATAGACTAAATAAAATCCCCATAAAATAGCTGAAAGTGCATTTAAACCACAAATGCCCCGAATACATTATCAGTGTAGGTATAACTCAAGCAAGATTCTGCACTGAATTGTCCTAGATCCCGTTTGATTCAATGTGTTCATGAATTACTTGAGGGACAGAATAGAGAATACACTTAAGGTGTTTGTGATGACATAATATTAAGCACATAAGGGAAGACAGTATCAGAAAACTAATTGATCTTGATACGGTGGAAGTGAAACTTGAAATTCAGTAAAGACAAATGCAGAGCACCAAAAAGAAAAAGACAACAGATACACATTACAAAGTGAAAACTTGAAGAGGCAGCAATCCATCAGAAAGGGACCTGCTGTTGCGGCAGCTTGCTGAGTGAGTATGAGTAGAAGTTGTGACATTCCTGGAGAAAAAAAATAAGGCAAATCTAATTCTGGATGAAACTCAGAGGAATGACACAGATAAGAAACAACACGCTGATTCTGATCCAGTTCCGGTCAGTCAGGCTTCCACTGCACCTTGATGCCCCATTTGCTCAACACACTTCACACCAAAAACAATTTAAGGGGAAGCCAGCAGACAAAGACACAGGAATGAAAGACCCAGTTAAGGAAGAAACACAGCAGTCCTTCAACATGCGAAAGCGGAGAGAGTTCTCTGATGGGTAAACAGAGGAGGCTGGAGGCAGCTAAATGGCTGTTGGCTACTCCCAGTGCTGTGACAGTGTCCTAGAAAGCCAGGCTGCCAGCTACTGTTGCTGCCGCCAAGAAAAGGGTTTGGATGGGTAGACTTATGGCTATTTTGGGGAGGAAGAGGAGATCCCAGAAGCAAGAGTCGCAATCCAGGATTGGGACAGGAGCAGCAATGTCCGTTTTCTGTATCTTGCAAGTACAGCCTGAATTTAGCCTTTCTCCTTGAAAGCTGTCAACTTTCAGTATTGCCTACACTGTTGAGAGGCCTTGAGCTGTGCTGTAGAAGGCATGTATAGAGGGCATGGGAATCAGTTCTTGATGTCCACCAAGGAAAGAACAAGAATTTGATAACTTTACAGCAGAACGGCTTTAGCAGAGCTATTAGCAGGAAAGTCTTCCAGAGAAGCTCTGGAAATCATTGCTCAGAACATTACAGAACTTCATTTGGTACAAGGATGAAGAGCTGTTAGGGGAAAAAACACAGTAGCATCTGCAAGCAGGTGTGTTTGTTGTCTTCCTGTGAAGGAAGACAAAAAAAGTGACTCACTGAGGGGCATTTCCATCATCACACTTCTGATTAATAACATTTCACTACGTCTTCATGTTTTACCACGAAAAAATGTGGAAGCAGCACACTGAACTCTGTGCTGATGGTAACTTTCAGAGCCCCTCTTGCAGCCCTGGGACAAATGACTGGTAAGATAAGCTCCAGCATAATTTTTAGCTAGAATTATATGGTGTGTGACATCAGCCCACAGAAATTGTTTCTGGCTTCGCTCTCTGGCATCAGTGAGCAAGTGCTAAGTCATACATCTGTTTGGGAATGCAATCACATTATTATCTCCTGACAGAGAACATAATCAACTAATTTCAGCCCTGGTATAAATGGATAACCATTTATTATAAATGGATAACCATTCTCAGTTACCCTCTGAAGAAGCCTCCTTGTCTCCATTACTGCTGTATAGGTAAATTAAACTCCTTAATTTATGTGCTCCAAATTAGTTAAAATAATTTAAAGTAGATGGAGTTAACCGCTTGGAAGTTATTTCTCAATGACTAAGCCAATCATTCCTAGGGCTCTTTATAATCAATGCTGGATTGTTTCTCAGTGAATACGCACATCACCTTGCTGTTACTTCAGCGGAGTAATGCTGAGTTAAACCAGCTCAGGATTTGGCCCACAATATCTCAAGGGTACTTACTTTTAATTTAGTAATAATTATACTCTGTGCTAATATACTAGAAGGTCTTTGGCCTTCGAGTTAATGAAATAATACCAAAATGACCCCCATAATCCATTTCTTCAGCAAAGAGGAAAATTATTATTTCACAAACAGGAAGTAACCTCAATTTCTTATAATAATCTTCAGCTGACATATAAAAAGAGAAAGAAAAAAAGACGAAGAAGAACAAATAAGAAGATAGCTTTTAATATGATTTTCTGTGGTTCTTATCTGTCTAGCTTTTTATAACCCAAACCAGAAGTGTAAACCATGGATGCATATACACGTGTGCACACAAACATAGTAAATCAATCCCTGTGTAACCACTTACTAAAGGTCTCAGAATTATGACGAATGCTACAGAGGAATGAGAAGCCATACATTCTGCCACACACAGGACGAATTGTATCTCAGACTAGACTAATAATAACCTAGGAATGTTTGTCTTCCATCCTCACAGTGAACTAGTAAGGAGATTGGGAAAGGAAGGGAATCACTGCCAAATCTGATTTCTTGACAAGCAAATACTGTCCTAGAAGCATCAGTTATGCATGCAATGGAGACTTACTTCTCTGTGGTGAAATAAGGTCCTTTATCCAGATGCTCAAAGAACATGGTGGAAATACAACTCTGTGAACTCTTCTTAACTGATTGCACACATTTTAAAGGTACAGAGTTACACGAGGTCATTTTATTGCTGTGTGTTGCTTTTCTTCTGGGGCAGTGACCTTTGTGTTCTTTCCTACCCAGTGGCTGCGTGAACACTGCACCCTTTCTCCTTCCCCCCTTCCCTCCATTCCACTTTGCTCTGGGTTCTAAGGGCACTTACCTGAAGGGTCACTGAGGAGAGACAGAAGTCTCTCAGACTGTGGCAGTATCTGCCATGAGGCTTTTAATTTTACGGAAGAACCCGTCTCTACTCCAAAAGTTACTTGAGCTCCTGACAGGCAGACTGTCCAGGATGGTTTGTCTTGACTTCCTGCAGGTGATGCTGACTTTCCAAACCCCCTCCATACTGCAATTTGGACTCTTGATTTGGAAACTATGCAACCAGAATTTAAATACTGTCACTAGCTTATCCTGTGAATTGGTTCTTCTCCTGTCAAAAGTCAAAATTTTTCTGCAAATCACAAGGACACCTGAACTTCTGTGGAAAAGGAGATAAAACTTTATAATAGAAAATATTAAACATGTTAAATACCGGGCTTGCCAAAATTTCCTTCTTCTTACTTAATAAATCAAACTGGAATAGTTTCTTCCCAATCTAGTTAAAGCCAAATTCTTTCCTTGTGCTGTATCCAGAGGTAGCTTACAGAACACTACAGAAGTTACAGAATGAAATTGGTGTGAATGGTAAGGGAGTTGACCATTTAGGTGTGTATTTCAAGCCTTACACTCTCAGTCTGGAAGAATCCATAAAATGTTGTGAAAATACTGTTGTCATTGTTGCAGAACCCAGAAGTCAGTTTTTCAGGAAAATAAGTTTCCTATAGAAACAGTGCACAGTGATGCAAGTATTTCACCTTATTTTAAAAGCTCTCTGTAGAATTTTAGAGTATGTGACATTTACAATTCTCCTATTTCAAACAAATGAAGCTCTACTCTGAGTTAGTCTCATTGAGCAACAGTGAAGTGGAAATTGTAGTTAGTTACAATTAATTTCTAATAGCCTTGTGTTGTCTTCAAGGCACATTTGAAATAATATATATGAGGTTGGAGCAGCTGCTAAACTTGCATTTATGTATTACCAATTTAAAGGAAATAGTTAATTAATTTTAACATTGTTACAGTCTCTGTAACAGTGTCTCAAAATAACTGACTGTGATTAATAGACCATGATAAGAATTTGATCAATGATATAATGTTTCTTCGTTTAAAAAGGAAGTATTTATTGCATATTACATTTTTTTTGAATTAAGTGTAGATTTCGATCTTGTCTGAAAATGCAATCTTCATCCATTCAGTGACACAAGAAGTCAGTTTTATCTACCGAAACATTTGAAAACCATGCCTCCATTCCCTTTCCTCCTGTCATTATTTCATTTAATTTCATGTGGTTTTAATGAGTGATTTTTTTCAACAGTTTTTGAGGGTTTCAGATAGCAATATTTCATTCTGGAATAAAAGCTAATGATCCATAAATACTTAATGCCATATTTTTATGGCCAGTAAATTAGTCTTAAATGAGTTCAGTAAGTTCTCTGACATATGTCATTAATTGCTAATGGTGTTTTAACTAGATAATTGTTGTAAAAGGTTGTTTATCATCACCATTGGTGGGTGACTGTTCCTCGCAATCTGTCCCGCCTGGTACTGCTGAACTTCCTCTGTCTACCCTTGTGTGCAGCAAAGAGATCAGGGGACTGTGGAGCATAGTTTAAATATCAAATTCAAACACGTCTAGTGGACAATGAACCTACAGACCATCAGACTTAGTAAGATCAGATTACTTTTTGTTTTTCAGAAACTCGTGTGTGTGATATCGTAGCGCTCCTTCCACATGGCATAAATGAGTTATAGACCTAGACCAATCCTGACTAAGTAAAAATGCCTAAGCTTAGATCCAAGCCAATTGAGGCATTAAATTACCTTAAGAGTATGCTATGCAATGACTTGGTGACATGCGTAGCAAGCGAAGCTTGGATAGTCATTAGTGGTTTCTCCTTAGGATAAAGAGGTAGTATTACCTTAATGACGTGCAGTAATTAGAGGGAAAGTTCACCAAGTGCTGAGCAAAGTGAACTTTTCAACACACAAGATCAAGTTGTCCATAAGACTAAATTGGAATGAAAAGTAAAAGAATTGAATCTCCTCTTTGCACTTGAATCCTTGACCAATATTATGGCTTCACAGGCTGTCACCACCATGTTAATTATCAAGCAAACAGATATCTTTGGTAAGGTCAGATCTAGCCACAAAGAAGAGTAATACAAAGTCTTGTTTAAGTAAATATAAGAGGCCCTAAGTATCCAGAGGCAAGGCCTTTGCTTGCTATTCCAGGTCTCTGGGTTGCCCTCATTCCTAAAAACACACATGAACTTTTGTCCTTGCTGTCACAAGAGGGGTTTTTTTGGGTATTGCTACAAATATTGCATTTTGGTGTCTTTGGGCCCTTTTTTCACTTTTTGTCTGTGATTCTTTGGCCTCCCCACTGTTTTTCGCTGACACACAGCTTCCTCAGAGGAGGCCTGGCCCATTACATTTTCTTTCCAGTGGTGGCCAGCTGCATATTTTGACTCCAAACTAGTTAGTGCATGGGCTGTTCATTGGACCCAGTTTATTTGCTCTCCAGTTCATGCAACTTTTATATAGGCTTAACCTAAATGAGAGGTAGTTGACCTCAGTTTTAGAATAGAATCTTTAGGTTAGTGTTTGCTCAATCCTTAGGAGAGAAATGCCAGCAGAGACTAGCCCCTGGGTCATATCTGCTGTCCTTTCCCCTCATCTTCTCTTTTGCTTGACATTACATGTAGCTCCATGGACAGAATGGGCAGAGACTGGGATTTGATTGTGTAACTAGGGGCTAGTGGGAGGGTATAACATGCCAGCTCTAAATCCTCCCAAGAATGACTAGATGTTCTCAAGGGAGGGTGCCTAACACTGCCAACTCTTCTGCCTAATCCCTACTACAGCAGGGAGGTCATACGGGTTTGGAGAGTTTTGTTTGCCTTGCCCCTGTGTGTAACTAGCATGTGTGAGCTGTGTATGCACCATGCAGAATGAACAAATGAAAATTATAGTGGCTTGTTTACAATGCAACAGGATGATGAGGCTGGAGTGCTGCGTTCTGCCAAGAAAATCAGGTACAAAGGCATATGTTGTGCTCATGCTACATACCACAATATTTTACCCATTTCACTGGCTGCTATATTCCCCAATTTCTTTATGCCCTTTAACTAGTAACATGTTGTAACCATTTACCAGCCTTACATGACTGAAAAATCCTGCCAGGCACAGCCTCCTCTAAGCAGTTAGTAAAGCTTGTCAGGTAGCTCATGAAGAGAAGTGAAGACAAGCTTGTCTCCCCCAGAATATCAGCCTCCTCAAGGCAGACAGGGTGCACCATCCCCAGCAAAACAGTGCTGATGATGGTCTGGCTCACTGTGCTGGGATCACCTTCTAGAAACACCTTGCCCTCTCACCACTATGACCACATTTCCCAGAAATGCTCTTTCAGCAGCATTCCTTGCTTGTCACCACATTTGGAAAGCTTCTGCTCTATTCCCATGTTCTTCACCCCCACTGTAAGAACAAGTAGGCACAAGTTTCAAGGCACCGTGATCAGAAACTGCTGCCTTTACCAGCTCACTCAGTGCTTGTCCTATTTTCCCCTCGAAAATGGGTCTGAGAAACAGAGGAAGAGTCACTCTTGCTCTTTAAAATGTGGAGCCAAAAGATGCTTTCATTGCCATTACCAGGTGAAAAACGGTGGTTAGAGCGTGCACCTCAAAATGTGGCAGAAGGCAATCTCCTGGAAAAAGGACATACTATGGAAATACAAGTATCTCTGGAGCGAATGTAGGGAGTGGGAGGAATTCTCTCCAGTTTCCCAGTCGAAGCAGCTCCTTTGTAAATGTGATATTAAGAGATTAATTAAGGAGTGTAGGAGTGAACAAGGAATATTCCAGGAGACAGAAAACTTGATTGCCAGTCCCTGATCTTGCTCATTCTTACACAGTCTTATATTTTACCTACACCCAGCACTGAATAAGAGGCACAAGCAAACCTCAGGACCTTGGGATTTAGTCTGTTCAAGGGCAAGCTGCACCCATGAGATTGGAAAGCCATGCTCAGTCTCATTCCTTATGTTCTGCCAAGAAGGCATTCCACACAGAAAAGCAACCTCAGCAAACTGGACGGGAGAGGCAGGGAAGCAAAGCAGCCATACCTCACCAAGGTAAAATGGATTTGGGTAGAAAAGGGAATTGGCTGGTGTCCCACGTCACAGGTCAATCTGCAAACCACCCAATTGTTGTACAAAAACTGCGAAGCACCACCTCCTTCTTTAGGGATTATAAGGTTTTAGGGGCCAACATCAGCCCTGAGATTGCCTGCCAGACCAAAATGTCTGCTGCAGACAAGAGAAAATGCACATATTTAAAGAGTCAGTAGTCTTTTTGAGTAAGAGAAGTGATAAACTGCTTTTGAAAATGCATAAATAAACTGAAACTTCTGAAAATGAAAATTTTCTGAAACTCTTAGCTTGAAAAAGCATGTGAAGCTCCATTTTTAAGGGGCTGAATTAGCAACAGTTTCATTTAATTTTATAGTAAATGTTACGGCACTGTCAAGTAATGTTTCTGCCTGTACTGGGAGTGCCACTGTACATAAAAATCACTTACCTGAGTTGCATTATGAAATGTTTTGAAGAACTTCAAGGGTTCTTCAGCTTACTGAAATGAACTCATTGCAAAAATTGAGTTAAACCCCTTTGGGGTGAGCTCCTTTGGATCTCTGCAGTGTTATTTGTAAAATCTATTATTTCACTGTGCATAAATCTCTAGAAATAAGTCAGCCATTATTTCAGCCCAGGACTCCAGTTTCCACTCCTGCTTTTGCTCCTCTCACAAGAGCTTACCATAATCCTCTTGATAACTATGTGTTCTGTTTACAATACTTCGGGCAATATCAACCCTAAGCCACTTTTTTTTTTCCAGTTGTTTAATGAAGATTAGATTAATTTCATTAGCATTCAAAGAGTGCTCTTTTCTGGTGTTCAATGTAGTTCTGCTGGGATTTTTAAAAAAGCCTGAGGGAGGTAGTTATCCAAACACCAGTGAATTTCCATGAGAACAGGTTACATAGCAGAGGCCATTGGAGAATCCTAGGTTTAATCATATTGCATTACTCAGGTTAGCTCTTGAAATACGTTTTGCATGTCTGCACACTTGCTTGGCGCTGAGTCATACTACAAAAAAAAAAAAGAAAGAAAAATAAAAAGAGACATGAGACTGATTAAAAAAAGGGGGAAAAAATGTCAAGCCTCATACGGTGTCATGTATGGGCTGAGGGTGACATGTTATGTTAGCAAAAAAGGCAGGGCAGTACCTGCCTTGTTAGTGCTGCTCTAAGATCTCAAAAGCAGAGTTTTTCACCTTTCATCTCATCCCTTTTCTTCTCTTTATCCCACTCTAAACCTTCATACTGAACCAGATCCTTAGGATCCAGCCAGTGGGAAAGTTCACCTCTTCAAGGATTTCTCAACTATGAATATGCTTTGTTTGCATCCACTAACTGTTTAAAACTGGCAGAAATCTCTTTACATGGAGGACTATAATAATTTCTGTCCCCTACAGAGCTTGCAGAGACCTCAGCATCAAAGCCAGACTTGGAGAACACATTAAAAAGCGTGTTTAGCGAAAAGTGCACCTGACACAGATGTTGGGCTAAATACCTGGCAAGATGTTTCCCAGCCCTGTGATTCCACAATTTTTTGGGAAGGACTGGTTCTCATGTAAAGGATGTGAATGAATACAAACTTCTCAGAAACACTGACTTTAAACGATGCTTGGCCCCACTGGCTATTGCTCCTCTTTCCACAGGTGATTATTAACACTGCTCTTGACCTCCTCTCTTCCCCGTGGAGACTCTCCTTAGGAAGTCACTGATGTTTCCCCATGCTGAGAAGGTGGGAGGAGCTGCACTTTCCCAAAGCACTGTTGGCAGTGAGGACAGAGAAAGACCTACAGTGCTCTGACTTACTTTAATCATTGAATACAAATGACCTAAAAATGACCCTAAAGGTAATCCACTTCCAAAATAAAAAGAAAATTTAAAAAATAAGGCAAGCAGGGAGAAGGGAGAATTATGAAGACATCCCTTTGATAAACTCTGCCCCTTTACAAAGGCTGGAGGGCAGAATTTGAAGATACAAGTGATGATGGTAAAGGTGGCAGCTTTCCAATATCAGTGTTGTCGGTTTATCCTGAAAAGTTAACCTTTTTAAACCAGCACCGAATCTTTTCTTTTTCTGTATAACAGCATTTTGCCTTTTTGTGGAAACAGTTCTCTAATAGGCTTTCTTGTGGCCATTTATTACACATCGGGCACTAGGTTTGGTTTCTAATAGTTCCTTTTCATCTAGCTGCCTACTGCTGACTGTGGAAAGTGTAGGTTTGGCTCCACTGATGGCTCTCTGTAATGGCTGTGATTACACCCTCTGCATCTTCTTCACAGTGCCAGCCTTTCAATTGAAAGCACATTATGCCTGGATAAAACTCAAAGAGCAGCTTAATATCAGGGTTCTCTGGAGCTATAATAACTGGTTCAAGATCGAACAGATAAAACCACATCAATATTTCTGTATGGTCCATGACGTAAAACACAACAATCCTGCATATGTCTATCCATGAGTTAAAGCTGTATTTTACCATCACTCTGGGGGAAGAGAGGTGAAAATAAACCAATGTCATCAGAAGGTCTAAAGAACAGTGTGTAAACAGCATCCTTTTGCCTGCTGCATGCGTCAGCAGCATAGTCTCTTCATGTCAGACCCAGCAGATCCATTTGTAAGTCACCATTCTTAAGCAGGTATCCCTTTAAACCTGAGAAAATGTGTTTCTGCAAAATATTTCACTATCACTGAACCCAGTTATTTCCAGGGAATCTACTGAAATGTTGCTGTAAGTACAAACAGAATGATTCTTTCAAAGCGGGGGACCTGGGAAGAGGCTGGGCATGAAACAGAACTGTTTGTTCATTTTTAAGCTATACAAATTTACTATTCAATTTTGTGATCCTGAAAACTTAAGGAAGCAGGTCTAGGGCCCAAAATATAAAAGAAAATTAAAAATGAAGTCTTTCGTTCACTATTTGCTCTTTAGAGTTTACATTTTGAATTTTTTCTGTGCACAGGTAAAGATTAAAAAACAATTTTTTAAACTGAATTTCAGTTCTGCTGCATTTTATTTATCCTCAAAACTGGGTAGCAGCTTTAAAAAAACCACCAAATTTCTCAAGGATTTTACATGAAGGGAGAAAGAATGGGGGCAGAACTGTTATCAATGCTTGTATTCAAACCTTGCTTCAGCCGCAGAATAGGTCAGTAAATACACCTACTCCAAAACTCAATTACAGCTGTAGTGGTGTTTGTGTGAAAAGCCAAGAAAATGCTGCATTCAGTTTTCACAAGGTGTTGGACTGTGGGCCCTTTTTGTCACACCAGTCTTTTGGACCATGCTGTCCACAGGACCAGACTTACACAGGTTGTGCCCTTTCAGCAAGCAGTGTGGATGAGCAGGAGTGGGCTTCTGTGCAGTAATTAGTCTTGAGGACCTGATGTTCTCTAGGTGCACATTTCAGAGTGGGATTTTTGAGGAAGGTCACTTCAGGCTACCTGTCCTCTGCCTATTTGTGATTAGAGACCTCTAGGTGCACATCTGGAGCAGCTCTTTCAGTTTAGTTTCATTTGAAAGGAAACAAGTTCATTTACTCTGAGACTGCTTCATGATGCAAAACGAAGTGGAAGTGGAGGCAACTGGGAGTTTTACTTCAGTAACACACTACTGCTCTGAACTCAAATGGGAATGTAGTGCACCTTCAACCTCCAAGAAGAATCTACTGTCTGAATGGCTTGATGTGAAGTGCTGGAATAGTATGTAGGACATTGGACTTCATTTATATATCCAGTTTATAGGTTCATCCAAATATCTCTGTTCTTAGCTTTCCACTATAGAACAACTCACTAAAACATATTCTTCAAAACACCAAGCGTGTTTTACCACGTGGAAACCAAATCCTGACATTTATACACTAAAGCTGCATGTGCCATTTAGGTACCTTTCAAGACACTGTCTATTTTATATGACAAAGTTTCCACTTGTCTCCAAACAAATAATCTTCCCATTTCAATACAAAGTTTAACTCCACTTATATCTTTACAAGGCTTTACCTGCACTGAAATAGCTACTGGTGTGTGGAACCACAGAGGGGCACTGTGATTGTTCAGCAGAGCCAAAGTTATCCACTTGTTTTTCCATCTCCCACCAGCAAAGACCTGGATCTGACAACAGCCAGAGAAACCACACAAGTTCTGTTCCTCCCAGGCTGCTCTGTTCCCTGGAGTTTGCTATCTCACTGAGGCAGGGACTTAGTGAAACTGCCATCAGAGAGATCAGAAGTGACAGGCAAAAATTTCCAAGGATCCCTAAAAGTCTCATGTCACTTTTAAGCAAAACTGGCTTAGAATTTTTTAAAATTTTTTAAGGGGCTCTGGCAATCTTACTAAAGCTGACATGAATTACCCAGCTGAAGCTTGAGATTTAGAGTGTAAGTGAAAGTGCTCCCATGAAAAACACACTGGTGTTATGTGTCTAGTTCCCAGAAGTCTGATGCCTCCCTTTGCATCCACCATCAGCAATGCAATCATTCAAATAAGCTGAAATCAATCATATAATGAGTCCTACCATATGATACTTATCTTTGAGGGGAATGAATAAATCATTGTGCCTTTGACAGGGTATTTATGCCATAAATTGACCTAGGAAGTGGAATGGCAACACTTTGATATTTATGGCTGTGATAGTGACAATTTAGGAAAGAATGCATCTTTGTACTTTGACCAGTTCAAATCCTGGCACCTGTTGAAACTAAAACTGTGGAAGGAAAAAATCTTGCTGCTAATGTTGGGAACAAAACGGTGAGCTGTCAGAGGAAAATGTAGAGGAGGCCTGATGCATAACCCCCTGCCAGGAGGAAACCTACCTGGGAGCAACATGAAGCTGATAAGCTCCTTTCTCTTCCGTAACAGAGCAAAGCTTGCAGGTCAGAACCGAGAGCAATCTCTGGGATTCACCTTTTCAGCACCAAGCCACGCTTTGCAGCAAGGAGTGCTCTCAAACTGATCACATTCCTCCTTTGGACATCTCTCCATTTCTCACTGCTCTCTGTCCATACTCGGCAGGCTTCTCATTTATAATTAATATTTTCATAAATAATGCAGTCAGAAAAGCATAGATTTGCAGTAAACGGCCAACTCTGTCCTTTCTGGCCAGAACCAAGTAGTCTCGACTTACACATGACTGTTATGAAGGCTTAGAATCAAGCTTTATTTGCTGAGAATAAATTAAAACTGAATGTGAAGGTAGCTCCCTTTAGCTTGGATTTGATATTTTTGTATCTACCACCTGCAAGCTTTGTGTCCTGAATAATATTATACTGAAGACATCAAATGCAGAGTGACATCAGCCTGTCAATCTTTATTCTTGCTGTAGTGATTTTTAGTGCTAAACCCATTAGTTTTAAGAGAGTACTGTAGG
Organism: Rhagologus leucostigma; assembly: GCA_013397725.1. Taxonomy (NCBI): domain Eukaryota; kingdom Metazoa; phylum Chordata; class Aves; order Passeriformes; genus Rhagologus; species Rhagologus leucostigma. The sequence continues at coordinate 547,015 of VZTD01002911.1, forward strand.
TGTGAACAAACCATTATATTAGATTTTATGGGGTTCTGGAAACTGTAGTCAGTATTTGTGAGGCACAGACACTGGTTTTAAGAAAAGCTGTTATAAACAAGTTTATATCATAACTACTACAGTATATGAGCAAAATCTTATGTATTCTTTATATAAATAGAAGTAAATATCATGTATTATCAAATTCTAAAGCTGAGGCATAGAATTAGATATTAACATAGGGCATCTGTGTTCTAGCACTGGATTCAAAGATGCTTTCAGAAACATCAAATTAAATTCCCTCTTCTTCACAGTGGATTGCATTGCAGATCTTATTGCACGAACAGGTCACTGTCTCCATCTGCAGTGGCTGAGATTTTTTGCCCAGACAGCCTTTCGGAAGATTGTTCCCAAGTCCTATGGGTCTGATGTTTCCAAGTGTTTTCTAATTTCTAGCCTAAGTATATTCCTAGCTAGTTTGCTGCTTTTTATTCTTATGTCAATATTGTTCTTTAGTTAAATACTTTCCCTCTTCTCTGATGCTTAGTCTCTTGACATATCTGTAGAGCACAATAATTCCCTCTCTCAAACTTTGTTTTCTTTGGCTAAACAAACGAAGCTCTTTGTTTCCTCTTGCAAAGTCAGCTGTCCTTTCCCTTTTACTGTAGAAAACCTCTGTACCTGCTAAGACTTGAACTCAGGTCATTTAAAATAGGTTCTTTATCACAGAAGTATCTTGTTCAATTCATCATTTCCATCTCTACTCAAAACACATAATCTTACAGGTAGAATAAAATTTATCTTTTTTTCTTGGTTGCATCATGAATGTGACTTAAAGGCTTTTCATATATCCTCCCTTCTATACAAGGCTCCCTTGTCACTTATTAGACATCACCTCTGCTTCTAACAGGTCTGGCTCCTTGTTATATAGCTAAGAAAATCTGGTTATTTGTATGCATTGTGCACATGGTCTTGCAGTGTTCCAATTAGACTTCATCGCGTCCCTAGGAATTAATCTAATTTATGCTGTAAGCTACTAAGTAAGCTTTCTCCCTGACATTGGTTTTCTGTCAATAAATATGGTAACTCACTCCCACTTCTTGTGATTGTTCATCAAAGAAAATACTGAACATGTATTGTTAGGTCTATCCTGAAGAATTCTGCTCATAATTTCTCTTCAGCCTCATACTTCTGAGTGGGTAAGGGCCGACACATTCTCTTAGGTAGAAAATCTGTTACGCTAAGCACTGTCTCCCTCTGAATTTTGTCTCCTTTTCCATTATTTCCAAGTCTTTCTTGAAAGACTTTCCTGAAAGCCATAGTGGCAGTTCAAGCTGCTCTTCAAAGAGCATATGTATGGTCTTCTGTTGAGCCATCCCTCAAGCAGTCTTTACCATATGCACTGCTCTTACTCCTGTAACTGCCTTAGGACAACATCCCTTCAGTTCTCCTTACTCCTTGATTTGATGCCAGTGCCAGTGTTTGGCTTTCTAACTGCTGGAATTTATATTTTTGATGTTCAGAACCCTACCTAAGCAGCTGATAAATGCATAGAGAGGCACTATGGCTAACCTGCTGATAGCAGCTCACACCTTCAGTCATGTGACTTTGCTCCTGGCCAAACTGGATGCTCATCTTGTGTTCGCAAATGAACCAGTGGGACCCTTTGAGTTCCTGGACTGAACTGGCTATCCAGGTGAACGTATTCCATTTGTATCCCCTTGCAGACCTGTCAGATTCTTACAAGTGCTGTGAACTTCTGATTTTGAAATAGTCCTGACTTTAGCTCCTTTCTAACATGATTCATAATCTGGGATGATAGACCTTAAGGAAAGGTAGGACATTACTTTACATTTGTTTTAATCTTTCCTTTTTTTTTCTTCTCTTCTCTGGTCCAACTGAGCACACTGCATCTTGGTGTCTTAAATGTTTCAAAGATGCTCAGGCTTCCATAGATGTGCAGAAAATACGGAATTATCATTCCTGTGAATTACTTTATTCTTTTTCATCCTTTCTTTTGCATGTTTCTTAGTGACCTCCTCTCATCGCACAAATGGAAACTCTCTATGTCCACTCTAAGATGTGAAGAAGATAGTATAGCCTCCCATTATGGAAATAATTTTGAACATTATAGCAGTGGATCCTTGCATCATGGATAAACCATGTAATATATCCTCAACCATCAAAGAAGGCACTGTCTTTTTTTCAGTGACTACATCTGCATGTCAGTAGTCTCAGAGGATACACATGGAGAGTCGATATCAAACATGTTCTGTCTTCTTGGCATATTATTTGTTACATATAACTGGTGGAGAAATTATGAATTACAGGAGATCTTGTGTTCCCTTGGTTGTATACAAGCACTCTTCTGTTGTTCATCTGAATTAATACTGTTTCCTTGTACATCAGCAACATGAGATCACATTTTTCTGGTCCAGTATTTCTGGGACTGTGTTACAGCTGACTCCACAATTTACCTGGATTCAAACTGGTGTTCAACATAAGAGAATATCTGAAAATTTGCAGCCTTCTTGCAGTGTTCTGTCCTCAGAATCTAATTCAACATCTTTTTTTTCCACTTCTACTCTCAATTTATTGTTAAAATCAAAAGCAAGCAAACAAGCAGACCCAGTCTTTCAAACGCTATTCCTGCTGAGCATGTCTCTCTTACTTTTCACCTTCTGTCCTCTTGTGATGATAAAACACCTATACATTCTTTTTTTCAGTCTTATCCTTCATATCCACTTCTGTATGCAGAAATGATCCCTGATTCTTAGCTTCTACAAGGATTTAAGTCAGTCATTTCCAGTGGTTTAAGTCCTTCCATTCTTGTAAGCATGCTTTCTCCTTTGCTGAAAAGGATCTAATGGATGAGGCAACCTAATGATCACTCAGCTCATAACCCCAGAATGGTGATGGTCACATATAGACCTCCTTCCCCTCCTCCCTTTTAATGCTGCACCCACTCATGCTTTGCATGGCAATGTCAGTCTTATGCAAGTTATTGTTAGTCAGCCATACCTAGTCAGAGGTATCCCTTCACCTATTCATGGGTAAACACCTCTGCTTTGGACATCCAGCACCGGTTAAGTTAAGCACCTCTGCTTTCTCTAGCCTCTATCTCTATGTTGCTCCCTTTTAACTACCTGAGCCACTTGCATCTCCAGCCCAGATTATGTTACATGGCAGGCTTCATTATTACACTACAGTAAAGATGTAAAATGATGAAAAGGCAGAGCTTCTGCATGACTTATCTGTGTCATTATCAATGGAATGGCACTGAGGGACAGCCATGCTTCCCATGGACTTAGAACTCCACTTCTGGATTCAAATGACAGCTGTTTACTGATGCTGCCTGTTCTGGAGCTGCAGCATGGTCTTTGACTTGGGTAGAGCCTTTCTGATGGAGCCTCAACTATATTCTAGCTGCTCCAGGGTTACTAGTCAGAGTAAAGAAAAAGGCCTGTTGGATGACTCTCTTGTGCTGTCAGCAAGCCTAGCAACCACTTTTCGGCCCTTTTGACTCTAACATAAAAACGAATCATGAGGCAGTGGTGAGAAGGATTAAAGCACTGGCCTTCTCACTGGGGTCATTTGCTTCCATGCAGAGAAGGTGTCAAATGCTCACAGGTCAGAATACAGCACTTTATACCCAGGAGACTTCAGAAAACAATTAAAATTCAAGCCCTACAGTCTCCAATCAGTCCTTGTTTGACTCCTGTTCTATGCCAGAGTAATTTCACTAAAATCAGGTGAATTACTTCAGTATTATGCTGCATGAGCAAGTCCATCACTTTAAATGGAATTATGCTGGCATAGAAGTGGTGTAACGTGGGTGACATGAATCAGGCCTCGTGTTTGCAGCAGCCTTGAATACACCAGTATTGAGAGGACCTTTGGAGCTGGGCCCAAAGCACTCACAAAGGGAGCTCCTGCTGTTATTCCAACCCATAGGCAGTTCCTCGAACAAAGACCAATTATCTGAGCTTTGTGTGAAGGGGGTAGGGGACATGCACCAATATTCATAAATTAGGCAAGGCTGGTGTTTACTAAAGTGGAGCGCCTTCATTCCAATTAAAATCTGTCTCCATTCCTTCTGTGAATTCTTAATTTCCTTTCCATGTGATATTTGTCAGTTTTCATTTGTATATTATGACATACTTTAAAGATGAAATGAAATATCATCATTCCCCATTTACAGATAGGGAAACCAAGGCATAAAAAAGTAAAATGACTTGCCCAAGAGAATAGCTCCAAGGTCATTTGCTATCTAAGGTAAGGTTTTGCCCACATGCTGCCTCCTATTAACAATTCCGCTCACTTCTTCGAGTGGTATACAATAAAAAGAATGGAAATCAGACTTTTTCAAAGGCTTTCTTGCACCACACCTCAAAAAGAGCTGTTGCATTTTTTTATTTTCATTAAAAACCCTAAAAGAGTAAATAGCCGTAATGTAACCAAGGCTTTAATAAGGCTTTAAACCTATATGTTTGACTGTAAAGGATTCACACAGAGTATTATAAAGCATTTAAAATAATTTCTTTTATTTGAAAAGGCCAATTAAAGAGGAGAAAACTTCAGAAGGAATTTTGATAATGTCATTATATACAGTATAATAACAAGATCATTATAAGTTGTAAATATCATGTCATTACTCATTGTAAGTATCTGATTACATTCACTTACATTAACTTTGTAATTAGATGTAATTTCACACTTATCAAGTAAAATAATTTTTAACATGCATGGCAGTACAGCTCCATCTTTCTGTGTGTCTCTGGCCTGATCCCTGACAACGGAAGGATGGAGAAGTTCCGAGTGAATGGTCCTTTTTCAGGATTGCAGCAGGAACACATGTTACCACATATGAGGAAAAAATCAAAAAACGTTTTTTTTACCATAAGGATAAGGATCTTGAGAATTAACTCAGAGAGATCAGAGGTAAATGATCCTGTGAAACAAGAAAAAAACCATAAATTATAGTAGAGCAAACATGTCATTTTAACACAAGACTAACCCTACATTACATCATCTAGTGAAATGACAGATCTAATTTATGAACGTATTATTTAGAGAATGTAAAACTCTGTTTAAAGGGATAGTGTCAGCTTTTAGCTATACTCCTAAATTCTCTTGATTCTTTGTCTTTTCTGACAAACTTTCATGACTGCTTTTCTGCTTTCCTGAAGGTATTTCATCACCATTTCAAAAGCATCACAGCTAGAGCAGTGCCACTGCAGGTGCAGAGATTAAAAATAGCTGTACTGGATCAGGCTGAGGGAACCTGAGACCCAGGACCCTGCTTCCAACAGTGACTATCTTCCTGAAGCTCTTACCCTTCTCCCTCTCAGAGACCAAACAAGTCCCCAAGAACATCCTATCACACCCTCCTGGCCCCAGCCAAGCCGACCTTTCACACCATCAGCAGGAGGAAGTTTGGGAAGGATCAGTTTCTGTTCCCTTTTCTTACTGGGCCTGTGGAGAGGGTAACATCCATTTCTACCTCAGACATGTTCACGGAGCAGTGGGAACTGTCAGCCTTCCTTCTAGCTTCCCAGTTGCAAACTTCTGAGCCTGTGATCTGCACCTTCCCTTTTCTCATCTGTCAATCCCACTGTTTTCTCCTTGTTTTCCTTTTCCTGCATCCCTTTCTTTCTAAGGCCAGGGGAACTAACACAGACTCCATGTCCTCACACCTCTCAGAAATCACAGGCTCAGAGATAGCTTAAGGCAGAGGAGGTATTGTCAAATGTAATTCCCCATGACAAATTATCCTTCCAATATCTTATCTAATCCTTGAAGCCAAGGACCTTTTGCATAACCACATTTTCTGTGCATTCCGCTCTTTTGCTCTACTGATTCATTCTACAATGAATTTCTTTTCTTGCTTACTTTGAACTTATTCCCTGGCCTTCTATTTGTTTCCTCCCAGCTCATGTATAAAGAGAAATGGAGAATAATAATTTTTCGTCCAGCTTCTTTATTTCACTCAGTATCTATAAACCTCTTGAATCACCTCTTTCTCAAGCAAAAGAGCTCTAGTCTGTTTAACCTCTCCTTGTACAAAGCTGTGCTCCTGTCATCCTTGTCCACCTCCTCTCTCTTTCCTATTCCACCAGATCCTATGGGAAAGCAGTTCTTCACTACTCATACATTGCACCAAGACAGTTCTGCCTCTTGATTTGGCTTCCCTATTCACTTGTCCAACCTCTTGAGATCTGCCTTTCAAGGAAAGGTCTGGAGTGTGAATTCCTTAGTCCTGGAATCTCCTGGGAGACAGTTATACAGTTCAGTCTCAGCCACGATAAGCAGGGCTGGTCAAGTATAAACACTTTGGACATATCCGTTTCAGTGAAAGTCCAGTCTCTTTCTCCCTTCCAGGTGAAACTGCAGGAGTCTGAGGCAACCCAGATGTGTGTCTCACCTCTGCACACAGCACTCTTCCCCTTTACCTGAGAAACTCAAGAAAACAGAGACTAAACACAGACACAGACCAAACCCTTCATAACAGTGAGATGATTTCTAGAAAAAATTGCAGGGAAAGTCCTGGCATGAAGGTTTACCTCTGAAACTAACCTTGCAACAATATTAAATTGTGAAAAAGTAAGTGGCAAATTTATTTTAAACTTCAAATAATAAATTCCCTTCAGTTAAAGAAAGTTCTTCACACAAGTGAGACACCTGGGAATTTGACATGTGTTACCCGTCTTTCAAAGTCAGAAGGGGCGGTGATTCAGGCAGTCTTGATGGAGACCTGGAGAGAGCCTAAGACACGGCCTAATGGTGCCTTTCCCTCTACCTTTGCATCTATCTGTTCATTATTCTCCATGAATTTGTAACCAGTAGCGCTTCCTTGGTATAGCAGTTTTCAAATCTCATTCCAGCTAAAGAGTGCTGGGGATGGTGTAGGCTGAATTTTCTTATACCACAGGAAATAAATTCACTTTAAAGGGCTCCAGTCCAAAGCAATTACATGGAGCTTTAAACTTACACATCTGAATTGTCTCAACAAAGTAGGTAAAACAATAAAATACACAAAGTAAAGCACCTTACTTAAGTGGTTTGGTAGTGCAAGTGTACAGCCTGTGTAGGCTGATGACATCAGCTAATGTGTCTATTTGCAAGAAATTTACCAACACACTGGTCTAGGAGCCTTTTCATTCTTTTGTCAAATGAAATTGAAATGCGCTGATTGTTCAAATGAATCACTTCCCTCTCCTTGTTTTGGATTACACATTCTTTTTTTTTTTTTGCCTCACATCTTCCTTGCTCTTGAAGGCAAAGCTAACGTCATAGCAGACAGAACTAGCCCAAGATTTCCCTAAGTGATATTTCTGAAGCGGAGCAGGTGCAGATGAAGAAAAAGGATCAGTCAATTTTTAAGAAGTCAGATCACATTGTGCAGCAAACAGAAGGCAAAGGACTGATTTCAAAGCACAAAATCAGGTCCTTTTATTTATGTAGAATGCACCAATTCAGGGAATTTGAAATGGCTGGTTACAAAAATGTATACATTTGATCATAGTTTAATCCTCCAGGGACTGCAATACCTAAATCAGGAGAGCTGTGAACATGGCATACAGGTTGATTCATTTCAGAAGAGTCACCTGGAGTTTCTTACATGAGATATATGGCAGATGTCATTCATATTATCCAGAAAGAAATCTTATAATGAAATTTATTCTTAGCATTGTCTCTGGCTAGGAAGGCTTGGGGGGCAGGGGGAGGAGAGGGATACAAGTAATTTTATCATAAGCATATTTTACATATTTTGCTCTGGGTTGAGCTTTCTGTGTCCTGGTAAATTTAGCAAATTACACAGCAATGAGATACCAGGTCTTCATGCTTCTTTTGTAGTATCTGTCCTAAAAGACAGGAAGGCTTGCTAAAATGAAAATATCAGCAACAGTAAAACATTAAGCTTGTAACTTCTTCAAGATCTTATAGAGTGGTTTCACAGAAATCTCATGTTTTAGTTACTGTATCAGTGAGATCACACAAAGATCCAAAATGGCTCCAAATTTTCACACCATCCTTTACTCTTCAGTACTAATCAGACAACACCAATTAAATAACAATTACAATTTTCAAAGCTTTTTCTGATAAAATGACCTCTTGTTTGAAAGAATGCCTTTCTAGTTCTTTACTGCTCAGCAAAACATTATGGTTTTACAGAAAACCAGCTTAGCTGCATCTATATATGTGCGCGTGTGAATATATGGGGGTAAACTTCCAATTAACTCCTCAAGGCATATTTGCTCTCAGAAAATACAGTGATAAGCAGATCGTGATAGCTACGTGTCCCAAAACGTTTCTGCAATTGGAAAAGTTGTAAATTTAAGCTAATAAGCATAAGATTAATTTCCACAAGCTATATCAAAGTACAACTATAAAATAATGACCAGATATTAGTAAGGAGATCCTATCTCAGTGATGTCAGTGGCAAAGCCACTGCCATCTTTCATGGAGTCAGGGCTTCACACAGGATTTAATAACTTGCTCTTTCTAATTATTTATGGGGGGTTTTTTAAGGAAAAAAAAAAAGAAAAAAAAAAAGGTAATTGCAAAGCCTTCTGGTCTTTCTCTCCTGGTGCTGATTTGAAATACTAAGACAATTAGGCTCCAAGAAAGTATGTGGTTTCTACTAACTGATTCCTGTGATAAAAATGGAGCTGTGGTGTTTAACAGAGGTGTAAGCACCATAAGTCAGGACCCTTCACACCAAAACGTATCTCTGGAACTATTTGTCACAGCATACACTGGAACCATGCAATCATCCCAGCCTCCCACATCCCTCGGGCAGCTCCTGAGAGCAGAGCTTGCCTTCATCAGCTGCCAGAGAGGCCTTCTCAAACACCGCTTGCTCCAGTGTTCCCATCTCCAGCACCTCCCCTGACTGGTGTATTTCATCCATACATTACCTCTGAAAGAAACTTCTCCAAGACAGTGGCATTTCTTCAGCATAACACCACGGGAGGTTGTGCCTGACCCTCAGGGAGGTAAGGCAAAGGACTGTTACTGATGGCATTCCTGTGAACCCTCTGCCACACAAATCTGCAGATTTATTGTCCAACTTGTACTTAACATTGCAGTTCCTCTCAGAGTGGATGCAAAGTGCTATCCCTAAGATAATGTCAGAGAAGTCTGAAGAGCAGAGAGGCAAAACTGTATAGTTGCATCAAATAATCATAGTGGTAACAATTTCACTGTTCAGCAGGCCACATAAAACACATACATATTTAAAAGACAATCTTATTACAAGATCTTGATGACAAAAGGTTACCAAAATGTACCACCAATCCAAATGTATCTTTCTCCGCATTCAGTGGGTGCCACCTCAACTGAAAGAAATTCTTTTCATTTTCCTTTTGGTAAGCTGAGGATAGCTCCTTTTTAGTTTTCACTGTATGTGGGTTGCTTCTCTTCACCACTTGGTAAGCCCCAAGCACACTGGCACACTTGGTGATTTTACTGCCACTTTTTTTCTGTATCTCTGCAAGGCCTCCTGTAATGCTCCCAGTTCCAGTCTGAGGATGAGTTCTTCAAAGATGAACAACACGGGATTTAGGCATGTTCCAATCTGTCAGTCCCATGAGCTGTTTGGCAGCCATAACATCCGGCAAGATCAGAGATTATTGCATCCACAGGGAAAACCTACAAAAGCAAGCATTCAGCAGAGAATTCACTTTCTTAACTTCCCAAAAAAAACTGGCAGGTAGTCTTCTACTCCAGTAAACTGTTCCAATGTCTCACTGAAGATTTGAATACTGGCAAGCTTAAATACATGAAATATAGTGTGTGCATTCACATACACACTAACATATGTCTAAACACAGAGACATGAGAACACTTCTACACAGAAATGTTGCTTTTCATTTCATTCTGAATTTTTTAATAGACCAATTCAGGCATCAAAACCTTTTGACTGTGTATCATTTCAGAAGCAGAAATTAAATGTTAGCAGAGAAGAGTCATGGCATCAAAACAATACTAATTCAGTGTTCCCTAAGCCCAAGGATGTTCTCTCATGCAGAAATAATGACATCTGGGTTGTTAAGCGTTAATCAAAATCTGGATGGGAAAGAGAAGAAACTACTTTGTGGGGTTTTCCTCTGCCAACCCATTTCTATTCCCATTGGCAGTTTTTAAACTGACTCAGCACCAACAGCTTTTACAGTGGTATCCTATGCCTTCCAAAACTGAGGAGTCTCCTTGTATTCTAGCTCTTGGAGTCGTAACATTATCTGAGAATCACATTTAACCTTATAATATAAGTAGAAATATAAGAAAAAAAAAAACATTCTAAAAGGACTATTTTAGCTTTGTAAAGCCACTCTCCTTAAGATTGTTTTAGAGACTTCCAGAGATAAAAGCCTAATTTTAGCTGCAATAAATTTGGATCAGCACCACATTTTGGAAACTGTCTGTCAACAAGACACTGCCATAAGTTTGGCACTGCTAGGAGGAATATACCAGACTTTGCCTTACTGGGATGGGATAAAGATGTGCAGGTGTGGAAAACAGCTGTTCTGTTTCCAATAGGAAAACTTTATGATTTCCCCTAGGTTTGGGGGTTTTTTTAATACGTCTGATGTACAGAACAGGGAAAATAGGGGTAATGGAAAGAAAAGAAAAAACATTTTCTATACAATTATGTTATTATATTTCTATTTCTATTTCTATTTCTATTTCTATTTCTATTTCTATTTCTATNCTAAATGTTGTTTATTTCTATAGCATTTGAATCAGATGTTGATCACCAAGTATTTAAATTAGCATCTTATTTTAAAACTCATGATAGTGGCAAACTGCAATTCTTGCAGACGTAAATTTCTCTTTAAAAATAAATAATAATGGCATTTTCTGCTTCAACAGTACAATCTTTTTCATATTTTAGAGACATGTCAACAAGCAAAAGCTGCACTTAAATATTTTAGCATTCACCTCAATGCCATAACTGGTGCTAGATACATTTCTAGTATGTCTAGTCACTGCTTCAGAAAAATGCATGTGTATAGAGAGTGCATAGATGTATGTGGCAGTACTTGCTGTGTGCCACCTAAAAGACGCATGATACAGTTTTTGCTATGAAAAGGGTAAAAAAACCATAACAAATCACTTAAAATTTTATGTTTTACCTGAGGAGACAGAGCAGAAATGAGAACCCAAGCAAAAGCAACAAGCTTTGCAGGAGAAAAGGGAAAACTAACAACAGGACATAACTTTCAAGTGGAAATTGAGATCTGCAAGTTTTTATGCCATGCCTGTTTTCCTTAACTAGATCTCTTGGGGTTTGTTTTCCATAGTAAATCCCAGGGACTGCCTAGATAGCGTGCTGGTAGATACTTTGTAGAGAACCCCAGCTCCATAGGCAGATAGACCTTTTTGCTCACTATACCAGATTCTCAGCTCTGCTGAAAGGTGCCCATATAACTGATTATAGAGCAGACACAACTCCACCTTATGATGTACAGCAAAACCTTCTCACATTGCTTTGTCAGCATAACATACTCATTAAATGGATGTAATTTCCTCTCATTTGATGACTGCATTACTCTGCAAGTGGCAGGCAAATGCCACAAGTAAATGAGCATTTGTCTATTAAAGGAGGAAAGGATCTGGATTTGTCCATGAAATAAGACCATTCTGGTATGAATTAAAGGTGGGGAGCTGACCAAACTCCATCAAGTGACATTTCAGTGATAGTTCTTGGAAAGAAAGCAGTCTGCTGCCTAAATATTTACAAGGTCAAACTGCAGATGGTGTTGGAGATGACAACCTGGCATAAGGCAATAAGGAAAAGAAAAAAGTGGGAGGGAAAAAAAGTGGAAAATAGCTGTAGGGTAGGATGGATAATGAAAGCAAAATGAGCTTCCAGCAGTTCACCAAAACTATCCAGTGTCATCTTTGGAAAACTGGGTAGGAGTGCGTAGAGCAGGCAATTACCAAAGCTGGCATTAGTTTGCCTCTCCTGGAATGGCCCAATTGTGTATTCACGGTTCAAGGAGTGGTTCCCAGAAAAAGGACAGGAACTTAAAAGGTGAAAAACACATCTTAAGAGGGAGACTCTCCATCTAAAGGGGGCTTGAATGTGCCTTCCTGAACAAGGTGCAACTCCTATGGACTTCAAAAGCAGCAGTGACCAAGCTGCAGGCACAGGTGTTGTGCATGAGGATCAAGAGAAAAAGTCTCCTCTGGCAAATTGTCCTTCAGTTATCTGCAGCATCTAGGGAAAAAAAGAACAAAACTGATGAATACCAGCACAGGTTAATGAGAGAGAAAAGGAAAATGCATTTGTTCGTATCCTCCCTATGTACCTTTTTCTAGTTAACAGCACAATTGGATGGTTCCTGTGGGAGCTGCTGCTCTGTCCCCAGAGCTGGGCCATTGGATTTCTGTGGCCAGGACACGTACATGTGCACATGTGAGGGAAGAGTGAGCTTTCTAGCTGAAGACACTGCTGGGTGAGACAGCAGTGGGAGGGGGGACGTATTACAGTCACTTTAGTCTCTTGGCTGGTTGCCAGCAGTACAGAAGTTGAGAAATCATTTGTCACAAGGATAAAAGCCAAATACATTGCTCTGGGTGAGATGTAACCTGACAAACAGTCTCCCGTGACTGATGCATTTGAACTACTAATACACTCTATATAATGACTTTTTTCTGACAGCTAGCAGTCATATTTTTTTTTCTGTAGTTTTTCTGCTTGTTCATGCTGAGCTTTCTGAGTTCCTATATATCAAATTTCTTGGCAAGGAACACGGGGCAGGAGGAGAGTTCTCTGTCATGCTAGCTTCATACCACAAATTCAGGAGGAAACAAGCTACAAAATACTTAGAAAACATTTTTTTTTTTAATGACTGTTTTCTAGTATCTCTCTCTTCTTTTTTTCCTTTTTTTTTTTCAAAAAGCCACAAAATCAGCTGGCCAGTGGGAACTTAATTTATAACTGTCAATTTAACAGTTCATTTATTTCACTGAAGCAGTGAGACACAACAGGGGTGTGGTAACCATGAGATAATCACACCTCTGGGGTCTTATGAGGCAAGGAGAAACAGCCAATTCCCTCTAATCGCACAGTGGTGCGATTAGTGCTCCTGATAGCTACAGCCAAGGAGGTTATGAGATAAATTGAGCATTTCATGTTCTAGAAAAGAATTAAATTAAAGTTAAATGTTTAACCAGCCTCATTCAAGTTCTGGAATTCATCTTGATTACAGATACGTATGTTCATGAACACTGACCCACATACATTCGTCTGCTTTAAAATGTTTGACAGACAATATGAGTAGCCATTTGGTTTGAGAATTATACTATACATAGAAACTGTAGCATATAGCTGCCTGTCTTGTCTACAAACCCTATAGGCAGGGATCCATCATCATGCTATCCAAAAGCTCCTCTGGGTATGCAATCCTTACATGCACAACTATAAAATAGAAAAGGAACTCAGTTGCAAAGAAACTGCTTTTTTTCTAGTCATTATGGGTAGCCCTGCTAATCAGTTTCATTAAATACTCCTCTAATATCTGTGTCTGCTATGGAATGTCCATTCACCTCTTACTTATGATGGTTCCACTAGAAAACAAATAATGAGTATTTGGCAGACAGACAATGGCATCGTGGAGGACTGGGGAATGAGATGCTGGAGAGCACTGCTGCAAAAAAGGGACCTGGGGGTCCTGGTCAGTGACAAGCTGAACATGAGCCAGCAGAGCCCTGGCAGCCAGGAGGGCCAACCCTGTCCTGGGGGGCATCAGGCACAGCATCACCAGCCGGGCAAGGGAGGGGATTGTCCCGCTCTGCTCTGCACTGGGACAGCCTCACCTCGAGTGCTGGGGGCAGTTTTGAATGCCGCAGCATAAAAAAGACACTGAACTACTGGAGACCGTCCAAAGGAGGGCAACAAAGATGGTGAAGGCCCTGGAGGGGAAGCCGTATGAGGAGCAGCTGAGGTCACTTGGTCTGTTCAGCCTGGAGAAGAGGAGGCTGAGGGGAGACCTCATTGCAGTCTGCAGCTTCCTCATGAAGTGAAGAGGAGGGGCTGACACTGATCTCTTCTCTCTGGTGACCAGTGACAGGACCCAAGGGAATGGCCTGAAACTGTGAGGCATCAAAGGGGCAGCTCTATCAAAGTGCAGATTCTGCAAAACTTTGAGGATCTTCAAGGTTTGCTGTCTCTGTGCAGCTACATAGGTGCTTCCAGGCAGACAGTATGCATTTCTGACTCGGGCTGTGGTGCTGCAGGCATCCTAAGGATAAGGAAATAGATATGCATTGGGTTTGCATAGCAACGTTTTGGTAGTGGGTGGGCTACAGGGGTGGCTTCTTTAAGAAGCTGCTAGAAGCTTCCTCATGTCCAAAGGAGCCAATTTCAGCCATCTCCAAGTCAGGCCTGCCACTGGCAAGCCCATCAGCAACAGCAGAAGCACGTCTGGAATAAAAAATTTATGACAAAAAGTTGTTGTGCAGCTGCAACTGGAGAGAGAAGCGAGGATATGTGAGAGCAACAATTCTGCCCACAACAAGGTCAGTGGAGAAGGAAGGGGAGGAGGTGTTCCAGGCACTGGAGCAGACATTCCCTTTCAGCCTGTGGTGAAGACCATGGTGAGGCAGGCTGTCTGCCTGCAAGCGCACAGAGGTCCACGCTGGAGCAGATATCCACCTGCAGCCTGTGAAGGACCCCACACCAGAGCAGGTGGATGCACAAAGAAGGCCGTGACCCCACGAGAAGCCCATGCTGGAGCAGGCTCCTGGCAGGACACGTGGACCCACGGAGAGAAGAACCCATGCTGAGCAGGTTTGCTGGCAGGACCTATGACCCTGTGGAGGACCTATACTGGAACAGTCTGTTCCTGAAGGACTGCGCCCCATGGGAAGGACCCACGCTGGAACAATTTGTGAAGAACTGCAGTCCATGGGAAGGACTCACATTGGAGAAGCTTGGGGAGGGACTCCACAATGGAGCAGGGGAAGGGTGAGGAGGAAGGAGCAGCAGAGACTAGGTGCGATGAACTGACCACAGCTCCCATTCCCCATCCCCCTGCACTGCTGGAGGTAGAAGGTAGAGAATTGTGAGCAAAGTTAAGCCCAGGAAGAAGGCAGAGGTGGAAGGAAAGTGTTTTTAAGGTTTTTTTCTCATTATCCTACTCTTATTTGATTGGTAATAACTCCCCAAGTCGAGTCTGTTTTGCCAATGACAGTAACTGGTGGGTGATTGCTCCCTCTCGACACACGAGCCTTTTGTTATATTTCTTTCCCTATCCAGCTTAGGAGGGGAGTGATAGAGAGACTTGGGTGGGTACCTGGCATCAACCCACCACAAGATACTAAAATTCCTTCAGCAATTTCAGTTGTCAAAGTCTGATGTAACACCCTTAAAATCTTTTTAACTAGTGCACTTGAACACTCGAACAGCCCAGGAAAGGAAAAGTGTGATCTGTGTACTCTTAGTAATTCTTGAACATTTTGACTAGTTTTTCCTGTTCCTCCTTTTTTCTTAATAGACCTACTTATATGAGAGAGAAGAATGAATAATAGCTTACTCCAGAGTTTTCTTTAACACATATGAAGTGCCACATAGGTTCCTCCCAGGGTCCTGAACCTAACTCCAGCTATGCTCTTGTTTCACAGAACAGCATAAAATCAGAGTTCAACATCAAAAGAAGGCTACAGTCAGCTGAGGCATTTCCTAGTTAACCCTATTTTAGATGGAAGAGGTCTGTTTTCTCTGCTGATGATAGAAGTACAAACCTTGCAATCTCAAAACCAAAAATAACACAACAAAAAAACCAACCAAACAAAAACCCACAACCAAAATATCTATTTCAGAATTTATTTTAATGTCATTATTCACCAAACAGGAAGTTAGCTATTGTTAAAATTATCCAAAATTATGGTTGTTAGTTTAAGTGACTGCTAAAAGCACCTCAGTGACTGCTTTCAATGGTCTTGGAGTGCTTCTCATGGCTGTGAACAAACGGGATGCAGGTATATCATTTTAACCATCTCATTATAACTGCAGTCCAGTCCTTGGCCTTCTTGTAAAGGAGATGATCAGCTTATGGGATGAAATTTCTTAAACCTCAGCGAGAAATATCAAGCATACCATCTTCACTGGCTCTTCAGCAGACACCTGTGGAGCAGTATTGCAGTCCTAACTCTGGGTTTCCCCCACTCAGCTCAACAGTGCTGCCACCTCTTCACACAGCAGAGCCGCTGTGTGAAATGTGAAACAAACAGGAGTCTTTGTAAGTCACCTGAAATGCTATAATGAAAATGTATGTGAAACATGTGGGTCCCCCTTCAAACAATATTTTGGTGATTATTTGGATATTTCTGGGCTAATATAAATAGTCAGGCTGAACCTGACTGGGAGAACATTCGCCTACTCTAACAATGATGGAAACCCCAGCAGTAGTATTTCTGCAAGAGGGAATGCTTTGGAGGAATGCTGGCATATTTCTATTAAAGCCAGGTTTGGAAGAACCAGCACTTTGATACCTGGGGCACTCAGCAAAAAATTAAAAAGACTTTTAAAAAAATTATTCTCCTTTCAAAATGCAAGAGAATTATAACCCTTTTGTCCTAATGATAGGGAAAGGGTTTTAAATTCCTGAGTGTTCCCTCCCTCTAGCCCCAAAATTTTTGTAGCTGCGGCAGTGAATGCAGTCCCATTATTTTTAATGATATATCAGGACTGGGTAGAAGAATAGCATACCATATATCAAAAGCTACACCCTTGGAAATCACAGAGCTCTTCAAGAAGCCACCAATGGGTTAAATGCTGACCTGACCAATTTGCTATGGTTCATTTGGTCTATGCTAATTGTTTTAAATGCTCACTTTGTGGCATATTCTTTACTATGCTGATGGGAAATGAGGCATATTTCTTTAGAGCAGGGATTCAAGGATTCATTTATATTGGAGAGACTTTTTCAGAAAAGAACAGGCACACCTCAATAGTGCTATGTAAATAGGAATTAAGCTTCATCTTTTATCCAGTTGAAGGAAATACATTAAATAAATACTTTTCTAGTTCTTTTGCTTTGCTTGATTTTTCAATATCACGCTTTTTTCTCTATTCTTCTGCAATGCTTAAAGTCAGATTGCTTCTTTCCCATTACCAAGATCTTCTGTCTGCTTGTGTGGTGAGTGGCATTTTTTTTATCCCTCTGGACCCTGACCTGGTAGTCATTATTTTGTCTCTTCATCTTTTTTTTTTTTTTTTATTAGACTAGTCAGCCTTGATATTAGTCTTCCCAAAGCTACTATCCATTACACTGTCAGGAAAGCAAGCTGCCTTACAGTAGGCCAAGTGTCAACAGAAGGTGAGGCAGAAAATCAGCCACAATCTAAAGCTAATTACCCTGCCTAGAAGTTAATTAAATACTTGTTAGGAGCAGCAGGGTAGATCCTAATTAAACTTGTCTAATAGCAGTATGCTGACATACTCTGACACTGGGAATTCCTACAGGGTTTAAATAATTGTACAAAGGGCAATAATACCTGTCACATCATGGTGTGCAGGCAAACCCTGAAGATGCACATTTCTCAGTATTTTCTGTACTAATTTGCCACATATTGTGCACTTCACATGTGTTTAATTTACACATGTTTTAATTTTGGTGCCCTGGATCTTTTTAAATGACTGCTGTTGCTGATCTAAGTGTAACCACTGCAAAGGGAGATGGTCATTAGTATTTCATTGTATTATTTAATACACAAAACCTGATAAAATCCTGCTGATTGTGACACCTCCAGGGTTACTTAAATACAGCTGTGGCTCCTTTTTTCAGATTTTAAGACAGTAGTGATTTTACCTGGAAATGAAGAGAAGTAGAGAACACGGCACACCTTGCCAGCCTTTCCACATTCTCCAAGGGCTGCCCACCTACAGGCTGGCAATTTTACCCATTGCAATTTTCATTCACAAGAGTGCCACTGACAGAGACTTTTACCTCCACTGCTAAGTGTGTCTTAAACCAACTTCTCTTTAAATCAGCCAGATTTTCATTTACATCCAAAACAAAAGGAACGGGAAACTGCTAATAGGTGTAACTGCCAGACAAATTTAAGTGAAGAAGGGAGGAGAGGTGAAAAACAGAAGGGGCTGATAACAGACAAGAATCTCTGTCTTCTGATTATTTCCAGCCTTTTGACGGGCTGGAAATATTTTTGCTTCCAGGCAGGAAAACACAATTTGCCATCATTTCAAATAAATGAGGGTTCCCCACAAACCACAGCAGGGCTTTTGTCTAGTTGTTTTTAAGGGATTCTCTATGCCAGTGGTTTTAATGCTGATTTTAAAGCTGCCGTTTGACCAGGTTCTGTTTTTCAACTGATGAGTTGTCACACTGCCTTGCGTGAGGGTTAATCCCCCATTGTGTTGCCTATGCCACCGCAAAGAAGGACTGCGACAGCAATTGCTGATAAAGCTTGTCTCTTCTCGAAAAGCCCGGAGAGGCTGTGTCGCATGCTGATGGTTGTTTACCACAGCAAAATGCTGAATGTCAGTTTTAGGAGAGCGATGTTTCAAAACTTTTTGCCTTTTCTCCCAGTAAATCAGTTCGATTTTTCACCATTCCTTTCCTACCTTTGACTCAAGCATCCTTTTTAATAGGGGGTTAGGGCTCTTGGGTGGTAACCAGCAATGGATGCTCAACAGTAGATTTGCTGTTCTCATCATTAGAACCATACTTGAAATGCCATGTCAGTGAAATTAATGAAATGGAGTGCCGTGATGTGAAACTAATCAGACATGATACAACTTTGGGGGGGAAAATAAGACACCTGCAAAGATTTAAACCAATCCTAGTACTCTCATTTTGCACCCTCTCCCTGAACAGCAAGGATTAATGGAAAGATGTAAGAGCTCTGATCTTTTCTGGCAAGACTGTTGTAGAAATAATCAATTAACCTTGGGAGATCAAATTGACAGAGCTTAAGAGTGAAGTTATTTAAAATGCCAGATTATCTAGGCAGATGAATACATTTGTTGCAATACTAAAAAGAAAATGAAAGTCTTTTTCCAAACTTCGTTTTTCTGAACTGATTTAACATTATTTCCCCAGGAGTCAACTCTGCCTTTTTCAGTGTGCACTTTAACACATTAGAACAAAATGAGATTTGATGTACTCTATAAAGAGACTAGTGATTTTTCTCTCTTCTTTCAAGGAGTGGGAGGGTTATTATAGAAAATAGCTTATAGTAACCTCATGCTTTTAGCTCTTTACTTTTATTTATTTGACAATTTGATTATTTGGGTTCCTGTCCTCTGTGGTGATTTCGGTTGGCTTGCATTCTGGCTAAATCATCTGCTGCTTCATCTACAGAGTAAGAATTCCTTCTTGCCTTAAAAATACAAAGAAAGTAAAATATTTTATAATATCAGTTATTTTTCTATACAAGAATCCCATCAGATATTCTTTAAACAATCAATTTAACTTCATTTGGGTTGAAGATACAAAAATTTTATTTTATTAAAATGCTTTGGGCTGTGTTATTGAAAGTAATAACGTCTCTACTATTTTATCACATTGTATTAAGATGAGGACAACATAAAGTTATAGCAGCATCAGGTTGTAACTAGACTCATTGCTAGTTGCTGCATGCCGCAGCTGTGTTCCAGCATATAAGAATATGCCTGATGTCAGCATTCAAGCAACAACAATGCTGGTATGCTTGAAGGTAAGCATACATTCACATACAGTCTTAAGTCCTTCCTTCAAAGAGAATTTGTGATCAACCTTATTGATTAAATTGGTACATAATCTATAATTACAAAAATGGCACACATTTTACCTCATGAATTTTAAGTCAATTGCTTTGTTAAATTGGAAAAGTTGTCTTCATTTCATTCCCTTGTTCATACTTTCATTCATTTAATTTCTTTGTTACTTTTTCTTTCTTCATTTATTTACAATGCTGTAGGAGTTTATACCAAATACAGCAATTCAATTTGAGAATACATTAGCTGATTTTTATTAGCTGAATATATATTTAACTCCAAACTAGACCAAAAGTACAAATACTTTTAAACCAGTACGGAAACATTTGCACACAAAGACATACAGGCTGAATTGTAAAGGTATAGTGTGTAAACCAGTTCAGACTGACCAAATTCATCCAGCTGCACTTTGCCAGCAGCTACACCAGTTTCAGAAACTGCCTTCCCCAAACTTTTGTTCCCACATCAGTACCAGAGGTGACATAGTGAAATCAAGTAAGATATGTGGACCCCAATCCCAGGCAAACTGAGACAGGTTATTTCAGTCAGTGCTAGCTGTGACTTGAGCTAACTTCATTCTCTTTGCCTGAGGCAGGGCAGGAACATCCACTGAGCTCTTCTCCTGAGCTCATTTCAGCTGATAATGACAAGCAGTTGAGAGTGCTGATGGAATCAGTCACTTCAGCTGGCTCCATAAGAGCATCTCTCCATGCTCTCCTTCTTCCATTCCTTGACTGTATAACCTCTCAACTCAATCTTCCTCCAGACCATGGCGCCATCAGACTAAGAACAGAAGTGAGAAGATGAAGCTCTTTTGGGGACTGGAACAGAAGACAAAAGGAACGGGGAACAGCTAGAAACAAAAACAATGTGTGAAAAAGGTGTTAGTTATGAAACAGATGTTTGGGGAAATTATTCTTTGGACTTGGAAGAACAGAGAGGAAAAGTTCCTTGGAAGGTCTTGAGCTTTTACATATAAGCAGAAGGGCTAGAAACTGTCAGAAAAGGGATAGCTTTCAGGGACAAGGAGTCATTAAAAAGGATGACTACACGTCACAGAAGCCACAAACTATTGGTCAATCCCTCATTAAAGATACTCAACTCTCAGTTAAATGCTTTCTTAATATGTTTCACAGTGAGTGCACGGCCTTTCTCAAAGTTCAAGACAGTGTGTCAAACATGAATGACACTTCTTGAAGTCTTTCAAGTAGCAGGATTCTTTTACAACATAGTCTGGACAGGACAATTCATGGCAGCATAAAATTAGTGGATGTCTTAAAATTGTAAAAAATATGCCCTGAAGATGAAAATGGGTTAGCAGCAAATTACAGTTCTTCCAAAAGACAGTGCTGGAAGATAATTTGAAGATTAGAATCCTCCATACTTGGAAAAACTATCCTGGAAAAGATTAAGGGTCAGGATGGGTAGCAAATTGAAGAGAAACTCTCAGTCCACTACTGAAGTAAAGTACTAGTACTTTAATTCATAAATAATACCTTCAATTCATAAAGAAATGAGAGTAGAAAGTAGGACTGATGGATTGCTTTTCATATCCTCTGCTTGGTTGTCATGTCCTCAATTCAAGAAAAAGGAGAACAAATTAGAGGGAATTTAAGGAACTATAAGACTGTTTTAAAACTTGAAAACATGATTTAGACTGAGAAAAATTCAGCTAGTTTAACTGAAAAAAGAAGGCTAAGAAGTGACATGATGACAGTTTAAAAGTATAAACACAAGCAGATAAAATATGCTAGTGGAGAACTCTTCCAACTAGAATACTAGGGTTGGAAGTTAAAGGGTGACGAATAGTTTAGGAACAGCACATTTGTTCTCAACAGTAAACATAGCTAGTCTCTCAAACAATCCATAGCTATGGCTGATTCTCTCTTGCTGGATATTTTTACTTGACACTTGACAATTTAGGAAATATTATCTCTCACACCAAATAAAACTTATTCTACAAAGCCTACCTCCAGTGTTACACCAGTAGTCATAACACCTGACTGCAATATCTCTTTCTCACTTTAAAATGTTTGATGCTTCTAATCAATGACTGTAGAAAGATGAACTTAATAAAATACATTCTAGAAGAAAAAAGCAATTGCATAACCTTATTTTTTTTAAATCTTTTATTGCCATCAGTTGCCCCTGATTTTTAAAATTCACTTCTCCACCAGCCACTTGTATATTGAAGCACTG
Source organism: Rhagologus leucostigma (assembly GCA_013397725.1). Lineage (NCBI taxonomy): Eukaryota > Metazoa > Chordata > Aves > Passeriformes > Rhagologus > Rhagologus leucostigma. The sequence continues at coordinate 568,922 of VZTD01002911.1, forward strand.
TTGCTTAGTAATTGGCACTATTACAGGTTTTTTTCTTTTCAAGCTCTAGTTTTAAGATAATACAACAGAAATAATGGTTCTTGTGCTTCTCCTGGATAATCTGTGCTAAATAATCTTCAGTCACTGCCAACAGGGCTGCAGAAAGGGAGAGAAATGCAGCAAGTCCGTGGTGCCAGAGTAGCACAAAGTGAGTGTTCTGGGTGATTGGTCCACTGGTCCTTACCCAGCAAAACCACTGTTTCATAGCCCATCTTTACAGGCACTCTTGTCCTTCGCTATTCTTGACAAATAGCTACTAGAGGCAGGTGCCAAGGTGTGTGCCAGAAAGGATAGTAATGACTCAGGGAACTCCGCAAATTTTTAAAGCAAGAAGGTGTATCTCTAGCATGTACCACAGTCTTATAGAGGGAATTCCAAGTAGCATACATAGCATAGTTTGAAGCCTCACAACTTGAAGGAATTACTTTCTTCTATGCACATAAGGGGAAAACCAATGTATGTCCAGAAAACATACCCATGATTTGAAAGGTATGCTTGCTGCTTCCTTTCTTTTCTGTGCAAAGATGAGACGAGGCAGACCATGGAAACCAAACTGTGTTTTCTCTGCAAGACTCCACTCTAAATGCACCACAGCAGACCTTAAACTGTATGCACAGTCTCAGCATAATGAGTGGTAGCCTTGCTAAAACCATCAACATTACATTGCTGCTTCAGTGTATACACTGATTAATTGCAGTCAAATCCTTAGATGCATTAGGACCAAGCTGGCTTCTGTACCAAGGAAGCATTCCTCTGCAGCCTTTCTTTCTCCAGCTATTACCATCTATTACAGCCTCAGGGAAGTGCAACCTGCCATCCCATTTGCCCAGTGAAAGACTGACAGGGTGCCCCAGTAGATTCCTTTGGGATTGTATTTGACAATTTAATATTTCCAATGCTGCAAATTGATTATTTTTCCCAAAGTAAATATAGTTTGAGGAGACAGAGAATTATACAACTGGTCTGTTTTCCCACGAAAACATCTGTTAGCATTTTTACCCTGGATGTTCTGTTATTGTAGCACCAGAGCAAGTGGTGTGTAAGAGAGAAAATTCTCATTCTAGAAAAGACAACTAACATAAAAACATAAAAAGCAAAGGAATCAATGGAAAAAACCTGCAACAGCAAGGTGAAACACATAGATGTAAACATCTATCCTCTGCCCTCAGACACTGTACAATCTGTCTAGAAATGACTGCAACTCCAAATATCAGGTCTAGGGACATCTCCCATAAGACCACATCTTTAACTTGCCTGTAGCTGCATGTAAAACCAGTAAAATGACACAGGAGTATATCAGGCTAAGGAGCTGCTACTTGTGGCAGATTTTGCTTCTTTTTAAGACCTGTGTGGGGTATAAAACACAGTTAGAATAGGAATTTAGGACAGAAAATTCCCTCCTGATAGGCTCTTATACAATCTGAGTTTTCATGTCAAGAAAGGTAATACTTGTAGCACTTATTTTTACCCATCTACATAAAATACCTGGGAGAAAAGTATCTTGTAAGTGAAAAATGTTATAATCCTCAGTTTAATTTACAGTTAATTATTTGTATTATAGGAAGTAAGGAATCAATCTTCTTGTGGAACAGAGAACTTTGAAAACTTGCTCACGTTAGTTCAGCAGCTGGTAACATTCAGACATTTTGGAAACAAACATAATGCTCTTTCAAACAAGAATCTATCAAATAGAGCATACAAGGTAGCAATAATATTTTACCTGTCAGATTTTTATTACAGGAAATGGGGCTTGGATGACAAGGAAAGAATACAGAAAACTAAAGGATAAGGGAAAGGAATAAAAAATGGAGAAAAATGGAGCAGAGGGAGAAAATAGATGGTTAAAATAGAAAAATGCTTTGCAAGGATATAAAATGAAAGTAAGGTAACAGCCACTTATTGAATAAAAGTGCAAGAATCCACATTCTGTAATGAAGAAAGGATGAATTGAGGCAGCAATAGAAAGGATTAGAACGGAGATGCTTTAATATAATATAGTTAGGAAAGAAGGAAAGAATGCTACAAAAAACCTGTATAAAACAGTGGCAGACAGAAGGGAATTAGGGGAGAGAGAAGAGATGAAAACAAAGAAAAAAAATTGAATGGCACATGTACATTTACCAAGCAGTCTGGTGAAGTATAGAGGACTGGCCAATAAAAACGCCACAATTTGCTTTTTCTATTCTGTTTTACTGGAGGTCAAAAAATGGTAAAGACAGAGTTGAAATGAGGTGAGAAACAAATGGATAAAAGTTGATAATAGCCTCAAACGCTCTCTATCTACTACACGTATTTTAGCCTGAATTCCTAAAATGAGTAGCTTTATGCACTTTTGCTCTTCAAATATCCATCTCCCTTTCGTCTTTACTAGCTTTTGCCAAGTCTAACCAAGAGTGTCTCAGAGACATCTAATTTTTCTTGTTTCAAGGAAAGCATCCACCATGAAGAGGCAAGAAATCCAAATCAATCCCTACCCACCAATGACAGAAGATTGCAGTATTGCACAGATGTTCTCTCTTCAGAAAGCAGTAAATAAACACCATGAAGTTAATAAGCACAGATGCAGCACAGAATCACCCACAAGACATGCTGCCTCTTCTTCAGCTGGTAGTTGGAGACAGAAAAGGGAACTGAGGAAACTGGTGAACTGTAGAAGGCTTATCAAGGACCTTAAAAAATCTGGGACATTGTGTGGCATTGTAAGGAATGCTAGAGGGAGGTCAAAATATAATAAAAGTGAGTTAGTGGAGAAGAACTGCATGCAGATATGGGGAAGGAGATGCCTCGAGGACCTGGGGAGGGGCTAAGGCTATTGGGGAGAGGATGTCACAGGAAGGAGAAGCAGAGTCCTTACAGCATGTTCCTGTAGGAATGTAGGATAGGAATCCATGGGAAGCCAGGCTTTCACCCAACCACTCCTCCTGAAACTATTTGTTTCCTAAATATGCATAGTGTCTTCACTTGTGTGCTAATAAAAACTATACAGAATGAGAAGCCATTAGACCATTAAATGCTTACTTAGAACACTGTTTGAGGGAATTGTTCATAAAGTACAAATTTACAAGGGAAAACAAGTGGAAGCTGTATCGCCTCTGAAGTGAAAAGACATTTTTCTAATCTTAGTTACACTGATATAAATCAGAAATAATACCAGTTTGACATGATGCAAGAAGTTTTATAATCACTGGTAAAAGATAAAACATGCTTTTTCTGTACAATGTTGTCCACATTTTATTATTTTAGTTATGTCAGGAATTCTGGATATTCATTTATAAGGAATAGCTTCCACTAGCACTGTAAAAAAACCGTAACCAGAAGGTCATCAACAAGGGAGCTGAGAGAATAATATATCATGAATAATGTATTAAATTATTTCAGTCTTTATCTATTAATGAATTATTTTCAATCATCTTATAATTTTCTTGAATGTATTTGTAATTCAAAAGTACTCCCCATGCAATTTCTCCAAAAAATTATTTCTCTAAATTTTTCTTGGTCTTTTTGTGGATAGAAAGTAGCTGAAATTTGAATTCAATTATTTTGGTTTTAATAGGACATACAGAGTAGAAGTTTCTGTTTCTGTTCCCTGACAAACACATTTCTAAGAACCATGTTACTTATACGGCATTAAAATCTTAACCATGAAATGTCTTCCTCTAATATTTTCTCTAAACATTACATTTCCACCAGTACCCTAATAAGATGTGCAGTGTGCTAAGGCAGTCACTGAAATTCAGCATCCAGAGTCTATTGCCTCTTCTCAGCACATTTTTTTCTTCCTAAAAGAACAACTGCTATGGGTATTCACTCACCTCATGAAGAATTTAAGTGCTAGAAGGTCATAAAAAGAATGTTGTCTTTCAGAACACATTGAATGGTAGTGATGCAGTAGCTGATTAGACTTTTTTTTTCTCTCTGCATCAGGTTATAGATAATTCCTTTTTACCTCAACAGGAATCTTTGGTGGTCCAAAATAAACAGCACAAAATTTTGTTCTTTCCAGAACATCAAATAATAATACCTTGTTCCCATTGACAATTTTTAGATATTGTGAGTTGGCTTCATCTTTACTTCTAATACTTTAAGCCATAATAGTGATGACAACATCTGCACGGGAATCCCGCAGTCATAATATGAGTGACTGAAAAAGATATTACTTTACATTTTCATAGCATAGCCACAGAAACAATATATACTGACATGCCAAATAAAAATAACATATTTGTATAGATACTTACCTCATACTTACTCCTTCTAGTGTGCAGAAATGTGCAGACGTCCCTTCTACGTGAAGATTCAGCAGCCTTTTCTGAAATATCTAGGGGTGACGGAGTCTTATTGATTTGGAAAATATTGGCAAAGGCTGTCTTATTTCGAAATTCAACTTTTCATCACTGATTCGGAGTGTCTGACAAGTCTGTATTACCTGTCCAAATTCTACGACCTCTAAAGACACACCTGTGTCTTCAGCAATAACTTTTTGGCCCTCGTTTTGTGGTGTCCAATTGGCAACTGTTCATCTTTAATAATCTCGCAGAGTTTTGGTTTCAGCTGGGATAGAGTTAATTTTCTTCCTAGTATCTGGTACAGTGCCGTGTTTTGAATTCAGCAAAAGAATAATGTTAATAACATGCTGATGTTTTGGTTGTTGCTGAGTAGTTTTCAGTTTCCCGAGCTCTGCCACTGAGGAGCTGCACAAAAAGCCAGGAGGGAGTATAGCCAGGACAGCTGACCTGAACTGGCCAAAAGGACATTCCATAGCAGAGAATGTCAGGCTCAGTACACAAACTGGGGTAGGTTGGCTGTGAGCCACTGATCACTGCTTGGGAACAGGCTGGCATCAGTCAGTGGGTCATGAGCAATTGTATTGTGCATCACTTGTTTGTCTTGAGTTCTATTCCTCTCTCTTTTTATCTTCCTTTTCATTACAATTAGTAGTAGTACTAGTAGTAGTGTATTTTACTTCATTTCAAATTTTAAGCTGTTCTTATCTCAACCCATCGGTTTCATATTTGTTCCAATCCTCTTTCCCATCTCACTGCAGGGTGGGGGGCAGTAAACAAGAGGCTGCATGGTACTTAGTTGCCAACTGGTGTTAAACCACAACACTAAGGAATGAAAGCATGTCTGCCTAACTGAGACACTCAGCAAAGAACATTCAAAAAATTGTGAATTTCCACATGTATGTCATCGCTCTGTGTTTTTAAATGTCATTTAAAGCAGATTTCTAATAGGCAAAATGTGTCCATCTGTATCTCTAAATCACAGCACCAAAAGATGTAATTTCTATCAAGCTGAAAAGAGGACATATGTTCCGAATAGTAGTGAGTCTGTCCAGGTCTTCTTCAAGTTCCAAGCTCTTTTCTTTTGATCACTCACTCATTCTTTTTTTTTTTTTTTTT
>VZTD01002911.1:579529-640176 GCA_013397725.1 Rhagologus leucostigma
GCGGGCGGCCGGGCCCCGCGGCTCTCGGCCGGGGAAGCCGGCTCTGAGTCTTCTCCAGCGCTTCTTGCTCCTTCCCAAGCCCTCCCAGCAGCAGCTTGGCCACAGTGACAGGGGTGGTCTGCGTTTGGTTCTTCGTCTCCCTTGCAGGAGTTCCCCCGCGCTCGGGATTTCTGGCATTAAAAATAAGGGAAGAGAGGCAAAATTATTATTAACCGTGTATATATATAGAGTTATAAACTTCAAAGGGCTTTTCTTTAATTTGCAGGGATGGAAAGTTTAAAACGGCAGACAGGAGAAGATAGGAAGAAAAGAAACCACAGTGAAAACCAGTAGGATTGCAATAAATAATAAACTGTGGGCCACAACAGTATTTTTTTGAGCTCACAGATAATATTAAAATACAGTTCCTAAGCAAGTAACAAAAAAGATAGGGGGAGGAGAGAAAGGAGGGGAAAAAAAGGAGGAGGGGGGAGAGAAAGTTCCTGTGCACTTTGTTCAAGGTTCTGCACCTCTCTAAGCAGCTGTCACATCCGTACATTATGGTACATTGAATCTGAATGAGGCTCTCCACATCAAAACCTTGCATCCATTATGATATCATCTCCTGCTCTAAGCTGTAATGCTTATTAATTCTGCACCCATACTCTCCAAGCTTCAGCAAATGTATTCCATCAGCCTAGCATTTAATTTAATTAGTACAGCTGGGCTCTCATTCTCCTTTCTGTGTCAGAGGTATTGTCAGCACGTTCTGCTATAACACAATTACTGATTGCTTTTAGATAGGCAGAAATATGATTAGGGTATTGGGTGACTGTATCATAAGCCTTATTAGATTCATTTGAAATCTGGAGATAAATAGGAAACTTTTATTTGCAGTGTAATGAGATTATGCTTATTAGGCCAAGGCCTCACAACCTTTTGCAAAGAACATAGTGTATCACTAGGATTATACTCTGGAACCACACTTTTTGCTCATAGCATCCAAGCAATTTCTCAGCAGCTTTGAGATTTAACTGTTGTAGCCCTGTACACATTTTAGAATTGTTTCCTGGCTCAGTGGCTTTCTCCTTTCATAGAGTGTGCGTGCACCTTCCACCATGTGATTTCTTCTGCTTAAACCAAAAAATCGGGAAGATGTTTTGTTCAAAAGAGGAAGGGTGTTTCGGTGAGCTTTGAATATGTGTGGATAAGTAAACATGCCAATGCACTGGACAGAAAAGTTTTTGCCAATATCAGTCTTTATTCTTTTTTTTTTTTTTTAACTCTTTTTTCCTTCAGTAGAAAGCTACAAAAAGCATTTCATCAGCAGCAGTTTTCAGAAGGTAAAAAACTGTTGAGATACTTAGGAGGTTGAATCTTAAGATAGAAATAATGAGTTAATTTTCTTGTGTAAAAACAATGGAAAGGCTGCACGTTTCATGTCATTTCCAAAGAGTGCATTTAAATCTTAATGTATACATCACAACCTTTTGTGTTACACTAGCCTGACAAAACATATGACACAGTGTTTGAGAAGCAAGTGTTACATTTTTAAAAGTTCATTTATTACAAGGATTCAAAATTCTGATCTGGTAATTTCCCTGTAACAATCAAAGGTACAAACAACCTATCACTGACTTGACAGGTTATAGAAAGGAGTCCATCAGTTTTAACATCGGTGTCAAATTTAGGTTTCATTCTCTTTCTGTGTAAGTTTTGCTGCAAACTCCAGTGGGAGCAAGATTAGCCTCTTACTGGATCCCTTTCCTTTCTGAGTGGTATTACCCAGCATGGAAGCATTTTGTAACTGAGTGTCGCAAAACCCCGAACCTAGTTTTGTATTCCTTGTTACATCACTTGCTCTGCAATTAAGATAAAAGAATTTGTCGGGCTGTCGGTCTCTCAGGTTAAGATCAAACTTGGAGGGGAAATTGTGGACTTGTGCTATCATGGTATTTTTACTTGCATTTGCTTAGCATCGAAAGCATGTTGCAAAGGCTGGCTTGTTTCTCTCATTAGCAAGTTCCATGTTGCATTATTTATTCCAAACATTTGTGGTATTTTCAAACTGTCATGGGAATAAGCTTTAAAGAGTCCAGGAGAAAGTTCTTAAAGATGACATTTCTGTATTTCTCATCTAGTTACTAAGGGAGCGTCCAGAGAGTAAAACTATTGCCACAGCCCAGTGGACACCTGAGTGTGACATTCCCTGCCGTGCCTCCACTAGTACTTCTGCAGGCACATGGTTGTGCAGTTCTTTGTGATTCTCCAACTGGAGAATCTCATGCTGTAGCTAAACTTTTACCCTTCATGGGGAGGAGTATAGATCAGTTTGCAATGGCTACTGACTTGCCTCAGGAGCCATGGTGTGTATGCCTAAGCAACAACAGCAAAAAGTTATTCTAGAGGAATGCATCTTTAACTGGGAGACCTTGGTGCTTTGCAAAAAGAGAGGGATCATGCTCTGCATGTTAGGTACAGGCAAGCTGAGGCACAAAACAGTGAATCACTTCTAATTACATATCTAGGAGCAGCAGCCTTGCTAGTGCCAAGTCTACTAAAAAGTCAAATACTGAAAATCTTGCATTTGCACTACACGTAAGAAACAATTTTATTATTGTATAGCTCAATAAGGAGAGATGCCACTTTAAATCAGGTGTAGTTTGGAAAGAGGTGATTTTTCATGTATTTTTAGAGGACTGAATATCTAGTTCCTTTCTGCTAAACAAAAAAAAAAGATGAATGGCGGTCCTGGTTTATAGTGGCTCCAAAAGGAGCAGAGATGACAAATGCCACTATTTTCCAGTATGTTGCTTCATCAAGAAAATATTTTAACGTGTGTTATAATTGCTGTATGTGAGAATGAACTGGTGGTCCTGTTCATTTGTCCTCCATCACTATCATTCTGATTTGCAGGGAGCAACAAGGTTATTCACATGCTCAGATTACACACATGCTTCGGTGCTCTGCTGGATCAAGGCCTAATTGACACCCTAATTGACAGGCTCAGTTGAGAGACTGAAGACTAAATTGGGCTTGGAAGCTGAAACGTGATGTATGTTTTTACCCTCAGAGGTGGTTTGTCCAGGCTGTGTTTGAGATGTGTTACCAAATAATGTGTTCCACCTTCTGCTGTAGCTTTTGTTGCGTTTCTTTTGTCGCCAGATAGAGGACTTCAGCTGCTGGGCAAAAAACCCGAATAAATATGTTAGACCAAACTAAATGACATGTTGGATGCTAAACTGAAAAAACAAATTTTGTCTTTGGTCCTTCTAAAAACAAGTTTGTTGAAAAAAATATTAACAGCCATTTACTCAAAACCAGATGATTAAATTAAAGTGTAACTAATTGTTAGATGTTTGTTTCATATACACTCAAAGGTAGAATCACAACAGAAGTAATTAGGGTAATTATCAAGGTCTGTATTTAATTCAAAGCCTCAGAGAATATTGCATATTCATTCAAGTGATCTATATTTCCTGTTAAAAAAGATAGGATTTTCTTAACGCTTTCATTTACAGGTATGTTTCTGGTAGTGTCATTTTATATGGTATCGTGTCATCTTGCTCTCTTTCTACTTTGACAGTGTTTGTTATTCACAATGATGGCAATCAAAGGGAAAATGTTACTGGTAATTTCTGTGTGCACTTCTAACCCCCAAATATTTGTAGCAGTCATTTTCCTAAGGCATTAGAGAATTTGAAGATGGGGCATGAACTTGCCTTGATCTCTTAGCAGAATGTGCTGTGTACATTAAGATACGAAAGTTAGGGATATTTATATACTCCTAAAGAAAAATGCAGTGAGTCATTATTGATAGAGTAACTGAAAAATTGAGGCAGTGCTTGTACCTTTTTACTGACAAGGAAGGAAGAAAAATCTAGCTCTGTTTCATACTTTCTTCTTTTTAAGACTACTCTTTATAAAATGCAAAGAAAATCCACAAAAGAAATTTTTGTGAGCTTTACTGTGGAGAGGTTCTCAAAGGCTGTTTCAGACTGTAAACTGCAGATGAATTTGTATCAGACAATTCTGAGAGAAAAAGAAAAATCAGCTTCGTGGACCGAGTTCTTACATGTTACTAATCACACAGGACACAGAATGGCAGGATGTCTTCCAATATTTGTTGCTGGCACATTACACACACCATCTTTACAGGGCAATTGGACTAGTGTGGTCTCCTCCTGGGTGGATTTAATGCTTGGATTTAAATCCAGATTCTTGTCTTGGTAAAGCCAGGTTCTTCTCTTGAATTCCTAAAATGCAAAATTGTGTTGTTCAGAGAGAAAATAATATTGCTTGCTAAATTAGGAAGTACCATTTTTCCTTCTGGTATTTTGATACGGCTGTAGCACTCAAAGAGTATGCATTGTATGTATATTTGATAGAAACAAACACAAATAGGACCAAAATTCTCTCAGCCAGGTCCCTTAGCACTCTAATGATAAACTACTGGAATATTGTTGGTGCCATTGTTTAAATTGATACATTTCGCACTAGAGTTAAAAATAACAATTGTAACATTTTTAATTCTCTTTTCTATTACTGCAAAAGTGCACTAGTGATGATAGTAATACCCAATTAACCTAATTTGCTTGTACAGTGGTAGATGCATAATGCCTTAGTATATGGTCTGACGATGACCTGCCTTTCTAAGTTACAAAAAATTGATGCACTATGGAGCTGGCCAAACAACTGAGTAGAGAGAAAAAACGTTGACACAATCATAAGAAAAGGAATGAACATGGGTTATAGGTGGTGGCATTACAATTAGCATAATTATAGCTCTGCATTTAAAATTCACATCTGCATATATGTTGAAGTTAACCTTTTACCCACTTGGACATAATTTTTTTTTTCACCCACAAAATGTAGTAGCCTTTCTTATTTGTGACCATTTAAGTGCACATTGATAAAGGAGAAATAATGCAGGCTCATTACTGAACCACTGGGAGCATTGAGATGGTGTAGGTGTCTGCTAGAAGACAGAAAACAAAGCGTTACTCTGCTGAAACATTTTGGCCAAATGACTGCACAAGCACGGTGCTTATGTGTTAGGACTCACCATTTTGTTGCTTGTCCACTATTCCAGAAGCTGATTAGAGAAAAGATAAACCCTCCTTTTTTGTCCCTCCTCCGAGTGAGTTTGATAAGCCTTGCTCTCTCTATAGTACTCTTCCATCCTTCTAGCAATGTCCTAGGACAGCCAGGTAGGACTGGCTCTGCTGATGTGGGTAGAAATTTTCCATCTTGACCCTGTTTCTCCCACTCTTCCTTCCAAAAATGGTGCACGTTTTTTCACATTTAAAGTTACCAGTGGCTTTATGAAAAGGTGCTGTGAGAAGTTGCAGTGCAGCAGAACTGAATCCCCTCCTCACCATCTTGCAATACAGTCGGGATCTCCTTCAGCTTTAGGGTGTGTGTTTCCTAACCCACTAGTCCATTAGTTTACAAATTTATGTGAAATTGATTTCAGAAGAAAGGCCTCACCTCTTACAAGAAAGGTAGCCTTGGTCTCTTCTATCATGTCAGGGCACTGAATTGATATCCTACGTCATAGAGGTCTTACAGAGTTATCTGTTAGATTTATTTCTAAGGGTAAAAGACTTATTTGGTTAGATCCATAATATAAAATGTCTTTGCCTTCAGGCATTTGTGACATGCATGCACTTTGCAGTGGGCAAAGAAAATGTGAAAACTTGCATTAAAAATGATGAAATTTTGCAGAATTATTGTTAACACTTACTTGCCTTTGGTTTCTATTATACACCAGCTGACACTCAAATAACGCATAACAACTTTTCTTTTTGGTTTTTCCATTTCAAGATCCTTTTCTAATTATTAGCTTCTCTGAAGTGGTTTTTTGGGATGGACTTTGCCATTAATATTCCTACAAAACCTCTGCAAACCTCAGGTTAAAGCTTAGTGTATTTGAGCCCCTACGGATAGACTTTTTTCTTGCCCAATGCAGCAGCAGCAACCTGAAAATCTATGTTGATGGAGGTCATCTGTTTTGTTATATGCATTTTCTCTGCTCCTTCTCTCCCCTTCAGTATTTAAATATACTCATTTCTTTCCCATTGTCTGCCACAGTTTTTTATACTTGCAGAACATTATGGGGGCTGACGATAAACTCTTCTCTTCCCCACTGCTTTCCTGTGTGCTATATGGAAAACCAACAGGAGGGTTAAGACTGTATTTCTCACTTCCAGTAACTGAGTCCTGGATTCTGTTGCTGAGACTGAGTGTAGCTGGGTACATGGTGAGTTTATTTCTGAGCACAGAGCTGCAGTAACTACATCTTGATTAAGAAATCCCACTAAAAGCCAGAAGAGTTAGATTTTATTCCAGTCTCTGATTTTTATTTTCCATTTAACCTGGACAGGAGTTCTGAAATGTGACTGCTGGTTTGTTTAGAAATCTTACGAATGCTTGAATGGGTCTTCTGGGATGGATGTCCTGTTGAGTTGTGTTGCAAAGCTATCCAAGTATAGCTGCTGCTTATGTTAGCCAGTGTTCATAAACCAATTCCTCAAACAAAATATTCTTTATTAAAGATGGGTTTGTTGATATAAATGTGCATATGCATAGAAACAAAATCCTATTCCAGAGCAAAATTTAGTGTCTGCAGTGTACTCTACACTGTATGGTAGCATCCATCTTCTGGGTAGTCTCTGTCCAGTGACCCAGTGCAAGCACATGGGGACCTGTGGATTTCACTTTGGAAAGTGTCAAATGTCTCAAATTCCCACCACTAAAACACTATCTGTTTCATCAGCCTGTTCTGAGACTAAATTAGTTCTTTTTAACATAACATGCAAGTGTTTAAGAGTCTCTGTATTACTACTGGTCAAAATTTCCCCAAATTTCCAAATTTACAATTTTCAAAAGTTTGCAATTAAAATCCTATTTTTATTACAAAGCTTCTAAAATTTACAATGACAAATACAATGATTTTGTTATACCTGTGAATGGAGCATTTTTATAATGAAAAAATGGGACACACTGGCATTTTTCAAAATAACAAGGCAATAGAAAGTTTTCTGTGGCATGTGTTTGACATATTTTAATAATAATTGTTGTTTCAAGTACCTCATGTTGTTAAATAATATTGTGGCCATGTTTTTCAATAAAACTGGATTGATGAAAATCAGATTACAGATAAAGTATTGGAAGCTACAGGAAGTCAAATGTTGAGAATAGTGATCAACATGATATATACAGATGTACGTATGTAGGGCAGTATAGACAGAACAGATATGGTAAACAGATGCAGAAAAAAATGGGACAGACAACAGTAAAAATGTAGAGTTTTGTTGGAGTAAAGTCAGTGAGAAGGAGAAAATGACACAGGGAAAGCAAAAAGGGACAAGAAGGATGCTTTGGAAAATGGTTGGGCAATGGAAAATTGTATGATTGGGGGCTGATGGGATAGAAAAATGATAAAGATCAGAAAAAACTATGCCTTGTGCCAGAGGAAAGAAACAGAAATCTGAATTTCATAGGTTGATTTTCAACCATGTTACATTCTGTTGTATCACCATAACTCAGTCATCTTCACATAAGTCACCATCAGGAAACTTAATTACTGGCGCATCTGCTGCTTGTCTAGGGAGGAAAAGTGTTGGACTTGACATTCCTTGGGGTCTTTTGACATATCAAAAGATTTTGGAGTGAGTCCAGAGGAGGGCCATGAAGATGATTAGAGCAATGGAGCAACTCTCCCAGAGGAAAGGCTGAGTGAATTAGGATTGTTCAGCCTGGAAAACAGAAGGCTTAGGGGTCACCTAATTGCAGTCTTCCAGTATCGGAAGGAAGCCTACAAGAAGGATGAAGAGGAACTTTTTACAGGGCATGTAGTAACACGACAAGGGGGAATGAAGTAAAATTGAAAGAGAACAGGTTTAGATTAGGTAATAGGAAATGATTCTTTACTGTGGGGGTGGTGAGTCAATGGAACAGGTTGCCCATCCACAGAAGCTGTGGATGCTCCATCCTTGGAAGTGTTCAAGGTCAGGCTGGATGGAGCACTGAGGAAGCTGAAAGGTGTCCCTGCCTATGGCAGGGGTGTTGGAGTTAGATTATCTTTAAGGTCCCTTCCAACCCAAACCATTCTATGATTCTACAATATGTAACATAAGGAACTAAAATACAGTTCTCACTGATACTTGCTTCAGTAGCTATCCTTGGTCATTGTGAAGAAGAAACCCCAAAAGTCTGAGGAGTTCTTCTGTCTGTGACTTCTGTTTGAGCCCAAACCTGAATCCTGCTAAGAGGAAGGTGGAACAAGGAAAGGCCATTAAACCTTACAATGAATTGAGCCATGTCTTTATTATCAGATTCGGAAGTGTTCTCAAGTTCTTGGATTTCATCTTCATGCTGGCCATGTCTAGACCCCATCCTGGAGGAAAGCCAGACATGCATCAAACTTACGTTTACATCTCTGCATCCAGATGTCCATTCATGTATGGAAGACCATAGTTTTTTCTAATTGGTGAGGCACTGTGACTCCAGGGTTTATGTCAATACGTCTGTCTAATGCAGACTTAAGCAAACAAAAAAGTCAGATCCCTACAACCTTAAGAGTTGCTTGGGTTTGTTCTTTTTTCTGGCAGGAATGCTGAGTATTATTGGTTTCTAAGAGTTGTCTGATGTCTCTTAGGACGTACTGCTGGTTTCACTGCCATCAGACAATAAATTCAGCTTACTTACATGTGTCTAAATTTCAACAAGTAATGTAGTAGCAAGAGTTTGTGCACTTTTCAAGTTGATATGGACAAGGTCCTGATTTAATTCATTTATCTGAGTATCTTGTGACAAAAAATTACAGTATGATACCTGTTTTTCCCTGCTTCATGTATGATTTATATATAAGACCACAAGCAGAGTCTAGTGGTAAACAAATGTAGTCTGGACATTTTTTTTAAGTATTATTATGATTAGGGTACTGTGACCTGAATGACACCAACCACAAAACTTCTCCAGCAATTGCTGGTTTCATTATAGTGATATGTTGAACCCACTGCACACATATAAATATTTTATTTATATTTTTATAGATATATTTATATATATTTTTATGAAGTTATTGAATATTGAATTTAAAACTTCAGGCTGTTTCTTAAAGTGAGGTAGCTTGTGTAGCATGATCACTGGGTCATATAGTGAATCTTTAACTCAATTATTGATGATAATAATGAGAGTAAATATTATGTATTATTAGGTGTGTAGGCCTAACAGAAACAACACCACTCAGCCTCTACTCATGTTTGCCATTTTCAGTCCCCAGAAAGAGAAAACGTGAATTAAAACTGATGAGAAATGCATTCATTGGGGTATATGTCACACAGCTGCAATAGGGATAATTGGAAGCTTAAACCCTAATCCTGCAAACACTTAAGCAGTGCTTAACTTCAGTGCATGCAGGTTGACTCAAATGCAATTACTCATTTTTTCAAAAGTGCACCTGCTAAATCATATGATAGAGAGGGGCAGAAATGGGGCTTTGTTTAGCATGGACTGCTGAAGTTCTGTGCAAGGAAACAGACCTGTGGAATTGCAGTTGACTCATACAACAATTTCACATAGCACGCAAGCCTATGTATACATTATTCACTTCTCCAATATTCTTCAAGATGTTGACATTTTTTGGTAGAGTAATACACTTATGTTCAAAAAGAACAAAATAAGTAGAAAACCAGAAATCCCATAGCAAACAGGAGTATGTTCAAATCAATGCGTATCCTTGTGTACAGGCATGTGCCTGTAGTATAATTATTTGTCAGTGAAGAATGTTGGATAGATATAGTTATTAGTGTTTTTGACTGTCATGAACTCACTCGCCCTCAGCAAACTCTGAGGTTTTTTATGTTATGATATTATTTAGTTTTACTCTTTTAATCTGAAAGAACAGCCTGAGATCAGTAAGGGGATGGTTTTATCTTAATCATCACTCCTTGCTTCATAAACATGCAGATGTTCAGCCTTCTAGTAACCCCAGTGATGATTTTTTGATGCATGAGGACAATAGAATAAAGTATTTTCACCTTAAATACTAATAAAACTGGTAGTCTGGATATATTAATATCAGAAGGACATATTGCTTGTGCCTTTTTGGGAGCTGGGAAAATATCACAGTAGAGTTTGGAGTGAGGTTGCTTTTTTCTCTTTTTACTCTCCAGTGACAGTGTGACATTGACAGGAATATGGCTGGGCTTTTTTAGAAAGATGTGTTTGAATATATCTTCTTTTGCTCAACTATAATCAATAGAATTGGCAGTTTCAGATATCCTCATTTTACCTAGTGGGAGGATCTTCCAGGAAAACACTGATAGAATTTTTTAAGTGTTTATTCTCTACGTATGTAAAAGGTTTTCAGTTATGGGTTGCATATGTAATGTATGTAAAACATTTTAGTACTTGAAAGATGTTCTATTCAGTGAACTTTTGACTCCATCTGATAGAAAACATGAACTTTATATCCTCTTGAAATATGGGAGAAACTATCTTATGTTTGTTTTCTTAATTTCCTTATCTGGGATGCCAGAGGAGATGAGTATGTCAGGGTTAAGAATAAGCTGCAGAGGAAGCTTGTTGATTGAGGGATGAATAGGTGGGAAAAGCAGTTTTGCCCAGCTTGTATTTGACACTTGGAGGTATTTCTCTGTTTCTGCATCTGGACAAACCTTCTGGCTGTATCTTACTCCTAGGGGTAGGTGAGAAGATGTAACGTTTCATGTGAAGTCACGTGAAATTCTGTTGATCTCAGAGGGCAAAGTGTGACATTGACACTAATGTTACAGTTGGTTTAGTTTTTTTTTAAACTGGTATTGACAAAGATTTGTCTTAGCTC
Source organism: Rhagologus leucostigma (assembly GCA_013397725.1). Lineage (NCBI taxonomy): Eukaryota > Metazoa > Chordata > Aves > Passeriformes > Rhagologus > Rhagologus leucostigma. The sequence continues at coordinate 590,361 of VZTD01002911.1, forward strand.
ATACCAGTAGCTCATCTCCATCATTTTCTGGTTTTCACTGGAAGGACAGACAGGCATGCAGCTGATTGCATACTACTGAATAATCTGGCCAGGCCTCGATCTGGATGATTTGAGGGCCCTAGAACGGTATAGTACAGTGTGAGCACACATTCCAACAGCTAGACAAAGCCTGTGTGTGCACAGGTGAGACACTGCCCTTTTTTTGTGTTGAGTATCCACAGGGTGAGACAGTTTCACACGCCTTGGAAAGAAAAAGCTTAATGCATGCCCATAGGATATGCTAGACAAAGGCATCTCATTCATTTTATACTGCCATCTAGTTGGGATACAGGCTACCAAAACACTTTCTGAGGTATACATGAGCTAGGGCAAAATAGAGTAAGGGCCTTTGCAGAGTAAGCAGCATGAAAAAAGTCACCATTCTTGTCCTTTTGTAATTAAAATGATCCAGACTCTTGTGTTTTGCACTGGCTTCAGCAGTTCTACTGTGCATTGTCTACTCTGAAAATACCTTCTTCAGACTTTGACGGGTTTTTGACATATTCTTGCTCCAGATTCATTCAAGAGGACAGTTAAGAGCTATATGAACCATTTCCAGACCATGAAAGCTTCTCTGTGTGTCTAGCGAACTTTGTGGTCCTGAAACACAGGCAGTGCTTGACTTTGCAGTGTCACCTAGCAGGAGGTGTTTGAGGGCAGGCAGAGGAGCAGCATCAGGAGCTCTCCTCATCAGTGAGAAATCTACAGGGCAGGGCTGGTAAGCACGGGTTCTTTGTACTGCCAGTGGACAAGGACAGGCACACTTGTAGCACATGAGCTATCCAAATGGTTTGAAACATCCAGGCAAGTTTTGAGTATCTCCAAGCATGTAACAGGCTTCATAACCTCTCTGGGCTATACACCAAGGGTGAGCTAAACTGTGCCCTTAGAAGTACTTGTTCCACTCTAATGAACATAAAGAAAACCTAGATGATGATTCAGATGGAGGCATCCTGATTGAGGTGTAATAAGGCCTGCCCCTATGATCACTTAAACTAAGACTTAGGCAGCATAGATGGCATGGATTTGGCTCTCTTTCATCATATTCCTTTTCCTTGCCTGTACTTGTTCTTTATTTGGAGGTAATTTTAATAATGTGTATAATATACTGCAATTACTTTCCATCCATATGATGCAAAATCAAAAACTGAATTAACCAGTCAAGGTCAACCATGAGCCTTTGCCCAAAACACAAAATAATTTTTTTTTAAGTTGAAAATCAGTCTGAGCTGCTATTCCTTTTGAGGGAAACATTTTTGAGTTCCTCTATGATGGTATATGTACAGGTACGCTTTGTTCAGCTTGTTCATTTAAGATTGACATCTTTGTAAATATTGCATAGAGTAGCTGGAATTACTTGTTGTTTGTGTTGCATTACAAGCAGCTTTGGGCTCCTGAAATGATCTTGGCGTAGTTTCATGTGATCTAAAATCTAATACCTTTTGTCTTGTATTTAAGAGTATAGCAGTAGAATTTCTGTCATGACTCCTCTGAAATTTAATACAAGAGATTTGTGGCCAAATGGCTAGTAAAGATTTCTGAAAACTTTTAGGAATGTGTGAGCAAAATGTTTGGCACTAGTGTCACTATAATTTGTGAGAGTTGTATGCATATACATAAGTATATATGCACATACACTGTATATGAACACATAGATATGTGTATGACTTGCTGATGTAAAAATCTTTAAGATTACTTTAATATGGGGATTTTTTTAATCCTGGAATTATATCTTGTAGGAAATATGATCACTCTTAACTGGAATTCTTTCCTTGGTGAGATTGTATTTGTATCTCAAGGAGTGTATCTAATACTATTTCAGGTCAAAGCAGACAAAGGTAGTACTCTTATAATTTCTTTGTTTTCACTGAAACTGGGCACAGAGAAGCAGAGATTCTTGCCAAACTAATATCAGAAGTCTGTAGAAATTAAATCTGATTCAACCGTGAGCACATTATGTATTTACCTGATGAGGGAGGGAAATTTTCACACCTGTTGCTCAAGTAGATACATGAGTTTGGGATTTGTTTGGTTTTTTTTTTTTCCTATTTTTTACCTAGATTTTAATTTAGATGAAGAGGAATGAGAGTGTCTTTGTGGTGTCTGTGTAGTGTATTGATTTCAATGTTGTACCTTAAAGGGCTAATTTACCATGTGTATCTTATCTATATGAGTATGTCCTTCATGTCCAGTCTAATAAATGTTAAGTTCCTGGGTGTTTTTAGTGGGACTGGGATAAATCAATCTTTTCTTTTTATCCCCAGGGCATTCTTCTCTGCATCACAGAGTTGCCCTTTTACCTGTTCAGTGTAATTTAACCTGAGTCAGGAAATCAGTTGAATCTATGTCTGGAAAACAAACAAATCTAAGAAGGAAATGCTCCTCCAGTCCCTGGGGATTTAATATGTTCCATCACAGTCATATTATGCAGTATAATAAAGCTCCAAAAACCAAAGTAAATAAGAGAAGTCATTCTGTCCCCAGTCCTCAGGGACAACCTAGATTATTAAAACCAGTTTGGTGAATGTCTGTCCAATGAAGCTGCCTTTTTTTCCTATCTACTTGTATTTGATAGTTCTCCAAACCTTTCTTTGGTCTCCAGTTACATAAATCTTGGTGAATTTGAGGTATGGAAGTAGAGTAAATCCTGAGTTCTCCAATCTCCCATGAATGCACTCTTAAGCCTCAAAGCGCAGCATGGCCAACAAACAGGCTTTTATCTCTAAACTACAAAGGTTTCAGACAAATGCAGAGAAACCTTTGACTCTTATTCTTCATAGAAGACTTGGTTTCAGTCTATGCTAGAAGTCTTTAGAAAAAACATACTTGAAAAGTTGATTCTAGCCTTATATCTAGGCAAAATAGCTGCAAATCCCAGTTGCTTTCCTTTAGACTTTTAGGTAGTTGTAGTTACTCTTCTGAATTACTCATGTGCGGTGAAACAAATGTGTCGTCTTAAACTTTGAAAATCATAACCATTGCTAATTTGTAGGGTTGGGTTTGGGAAGAATTACCTATGGATTTCTTTGAATTTCAATCAGGTTTGACATTCAAGTTTATGCTGTTATTTGTAGCAATAATAACAATAGCAATTAGAAGTCAACAGATTTAATCCATAGGTGCCAGATTTGCATTTCAAGGGCAGTGCATGGTGAGTGCATTTAATACAGTCACTCCTCAGTGAAAACAGCAGTGGTGGTGGCAATATTAAAGTGGTTAGTAAGGATGCCTCTGCCCAGGCCACCACATAGCAACCACTATGTTTCTAAGGACAAATAGCTCTTGCCTGCCCTAAGCAACTCGGTAAGAACATCAAAACATGCCTTGTGAGAGACCTCTAATACCCATTAGAGGTAGCAACTCTTGCCTCAATCATGAATCACACAGCCCTAATTATTAAGGTAATTAGAAGTTATAACACTGGCAATATTAAAGGGAGAACTCCTAAAGCCCATTAACAATGTTACTTTAAGTGATCTGGCTGTGAACTGTTCAAATCTCTAATTACATTATATGTCTGTCTTAAGGGTGATATAATTAAGTGATGGGAGAGGGAATGAATGTACAGTGACTACTATACTATACTTTGTGAGTACTATTTTCACAGAAACCAGCCTCAGTAATGTATTATGTCATTTAGGGGTAGGGTTTTTTGTTCGGCTCTATACCGCATATAGCTAAAAAATACTTAGAATATATAAAAATTATATATCATGGTTTAGTATAGTGATATTATCAAAATTATGTTGGATTGGATACATTATGTTGGATTGGATATTCATGCATGACAAAACCATCAACGCAATGGCTTTGTTCATACCACCTCAAATAGCACTACATTTCATCACCCATGTAGGTAGGTAAATACTCATGTCCTGTATATCCTACATGGAGGAAACCATTTAAAATATTTTAGAAGAAAATACACAAAATGTTACAAAAATGAGTCAAGTTTATTAAAAGTTAACAACAGTTATGCCTGCATGAGAACTGCGGACAGACTTCTGCATTTTGACTTTTAGGTGTTCATATCACGAACTTAAATTGAGGACTGGAGAGCAGAGGAGGCTTAGCACCAGTCCCTTCTTTTCAGATTGGAAAGAAAGGCAGAAAAAAAAGGGAATATAGTGAAAAACAGAGTTGGATGGATAGAGGACACTGTAATTCTCCAGTCTTTCGTGAGTTTTCAGATTGCTTTCCATGAATTACAAAAAGTAGATTAGTACTTTCCCATGTTCAGTAAAATACTCATTATCTCAGCAAAGAGAAACAAAATCAAGTAATTCCCCCTTTCCAGTTCCTTTTATTCAGAAATTGGCTATTTTTTCTAAGCATGAAACCTCCAAGTTCTTAAAAACAGTGGGATCCAAGTGCTGGAGTTTGGTTTGGCTTCTTTGCCAAAACCTCACCATCTGTGTGCATAGGCAACCACAGTGGTGAAGTTAGTTGTCCAATTAGGTAGTTACATTTTTGAAATGTTTCTTCTAAATTCAGTGGAAGTAGGAAAGTCCATATACAACAAAGCAAATAAAAATCTATGCATATTTATTCTGCTTATCTTTTCACATTTGATATCACATTGTGAGCTGAGAAGTCTATTACTGATCATTTTAGAGATGATTAGTGGATGACCTTTATACCCTTCCTCTGAATTCTGTGGGGTGTCTGAAGTGAGGAAAATTTCTCAGCATACTGAAGCATTACAAGGTCTGACTGTCGCTTGTGTGTGGGGACACTGACCCACATTCAGCCCTGTGTGAATGCTTCCCTGCTTGTACTGCAAGAATCACAGAATACTGGAAGGATTTGGATTGGAAGTCCAACCTGTCTGCCATGGGCAGGGACATCGTTCACCAGACCAGGTTGCTCAAAGCCTCATCCAACCTGGCCTTGAACACTCCCAGTGATGGGACATCCACAACTTCTCTAGGCAACCTGTGCCAGTGCCTCACCACACTCATTGTAAACAATGTAAACAATTTTTTCTTTATATCCAGCCTAAACCTACCCCCTTTCATTTTAAAACATTTTCAGTTTGTCCTATCACTTTAGGCTTTGGTAAAAAGTCTCTCTCCGTCTCTCTTATAAGCCCCTTTTATATCTTGAAAGGCCACAACGATGGCTTCCAGAGCCTTCTCTTCTCCAGGCTGAAAAATCCCAAGTTTCTTAGCTTGTCTTCTTGGAGAGGTGCTCCAGCCCTGTGACCATTTTCACAGCCCTCCTCTGGACGCATTCTAACAGGTCCACATCTTTCTTATGTTGGGAGTCCCAGAGAGGCATGCACAACTGGGAAGAATTTGTTGATTACAGCTGAGACAGGCCGTCATTGAGTCAGGGAAGTTCCTTCATCTACTTTCCTGTTCCAGGCTGTGTTTTCCACCTGATCAATTAAGTTGTGACTGATGACTGATCAGTTTTGGAGTGAGCAGGGGGATGACAGGCTTCGTCTCTGAGCAGTTTGTAAGCAGTGTGTGGAGAGGGGGGATGGTGTGCTAGCTGAAGAAGTTTTTACCTGTGAATTCAGGTTCTAAGGTCATCTGCTCTCCTGAGTAAGAAACACATTAGAGGGAGNGAAGGAAGGAAGGAAGGAAGGAAGGAAGGAAGGAAGGAAGTGTTAACCTTTGCTGCTGAAAGGTAGATGTCTTACATCTGTTCAAATAGTGTTGCTGTGTGCACATATTCCATCAGTGCAAGCCACAGATGTCATACATGAATACCTGGCAAGAGAGAAGGCCTTAAGAAATCACTGATACTGGAAATGGGAGAGAAGGGAAAGGGAACCAAGAAGTAAGACCAAAAAATACACAAAAAAGAGTTAAGTATGAGATAGCAGTGAAAGAATGAAGTCCAGAGATGAAGAGGAGAGAATGGTCTGCTAGCAGTTTGGTAGGTCTTCCTAGCACTTTTCTTTACAGAAACTCTTCCCTCTAAGAGTAAGGCTTATTTATTAATCTAGTTAGGCAGTGTATCACCAGGCTCTGTTCTGAGAGGAGCATGGCATTAGCAGAAACAGGTCCTGATACTTCCTTAAAAGACAGTGATCCTGCAGTGTCTGACAAGTGTCGGTCAATCTGCCAAAAAAAAAAATTACAACCAGGTATGTAGATGATGTGTTTATATGATTAGGGAGTTCTTTTTCTAGGTGTCAGTAATCATGAAGTTAAATTTGTAGCAAAACTTATATTTGAAGAAGATAGACATGTCACTTCATTTCCCTATTTTCCTGACCTTGTACAAAACCAGATTTTAAAACCTTTTCAATTAAGAAAAAGCAAAAAGGATGTTTTCTGTCTTTAAAGAAGAAAAAACCAAGAGGACAGAGTTTGCTGTTTAAAAAACAGGTCACTGTTAAGCCAGATGTAGAAAATATGTATCTTAATGGGGATTGGGTTCTGCGGAAAACTGCAGTGTGAAAATTAAGAATTTAAGTGAACATTTCAGGTGATAGTAGCTTTAATTCTTGGCCTGGCAAAATAGCTGATAGCCCAGAGGCCCTAGTTGGAAATACACCTTGTCAAGAAAGCACTCAAGTACTTGCTTAAGTATGTTCCTGGATGGCATATAGGCTGTACACAAGGATAAACTGTATGCTTATAAATGGTAGTTGTAACATTTCTCTTGACTGCCACTTTATGAAATCGCTGGTGTTTCCAGGGTACGGAGAAAGGTAGAATATTATACTGTGAGAAAGGTAGAATATTGTCTCGTGAGCTTGTTTTTCCTTACTGCCTCAAAGCAAAAAACATTTATGGATGTATCCCTGCTTGACATACTAACAGTTTTCTCAAAGATTTGGAACAAGCATTTGTGAACACGTGATCAAAAAATAGTTCCATGATTTGGGAATATTGTTTAAGTCGGTTCTCTGTCAGGGTAAAAAGTCGTCAGTGCATCCGTTCTTGCTTAAGTCCCTATGAGGTGGCATACTAACACAGGCCTTCGCTTGAACTAATACTAATACCTTTCTGTTGTCAAGGTGTTTGATGCTGAGCTCTGTTGGCCAGATGATTTCTGGCAGAAGCAAGCATCACAGGTTAATGGCTGGGCACATGTTTGTCACTCCATATTTGAGAGCTGAATATGCGATGATATTTCTGCAAAGAAAGAAATATTTTCCTCTCAGACACGAAGAACAGATCATTCCTATCTCAGTTTAAAAACACAGAGTTATATTCCTAACGTAGTAAAAAGAAAGTATGAAAGAAAGAACAACATTTATCTTCTCTGGGGACTTTAACAGGTAATCAATACCTTAGCCAGGATGTGGCTGGAGTTGGATGTAGAGCACAATCAGAGCAAGGTGAGTCAAAGTCAGGCAATAGAAGGGTAAAGATATACAAGGCAAGCATCGAGGCAAGACCTGGGATCAGAAGCCAAGCCAAAGGACAGGAAACTCGATACAGTTGTACCAAGCTGAAGGGCAAAACAAGAGGGAGATCAGAGGCAATAGTCAGGAAGCCAAGGAATGACAATGCAAAGCAGAGCGTGGGAAGGGGAGCAAGACACAAGAGGAGCCAAAGGCAGATTAAGCAGTTAGGGTGTGATTATTCCTTTGACACCCAGGGCAAAGAAGCAGTCAGGTTCAGCTGATTGTGTTTATCCAGGCTTCAGGGGTCAGCAAAGGCTGGAAAAGGGGGACCTGGCAGGTCCCCAGAGCTGGAACTGGACCTGGAAGGTTCTTTCTGCTTTCTAGTACTCAGTCAAACATAATGCTTAAACATCTCAGCCTGCAAACAGACATTATTAAACAACTGTTTTGAGATGAGCAAGGAAAGGACTGAAATAAATGCTGTGCTTGTGTGCTTGATTTACTCAGGAGCATGTGTGGAGACATGGATATTGAAATAGGCAGTGACCTGACCTTGGTCCCCAGACTTCACAGGACAACTCAAGTTGTTTGTGTCACTGGTAACCATAGGTTAAGTATTTCTATGAAAATATACTACAGCAGTAGGGATAAAAGAGAGAAAATGAGGTGAGATACCTTGCTGTGATTGGTTTGAGGACTATGAAAGTAGGTTTTTAAGGTTAAAGGAAAGGAGATACCTTCAGCAGATGGTATAATGATATATAAGAAGGTGTATGATCATGAAGTCTATACGAATTTTTCTGTATTTTAAAATACATTTTGAAAGAAAAGTCACACCAAGAAGTTATATTACAGCAATATTATGATGATGCTTAAATTGTACTTAAATTGATGGTTAAAGTCTGGAAATTATATAGTGAAGGATTTTTTCCTAAAGAAAGAGACATCCAGGCTCCCAGATGTCAGAGAGCAATCGGGCCTTTCATTGTCAGTTATATCTTAATCCCCACTGTCTTTTCTAATTCTGAGGTGCTGATTCTGAGGGGAGCTCCACATGACCTCATAATTTAAGTTTTTTCTTACCCTCCATACACATTTACAGTACAGTCCTTAATTTCATGATTGCTTACCTAGTCTCAACATAACATAAACTATATTATTTCAATGAACACACGTAATAACAGCTAGAAATGTTTGATCATTCTGTTCTCCCTTTTGCTTCCATGTGGAGAGAAATATGAATATTACTACTGATGTGTGTGGGTTTTTTTAACTGAAGCTTCTCAAAGGTTATGAGAACATTGTATTACAAGTTCAAAACGCTCTACTAAAATAAAATACGTGCAACACAGGTGGTTTTGATCATATGACTAATCAAGAGTTGTGTAATAAATTGAAGTCATACCTCTCTTCTCTTTGGAGAAGAAAGGGGGGAAGGTGGCAGATCAGTGAAGTTCTGGCACAAAGATAATGCAGAACTGTTGCTCAACAAATTCCGCATTATATGAAGTAGAGGCTACTCACTGAAAATAGTAGGAAACTGAGTTAAAGCAAAGAAGCAGCCAATCCTGTTACCCACTGTATAGTGAATTTCCAGAGCTTGCTACCACAAGAGATTGCAGATGCAGACCTTCAGAGGGTCTTCAAAACAGGAGTCACAAAAATTCATGGACAAGTCCGTAAAGTGATTAGGACTAGACAGGGAGGTGCCCTCTGAAATCCCGGGTGTAGTTATTTGTGTGCTAAGGGAATACAAAAGAAATGGACTGCAAATAATGACTAGGCTCACATGCTGTCCATGAATGACATGGAATCTCCTTTTGCCATTGAGACAAAATACTGGACTACAACCCAGTATCTTCTCATGTTCTCATGCATTTTGCTGCTTGTGGCTTTGGGTCACCTTGCCAACATACTACCTGCTAATTCATTCCTTCTGAAGCAGCTTCAGCAGCTCTGTTCCACCATACTCTAAGGATTTCCCTGCTGAGTGGCCATAAGGTATCTCTTGTAAAATAGTTGTTTGGATGTAGGTGGTGAGGTGGCTATTTGACTAAACTAATCTGGGAAGATGGAGTGCACATCAAGACTAAATGGTGCTCTGTACAAGTTAAGTGGGAACAGCTTGTCAGAGAAATAAAGACGTAGAGAGGAAAAGACCTTTTAGCATTGGGATAACGGCATTAAACCTGATTTTATTGTCTCCAAGGGTCTTCATTATCCTTTGTAAATATATGGTCAAGTTGGAATTCTGTAACAAAACAAAAAAAATTGTGGTTGTTTCTACACTAGGCAAGGGTAATATACAGACTAACTGGTATACAGCAATGCACTACATTCCTAAGGGTGAGGTGGTAACCAAAGCTAAAATACTGAAGTATTTCTCTGAAGTTCCCAGCAATGAGGACCATTTTTTGCACAGGCTGGCTTGAGCACTGATGCTGCCAGCATCTCCGTGACAGAGGCACCTTCCTGAAAACATACTAAGATGAATAAACTCCTTTAGCTGTGGTAGCATAGTGGAACTGTGACTTTTTGGGATTTGTAGCAGCAGCGTGCAAAATCACCACAAGCATGTGAATTCTTAATGTTGTCCTTAACTGACTGGTTTGTCCCAGTTCAGATTTTCTCATGTTTTCACACTGGTCATATATTCCTAGCTGGGAATTATTTGACATCAGTTAACTAAGAGAATTCAGTCACAGGTCTTCTCTAAGCTGAACAAAGTCTATAGGAGTGAGCAGGAAATGCAACTCACTGCAGATGGTGCTTGAGTGGGGATCCGGGACTCGTAAGCCTTGCTTTTCTGTCAGTCTGGCAAGTCACTTCACTACCAGCTTCAGTCCTGCTTGTTTTCTCCAGACTAGAAGAGGGAGATCATAACAGAAAGTGCGACTAGACCTTTTATTCTTTGGAGTTTGGCTCAGACTCTTTTCTGATTCAGAATTCACTTTCTTATGTTAAGATACATGGTTCACGTGCTATGTTTCTGTCTCCTGATAGGAAGAGGGAAGGACTTAGGAAAAGGTGAACTTCTTGCTAAGATCTTATTCTAGGGAATATTTTGCAATATATAATTCTATTTTATTTATTTAAATATATTCTTACCAATAAAGTTGATTATTTGAGCATTTTTAGAAGAAAAAGTACATAAGCCTAGAAACATATGAAAAGAAAAGTCACTTATAATGCAAGTATTTGTGGGCATCTTCTGTAGCTATATTGTTTAGTTTTCATTTTTATCCCATTCCTGGCAAGCATACAAAATTTGGGACTACAAACTTCAAAATGGTAAAACCTTTGTGTTAAAGCTGTGTCTGTAGGATGAAGCCCATGGTCTGGTGGGCACTGAGGGACCAGTTTGCACAATGTATTGTGGCCAGTTTCATCTGGTGAGTGAGAATCTTTTATTTATGTAACAGAGACTCCCATTTTTTGATTTATGTGACTCCAACTCCCATTTTTTTATTAAACAGGGTTCTGTGATAGCAAACACGATATAAGCTGTTTCTTAGAGCCATGGTAAAAGCAACTTGAACTACTTCTTGTGGATGTTGTCCTTGTATGTTTTATTTTATTATAATTTTAGATAAGTTTAATATTAAACATTTATCAGAAGACTATACAGTTTACAAAAATGTATATCCTCTACTAAAACCTCCATTCACCTGAAGAGTTCTGATAACATGTATAAACCACTCAAGTTCCGTTTTTGCTTGGTTATTGCAATATCAGATCCCCAGTTGAACCAACCCTGCTTCTGCATTATCCCATATTAAATGTTTAAGCTTCCAGCTTAATATTGTTCCTCCTTACTATTCATCAAGTAGATAACTGAAAAAGTGTTCCCATTTTTATTGTGATTTATATGCACTGTAAATACTTCAATCCATTTTTTCTCAAAGTTTCCTGCAATACTAAGTTGAAAGCCAGTTGAAATTCACTCACTGAAGGTGCTGTGTTGAACTGCCTCAGCTTTTTCCCTAAAGCATGTGTTGCTTCTCTTTTAAATCACTGCAACAAACTTTTTTAGGGCTCATCTGCCAGTGCTACACACAATAAGCTGGCAAATCCCAGGACAGTAAGGGAAGGAATTTCATATCCTCTGATGGAGTACAGCGATTTCTCTTCCTGGTCAGAGATCACCTTAACCATTCTCCTTAGTACTGTACATAAAACGTGGTAGCCTTGGCTCTGGCCTTCTGTCCCTCTTTTGCACACACTCCTTTACTGTGTCAGGTTCTTTGTTGATTTTGGTTTTTTCTTCTTTTTTTGCCTATAATTAGTAGTTGCAGACATTTTCTGTAGTCATTGGTTATGCTGCAGAAGTGTAATTTGGTGAAGGGGCATTTGCACAAAAGAGAAAATGGAAGGCTGGTTTCAGTAGTAGGGGACCAAGTGATTATGAGGGAGAAAGAGTTTATGTTAGTTCCAAAGCAATGTAAGGTCTACCAAAAAAACCAAACCAAAACAAAAAAACCAACAAAACCAAAAAAGACCACAAAAAACAAACAAACAAACACCAGTCTATTATTCCAGAATAGTGTCTGTGTAGGAACATAGCAGTAGCTGCTGCAGTATTAGAATTTTATGGCCATAGTTCTCCTGTAGTTAATTTCCTCACATGGACAAACCCTCAAAATTTTACTTGCAAAGTCTCACCAAGAATTCTTATTCAGGATTACCTTCATGAATACCTGGCTTCTTTTTAAAAATGTATTGCTTTTTAAAACATCAGTGGTTGTAAGAGCTATGAATTCTCCCCCAGGCATCACAATCTCTTTGAAGCACGGCGCAGATTTTAAAATGCCCAAAAGACGTGATTCCATTTTGTCATTGAAATGCTACGCAGACATTATAAACCCCTGAGATGAATGGACCTGACAGCAATAATAATAACAGCAAGTCCCCCTTGCAAAAATTAGTATGGCTGCTAATTGCTCTTTAGGCATTAGGCCCATCAAAGTAAGAGAGTAAGGAGTGTGCCACACAAAAATGAAGGTGTAGGGTAAGAATAGGGGTCTGAAGGCTGAAACAATGCTTAGATAGCCAGACTGGCAGTTCCTTGGAAAGCCATCTTAATGACCTGTGTAAGGAATGTTGCATGAACGTCTTTCTCAGCCAAGAGCAATGGAAGGGAAGGAACAGGAGAGCACCACATTGGCACTCTTAGCTACACAGAGATCTACTGCTCGTCTATACTAGGCAGCAATACAGACTCACACATGAAGGGGTAAGCTGTCTCTCATGCAGACCACTGGCTAAGAAACAGGCAATATTTATTGTAGTTATCCAGATCAGTTAGTTTGATTTAGGTAGTGGTAGGCTATGATTGGAATTATTGGACGAGGACACCTTTGTAGGAGCGTATGCAAACTGCAGTGAATCTCTGCAGTCATTTATGCTGTACAGCTGGGGCACCCTCATCCGCTTGTTGCTGTTGGATATTTGTTTTCTTGCATATTTAAATATGGCGAGTGTTTTGTTCTGCTAGTGATAGAAAGACAGAGTATGGCCTTGCTAAAAGCATACTAATTTGAAATACATAATTTACTATTGAAGACAATTGTTAAAAACCTGGACCCAAGAGGGAAAGCCATGAGATTCTATTGTAAACATCCTAAATAAACTAGAGTAAATGCCCACATAACCCTGATAGTACAACTGTAAAAAGTGTTTTCACAGTATTCTCAGGCGACTTCACAGGCAACAAAGTGCCTCCCTTTTTTCTGCTTTTCTGGATTTTGTTACAGTTCAAGGGAAAATGTGTATTTGCTTCACTTAAAGCTCTGATGCATTCTCTTGTTACATTAGGAACAAATTTTCAAATGGGAACAGCCTTTGTATCAGGGATAACCAGCTTGAGAGCCTTCAGGGATCTTCACTGTCAGAAGGTGAGTTCTCAGGCTCTTTCAGACACCTCACCTATCAGCTACCAACATCAGGTGTCACTGCAAATGGAAGCTATTCTTGAGCTTTTAGACTTATTTTTCAGAAAAAGCTAGCTTTATAAAAACTTTCTGCTTCAAGCCAGCTCCTTCAGTAAGAAGATTCATTGTATTAGTAATCACTTACCCTATCCTGAACCACTGGTTATTATTGTGGATCTGAGCACTGCAGAAAAATGAGCTATTTCCGTGAAATTGTGTCTCCTTATGTTTATGAATAGGATCATATGTGTGGAGGCAGTTATACAGAGTAATAAACCTGGTGATAAACTAAAAGGTCACTTCAAGTGCTGTTACTACCAAGAGAATAAAAAGATACATCAAGAACCACGCTAGTTTCAATCCATGATCCCCAAAGAAGGGTTGAGGACAAACTAGTCTGTAAAAATAACGATCTGTCTCAATAACATTGCTTTTATTAGGCTGAAACAAGCTCTGTAAGGTGCACTGACTTTGAAGTCTGTTTTGCCTATCTCAGTTAAAATGTTTTGCACTGTATCCTCTTTCCTGGGTGAACAGAGTTCACTGTTTTATCTGATTATTCTGGGTAAAATTCAGAACAATTTAAGTTATTTTGTAACTTGTCTGTCACAAAACAGAAGCTGGGAGTTTGGCAGGGGGAAATATAATTTTCCATAATAAATTCATAGACAACAAAGTCAGTTACCACTGCAGTTGCTTGGTGCCTTGGTGAAGCAGACTACAGAGTGTCTTGGAATTGTTCTATGTGTAATCAACATACACTCTATTTAAAATTGCCGGTCTCACACAACCTGTCACAATCCCTTGGCCAGTAAAATACCCTCATCTACTTTGCCTCATTAAAAGAAGGAGATCAAAATGGCCTTAATTTTGTGGTTTGTAGACCAGCTAAAAATACATGGGTTTTCCATCTTTAACAGTATTCCTGGAAGGGAGGTTGATTTTCCTTTCTTGTGGTTTTACAGGGGAGGAGGGAGATATGGTTACATAAAAAATGCAAATAGGAAACTACTTATTTTTTAAGTTCTGGTTTCAGACCCACAACTTACTGATGTGGTGGGAGTTGTAGTGCCAGAGCTAAAGTTTGAGTTTGACAGTTCACGTTTATTTCACTTACAGTGTTCCAGATAAAGACTATTTTACTTGCAGCCAGTGTTCCAGATAAAGACTTCTGGGAAGACAACAAAAATCCCACAGTGTGGTGTAAAGCTGACAAAACAAGAGAAAATGAGAGGAGAATAATATCAGAGCTCATAGACCTCTAGTTTTAACAGTTCCACTCCTAATGCTTTCTTCCTTCATTTAAGCTTCCAGTAAAGTCTCCCTGTGTTTACCTCTAATTTAAGAAACTGTCCCTTAATCCCATCCCTTCCTATTCTCTGTCATCCTGTTGTTACTTCCTTCCTCTTATCTTTTAAAAGCTTGCTCACTCTCTCTCCACCCCCACCCTGGTTTATTTCTTCCATATTAATAATAATCTTAGTACTGAGCACTTATATCGCTCTCTACATGTTCAAAGTGCTGTACAAACCTTAGCTAATTAATCCTCACAACACACTCCCCTCCCTCTGTAAGATAGGTAAGTATTATTATCTCAGTTTTACAGATGGGGAAATTGTCGCAATGACTCAGTGGCAGAGACACAAGCGCGGTAACCTTGTTCTTGCAACCTCTATTTTGAAAATACCTTCTCCAACCCAGCTTGCCTCTATAAATACATTCCCATCTCCTTTGTCTCCTAAATCGTCAAGACAAATCCTCTGCCTACTCCTGCCGCCACAGCTCCCTTAATTGTTGCCATCTCTTGCTCCCTTTGACACCTCCAGCAGGAGCTTTGCCAATGCATTGCTCCACTGCCTCTTTGAATGTCTTCCTATTACATGTGCAGTTTCTATCTCACTTCCACCAAGCAAGATGAAAGTAACCCCTCGCCAGCCTCACTGGTTTATGGCTCTTCTTTGTTTCTGCCCCTGGATTCCATCAAAATCAAGGCGTAAGTGCCTGACTCTAGGCTGCACATTAGAGATCTGGATCAAGATGGCCTGAATTCCTTTCACATCTTTTCCTAGCACCTTGGCATTTCTGAATGCATCCTGTACAAGTAGGAAAACAGCAGACATAGGTTTTTCAGTAGAATTTATTCCCTCTCTATATGTGCACCTCCAAAACAGGCCCCAGGGCTCCTGCTCAGTACCGTGTGTTGGCGGAGGTGCAGTCCACTGCTTTGTGTTTTCTGTCAGTGAGCTGCAAATTCACCCTGTAGGCAAGGGCACCGCTTGACCATTGAAGATGCTGTCCTCTCTCAGCTTGACAGCTTTGTGTGGCCTGAACCACCTTCCTAGAATCTGGCATTTTGATACTTAAATAAACTTCTTGAAGGAGATGTGCTGAATCTGGCCCCTGAGAACAAGTGGATTGACAGAGGATATTCTTAAATTTATAAAAGAAGTGTCCACAGTTACAAGTAGGCCCATCCAAGATTTAACTGCCTCTGTGGTTACCTGTACCTGTTGTGATGCTTCCTTGTTCTGGTACATTGTAAATGGCTGGTCCTTGCTGTCGTGTTTTTGTGGTCAGAGCATATGTGTGACACAGTGGACCTAATTACTAATTACTTAGATATTATCCCTGATTTGCTCTCTCTGGAGTGGTGCTGTTGGTCTTACCTGACCAACAAGTAACGATAAATTCTGGTAGTGTATTTCACTGAGGATCTTGCTTAGCTGCAACCATAAGTTTTGTCAGTCTCTTGTTTCAGACTAATTAATTAGACATGACTACATGAATTTGCTCTTTAAAAGACTCTGCCCTAATGTTGTGCCCTGTCAGGAACAATCTCTTTAATGGATCAGTGCTTATTTTGTTATTTTGTGTTCTGTGTCATATGACAAAGTATCATACTTCTGCAGGTGAGCTATCAGTATCTGTGGTGCTGTAGTGAGGATTTTTTTTCAGATACCTTTGAAGACTTGTAATGAGACTCCACAGCAAGTTCTTACTCATGCTTGTACTAATGACAGTCTAATAATGATGAACTGAACGTGAAGACATCTCTTTTTTTCATCAGCTATATGCATTAGTGTCATGGAGGTCAGAGACTTGGACAAAGAAATTGCTGGATTTTTGCAGCTAAGTTTTGTTGACCCATACCCGCTTCTACTGCTGCCCTTTTTCATTACTTTATGTCAGTTTAGGTTATACACATACTATCAGTCCATTACTTTGTTGTGCACTGGGTCCTCACCTTCTGGAAAAAGTGAGCGAGGAAATTGGCAAGCCTTGGCAAATGCTCTTTGGGAGCTGAGTCTCTGTGTCAAATGTTATTTACTTAGTGTTTGGCTTGGTATCCATAGCTGAGGTGATGGACCAGTGTGTACCTGGATAGGCTGCTTACGTGTTAGTTCAGGTTTAACAAAGCCTCTGTTATGCTAGGTTTTGGGGGCAGAAGATACGGCATCACTGCACAATTTCCGTAAGTGTTTGTTCTCAAAAACACTTGAAATTTTTTATACCCCCTTGCTGCATTGTGCTTTCCTCATTCTGCTAAAAATTTATGCTAAAAATTTATAGAGGGTGTAACCCACAAAGCTCTCCACTCTCCAAAGGTCATTCACTTTGGTTAGGGTTGGCATCACTTTCAGACACAAATCTTCTTCCCAGTTTACCACCTGTACACTTCTGTGGGTGCTCTGCTTCTTCTTCAACAGCAACACCCTCTGCATAGAGACCTCTGTGTCTCACAGTCTCTCCCAGACCAGGTGACCTTGAGTACTAGCTCCGACTTCGTCTCCCCTGCTCTTCCACCACCCTAGCCTTCTTTCTGACTCTAACTCTTCAGGGAAAGTAGAAAACAGCTGCTTAGGTTGCCAAATACCTGAGTTTTTTGCCTGAGGGGTGGGAGAGACTGTTTTTCCTAAGGACCGGTATTGGCTCTGCATGGCAAGGTTTTAGTACTGGGGGACTACAGGGATGGCTTTTGTGACAAGGTCCTAAAAGCTTCCCCCATGTCCAATAGACTAATGTCGGAGGACTCCAAGTGAGAACCAATCAGTGACAGCTGTAGCACCTCTGTGATAATGTATTTAAGAAGAGGCAAAAGTTACTGCAAATGCACCTGAGTGAGAATATGTGAGACAAACTGTCCTGCAGACCCCTTGGTCAGTGAAGAAGAAGGAGCAGGAGGAGGGAGTCCAGGTGCTGAAGAGATTCCCTGCAGCCTGTGGTGAAGACTGTGGTGAGGCAGGCTGTCACCCTGTAGCCCATGGAGGTCCAGAGTGGAGAGATAGCCACCTGCAGCTCCTGGAGGACCCCACACTGGAGCAGCTTGATGACCAAAGGAGGTTGTGACTCCATGGGGAGCCTACACTGAAGCAGACTCCTGGCAAAACATGTAGGTTCATGGAGAGAGAAGCCCACACTGGAGCAAGTTTGCTGTCAGGACCTATGACCCTGTGGGGACCCAAGCTGGAGCAGGCTGTCCCTGAAGAACTGCATCCCCTGGAAAGAGCCACAATGGAACAGTTTGTGAAGAACTGAAGCCTGTTGGAAGGACTCTGTGTTGGAAAAGCTCATGGAGGACTTGACTCCCCTGGGAGGGACCCCATGCTTAAGCAGGGAAGCATGTGAGGAGTCCTCCTCTTGAGGACAAAGGAGCAGCAGAGACAGCGTGTGATGAACTGACCGCAGCCCCCACTCTCCATCCCGCTGCATCACTGGGAGGATGATGTAGAGAAACTGAGAGTGAAGTTAAGCCTGGGAAGAAGGAAGAAGAGGGGAGGTGCTTTAAGATTTGTTTTCATTTCTCATTATTCTACTCTGATTTGATTGGTAATATATTTTTTTCCCCCAAGCCTAGTCTGTTTTGCCCATGAGAGTAACTGGTGAATGATCCTTCCATGCTCTTATCTCTACCCACGACGCTCCCATTATATTTTCTCTCCCTCCTAGCTCCCAGCTTAGGAGAGGAGTGATAGAGCAGCTTTGGTGGGTATCTGGCATCCCGCCAGGGTCAACCCACAACAGTTTATTCGGTGGCCTTAGAGCCTTTTAAGCCTGCAGCTGGAAAACTGCATTATTTTCTGGGAGCTGGGGCAATAATTTGTGGCTCTGGGAAGTTGTTCTGCCTAGTGACAAGTGCAAAGATCCTTGGTCTTTTCTAAGCCTGGTTCTGACCTCAACATTCAGTATATTCATTGTGCTGTCTGACTACTCTGTGGAAAACCTAATTATGAAAAGAGCAGTCAGGAACCAAATGAGCTCAGCGCAAGGCCCAGGGAAAGAGAATACTACAGGCATTTGAATGCTGGTTCTGGCACCAGCCCCCATGCCTTCAGCCATTTCAATAGAATAATTTTTTTTCTGCCTTTCTTTCCTACCTAACAGAGAATAATTAACAGAATTGTGGTATTAGCCCATGTGTATGTGCTTACTCATATCTATTTGCCATGGGTATAGCTACTGCTGCCTGGTAGAGTGGGTCCAGGGCCTTCTAGATGTTCATTCAGAAAGGCGGCTGTCAAATCCTGTTGGAAAACACTGACTGGGTGAAACCTGTTCATTGCTAGATTTTTTCCAATTCTGTTTTCACAGGGAGTTGTATTTGGTATTTCACTGAAAAGCTCTGTTCTCTAGAGTAGAGTTGATTGGGAATTTAGATTATCTCTAAAATTTTTCCCTTTTTCTATTTGCAGTGAATATTTTCCTTTTTTATTTAATTTTTCTAAATTCAGATGTAGTAAGTACATTGCTGAAACCAAGCTAAATGTTTAATAAAGTCGAATGTGAAGTACCAGGGATAATCACATGCTTTCAGGGCTACTGTAGATACTTGCTTTCAAAGAATAATGACAGTAGCTACATCTCCTTATTCCACTTGTATTTGTCATGGGTGTCTAAAAGTGCCCTGTGCATGGCTGGTGTTTTTACTGATTTCTTATCTGCAGTATTTACCTCTCAAATTACTGAATGTTTCATTCCAAAAACGTGCAGTCGTAAAGGATTTTGGTCTTTGCCAGCTTCTTTGATAGCAGAAATAATTTCTTACATTATTTGCTAGCAAAGTGGAGAGTCTCTGCATTTTTTAAAGAGTAAGATTTCTCTAAAAGGTTATGTATTATGACCAAAACATTAACATTTCATTCAGTTAATTTGTTAGCCTGCATAAGCTGCCTTTCAGGCTACAAACTGATGTTTAAACAGCAAACAAAGGAAAAAAACAGTCTAGAGAGGTCAGTGCATTGTATCTAATATGCTTTTGCAGTTTACTTTCGTTCTGGTAAGCAGATGCTTTGAAAACTGTTCAGCTGCAGTTCAGACAAAGGTCAGTATGAGGCCAGGCAATATATAATGCAAAGATCCAAATCAATATCCTATGAAAGAAGGCTCAGCACCTTCTGCCTAAAAAGTGTCTAGAATAAAACTTACTTCTCAGACTCGTGCTGTCCTGGGGGATTTCCTTCTTGTTCCTACTGGAGGAGCCCATCATCATACTGCAGTAATTGGCAATCTTTTAACCACCTATCCGTGTAGTGAATTTCATGATTTAAGGAAGAATATTGATAACCAGCCTTTGCTTTTTAGTACATAAATGCTAGGGTGCCAGGCGTATATTTTCCACATAAAAGTTCAGCAACTATTACCTGCAAAAGGTGGTTATTAGGGACTAAGACTAGAATTCACCATAGTAAGTATGGTTATTTACTTTATACATTTATGCAGTGTATCAGCCACAGCTTTGACAGTGCTCTGCAATTTTTTTTTCACATGAAGGCATTCAAAGCTAAGAATTATATTCATACCTGCTGTCAACAAGTGCAACTCCCTTGGAAAGCTCTGAGCCAATTTCAGCAGTGACGTGAATGGCAGCATAAATTTTAGGTCTAAATTAGTCAGAAAATAAGTGAAAGTGGGCATAATTTACATGCTGAGGACTGAAAAAGGAAGAGTAGCTAGCAAAAAAAAAAGTATTCAATTAAGGGGGGGGTAGAATAGAGGATCTACTAGTATGAGTGTAGTGCATCGAATTTGCTTCTGAATTCAGACAACTACAAGCAAATGTAAATGTTATACTTAATGCAGCTGGCCATTTATAATGGAGTGAACACACTTTCTCTACCTGTATGTATGTGCTGAATACATTTCTCAGTTCCCCAGTGAGCTCAGTAGTATGATTGCAAATATACTGACTCATTATGGAAGAGAAATCTTGAGAAATTTTTAAAAATTACCTTGGCCACCTTGAATATATTTTGAGGGTCTATTGCTTAAAGCAGCCTTTCCTGTATTCCAGTCTACTAAGGCAGATCATGGAAGGTGAGGGATATTTGTCACTGAAGCACCACTTCTTTGGTACCTGCTCAAAGGAAATGGCTAAGAACTGTGTCATGAAATGAAGGCAGTATTTGAACTGTCGACAGGAACTGCTCAGCTTGGGTGCTGCCATGCTTGCAGGCAGCCCCTGGCCCAGCAGGATGATTCAAAGCATCTGAGGTAGACATCTCCATTCCAAATACAATGGGTTGGGAAAGGTGGCCACCTCTGAAATAATTGAAAGCAGCTAGGAACTT
This sequence comes from Rhagologus leucostigma, assembly GCA_013397725.1. Taxonomy (NCBI): domain Eukaryota; kingdom Metazoa; phylum Chordata; class Aves; order Passeriformes; genus Rhagologus; species Rhagologus leucostigma. The sequence continues at coordinate 611,204 of VZTD01002911.1, forward strand.
CTCTCTCTCCACTGTCTGAGCAGGTCACTGAAACTCCCACCTTCCAATCACCTGGGAAACCTCTCCATTTTGATCTGAACAAGTGTTGAACCTCAATCACCTTCATCCACTTGAAATCCAGAGCACTGAGTCATCTCTTGAGAGCAAGCAGCTAATGATGGAGGAGGAAGAGGCAGCAACCACTTCAGAATAACTTCATTGTTTGAACACTCTTACAAGAAGTGGGAAACATGGATTTTAAGCCTTTCTCAGACTGAAGGGGTTTGAACCACAATTCCTTTTTCCTCAGAGTTTATCCTACCCATCAAGCTAGAGAAGTTCTTCATTCTGCTCACTGTGTGAGGCTATGGAGCACAGAAAGAATAGGTAAGAGGGAGCTTGATTTTGCAGCCCATTGGTGAGGGCAGGCATGAGAGAGTCCTGAGGCTTGGTCCCAGCTGTCACTGCTGTTTAAGTATTCTTTACTGTTAACTTGTAATATGGGCACTCACACAGTCAAGTAGACATGGTTGACAGACTGTAGAGACTGTAGTGTTTAATTCTGCCTGAATTTGTACTAAACACCAAAAACATGTGAACATACTTTCTGACTTTCTCGCACCCAGTGAGAACAGCACCTGAGACTAGCAGCATAGTTGCCTAGTTAGGAGCAGAGTTGTTCAAAGCCTTCTGCAAAGATAGTTGAGAGAGAAAGGAAACTGATGAAGGAAAAGTGAGACCGTTCTTCATTCAAAACACATCCTGGAAGTGCCTGTTCTCTGTTGATTACAAAGTGAGCCTAGAATGACAATGTTCCCCAAATAAACCCCTTTGTTGAATTTAGTATGCCCAAATCAAGGAATAAAAATTTTTTTCTCTGTTGTTTTTCAGTTTATTGCTGCTGGTTTCTGTTGTGTTCACCTCAGAATGGTGTACACCCTTGGAGAAAGATACAATGAATTTGTCTAAACACAATCTAAGTGCCAAGATTGCTATCTAGCATCAACCTTTCAGGGTGAAGTGTGGGAGATTTTAAACCTTCCCTTTGCCCCAGGGAATTTGTGTACAGCAAAGCCTTCACTCTTTCACAAAACCAGCACACAAAGAACACACCCCATTTGAAAGATACGCTCAGTAATCAGTCCTGAAATGTTACGTCAGTCAGCAGTTCTACCTTCTTTAACATCATTAAATACATCTTCTCCATCAAAACAATGTGCAGTTTCAAAATGTAAAATGCATTCATCATACTGGGATTTTTTTCGTCGAAGAACATTTTCCTTATTCTGAACACTGGCTCTCCTAAAAAAAAGAGAAGTCTTAGAAAGGTAGTGACAAGATATGCAACACTGCTGTATTGCTGGTGTAGCTTGTGGAGGGATCTGTAGTGAAGAATCTCAAAAATCCCCTTTGAGGTTCCATCTTACTTATTTTCAGTATTTCATGATCTATGAGGAACACACCTCTTGTTACTAAAGTGCTTCTGTAAGAAAGGTTGTTCACACAAGAGAGGAAGAAACTCATTTCTGCAAGAGTGTAAACTGGTAGTATCATTTAGCTAGAGGTTCCTTCAAGTGCAAGTTTTTCAAAGGGATCTTTGTATTGCAGACTTGGACCCTACAGGTAATTCTGGGACCGTAAGGTCTTTGGTGGCAGGTAGTGCATTTTCTTATATGTTTCCAAAAGGTCTTATTTCTGTCTGGGGCCTGATGTCATTATTGTAATAGTTATGAGAGCAAAATCAAAATTAAGCCACTATAGATGATTTTAATTTTTTTCTGAGATATACCTCCTAGGAGCTTTGAGTGGAGGAACAATGTTTTGTAACTGTAATCCAGAATATACAGAATTAGACCCTGTCCCAAACAAAAGGCTTTTCTAAATTAGATGTCTTCAGTCCTCACCAGTGGCCTAAATGGCCTGTCTTTCCACCAGTGGAGCTGAAGGGAAAATATGGCTGTGTAGGGGTATTTTTCGTTTTTCTAAGTAACAGAGCAGTAACAATTGCAGGGGAAATGGTGGCTGATGATGATGAAGAGTTTCAGCAAACTAGCAGAGACAGTGCGAACACTTGCCATTTTTGTTTGGAAAAGGCTTCAGTAATAATGTCACAGAAATGACTCATCAGCCTTTATATCTCTCTGTGCAGTGATTTTCACCTTTCTTATTCTAAGGGGATGTTAACTTGTTAGTGAAAATCAAATAAAGGTCACATAACATGAGTTCTCTGATGGTCTCCACATATTCATCATCATCCTTCATAACCATAATGATCCAGAGTAAATTATACACACCTTAATAAGCCCAGGGAAGCTTCTGGAGGAGCAAGTTACAACACAGCTACCATCTCCCTGCAAGTAGTCTGCCGTGTACCAGCACTTTTACTACAGTCTGAACACAAAATTTGAGGCTTTTTCATCTCTAGTGCCTTTGGGATTTAGGAACTGTGCTTTCAACGTATTTTCCTAGGGTGATGTATATCTTTGTAACATTTAGACTGACTGTGTATTTTCCCCAAAACCATTCCAGTTCTTGATGTATTTTTTTGCTGATCAGTTCAAGAGCCATGGCAAAGGTGTTTCCCTGCTCATTTCACTGAATTAGTTGACTTTACTCGAAAAATAAGTAGCACGAACTGGAGAGGAAGTACTAGGGAAGAGGCAAGGATGTACTTACTTAATCTATAACATAGCTCTTGTTACAGATAAAGAAAACACAGATGCTTTCTTTGATTTGCCTTAAACCACCTCCTTCTTCTACGTTACCTTTAAAAACCTTCAAAACCATGATGATAAAAAACTAGGGCTAATGTCTTCCCTCCTGTACTATCTAATTTAAACGTGAGTTGGAACAATTATTTACATTAATAACTCCGAGTTAAATCTACCAGCCTTGCCAGAAATGTCAGAGAAACAGCAAAGGCACCAGCTGAACACAGTTCTAAATAGGGAACTTCTCCCACAGTTTTCCCCTCATTTGAGATCTCTTTCATATTGGTAGGGATGATTTAGTCTATAGATTCTGGCAGCTTCCCTTCTGATTGGTTTTTTTTGTGCCAGTGTTTAATGTTTAATTTCATTTAGCAGGTCTTGTTTCCTGTTTCCTATATAGTAATTAACATGTCACCTTCTGTGCAGAGAGCTGAAAAGTTTGCATTTTAACTGCTAGGATCAAATCAGAAAGAGACTTTCTCTCTCTGAGAATAGCTATTCCAAAAAGGTATACTGAAGTTATCAATAATTTAGTAGCTTGTGTGCTAATTCAGACTGTGCTTTCATCTTTATTATGATTGCTATCACTGTTGCCGTTAAACACTACGGTTGCTTTCTGCTATTTTGTTTGCAGTACTTAGGTGTCATTGCCTCTGGCATCTCTGTGAATAAGTTTTGCTCTCACAATCCCATAAAATTCGATGTCTCTTCCCACTCTGTCCTAAACTGTCCTGGCATTGGACCTCCTACCGGGGTTCCATCCCTACAGCTGCTCCACTCACATCCTGGGGACGCTAGCAGGGCTGTGCCTGGTTGGATGCACTCAGGCGGGAAGGATGATGTGAAGAACTGAGAGCCTGCTCCTACTGCAAAAAGGGCTGCTCTTGCAGGTTCAGAAGTCAGAGAGCAGATAGGGTTGTGCTAGCAGCCTCAGGATCCCTGTAAAGGCAGTAATATCCTAAAGCCACTTGTGCTCGTTGGTGTCGGGATTTAATCCAAAGTCTTTCTCTGGCTGGTTTCCACACAGTGGTTCTGAAGGCAGAGGTCTGTATTGAGGCAAGATCTGCCACGTGATCTTTCCTGTACAGAAAGTTTGGCTTAACATAATCTATGGATTTTTTCCAGGTGCAAGGTCACTCCCATACCACTTCTGTCACAGTTTGTTCTCTCCATATGGCTATGTGTGTGACAAACAATGTCCCATTGTTTTGTGACTCCATTGTGCTTCAGCAATACAGATTATAGGTTCTCCAATGCCTGGCAAATTGGTTTTTGGTTTTAGGCCTCCTGTAATGGTGCATGGACATTTACATGAATTTCATCTTTATCTACCTACCAGTGTTTATTTAACGCTTTTATTTGATATTATCATTTTTATACAACAATATTTTTATATCCTGCTATGATCTTATCCACGTCACATGCTCTTTAGTTGTTGTATGAGCTGTAGAGCGTTACTTTTGTATTCCTCAGTCTATCTGTAATTGTTACAGCTTTTATCCTTGGGTGTTACCAATTCTAAAAAATGCTGGTAACTTTGAATGTCAAACAGATGTCTTAATAGAACCTCAGTGCTTCTCAGCACCTGTTTCTTCCCACCCCTGGTTTAAGTAAGCACACGTAGTAATTGGTCTTCCAAGCCAGTAATCTGGTTCCATTTTTGTTAGGCAAAAATCTAACCTTGCTGTACAGATGTTCTCTTTTAAAGAGAAGCTCAAATACATTACAATATAGTTCCGTTCTCTTTCTACCCCATTCACTCTTTAAGTGAGGATTTTAACATCTGTCCTTGTCATCCCATTATATGGTCCTTTGTAGAGAGCTATGAGAGAAAACTGCCTGAAGGCCTGCAGCATCAGTGTATGATAAATAAGCATAACTCCTAGATCCTTGTATTCCTCTCTGTCCTTAGTATCAATCTATATCTAAGAGCACAGATATCTGCTCTGTCTATAAATCTAGACATTAACTGAGATCCATAGCCTGCATAATCACAGAAGTACTGGTATTTCTACTAAAACCCCTATTTTAAAAACTCATCTTTAGTAGGACACTTTCTTGGAAAGTCCATTTTAAGATAGAAGCACACTTGCTTTCTTCTCTCTGTCCTTTGAAGTGGGCTTGTTTCTTGTGTATGCCTATGGTCCTCTTTCACTATGGGAAAAAAGGGAAAAAAGGGATCTTTAGGATCGGCAAATTGAGAGCCCTGGTTTTACAAGGAGTACATCATGCAGAACCCTTGCTGACCTTTCAGGGACTTTTTACAAAGCCAAGACTTTTAGACCATGTGGAAATAAATACCTAGACTGTGAAGATTCAGTAAATTAAAGAGTAAATTCGGTATATCAAGAAGAGATATAAACCAGTAGTTTTTACACAGAAGACTTTTTTAAAGCTGCTTTGCCCCAAAGAGAGTGCCAAATTAGTTCAAATTTCTTAGACTTGATTGGAAGAATTTCAATGCCTGTATCAACAATACTTTCCCAATCTGGTTAAATTTGCGACAGCATTATAACCATTCTGTGACATTTGATCATGCCACAGCATTAGTGTATGATAAAGGTAATAAATTAACTGAGTTAGACAGTAAACAAGCTAGATGAAACAAATAATCAAAAGCAGGCTGCAATTCTTAGATATCTTCTAAGATAATGTATAATTAAGATACCATAACACACACAAGACATATGTGAGATTCTGTGTGCTTAAGTAGAAGCAGAGAAGGGAGAACTTTACCTACACGAACTGACGTGACTGCCAGCATACAAAATGATAATATTTGTAAGCATTTGTTCACTAGAGAAAATAAAGAATAAGAAATATTCTTGCCCCAAGATAGCACCGGAGAATTGACAGAAAAAAGGTAAGAGTTGGGTTTTATGGCACAGTGGAGAACAAGTCTTTGTGTGTTGCAATAATGAGTGATGCAGAGTCCCCAGGCAGGTGCAAAGGAGAGCCCCTTTATTGCAAAAACCCGGCCTTTTAAAGCAGTTAGCCGGTTATCTGTTTGCATAGTTTTAAGGCACAACAAACGTAACTCAACCAACCACCATACACCACGATGTGAGCATGCAATGGTCACTCAGCATGTTTTTATACCCTTAATTCAGCTGTGTCTCTTTCCCACAGTCCTTTTCTACTTCGCCGAAGTAACAGGCCTGAGCCATGATTTTATTAAGACAACAAGGTCTTCATGCAACATTTGCGTATGTTGGTGGTTTGATGGGGAACAAGATGCTGAAGGAAGGGGAATACGTTGTTCAGCCGAAGAGAGGCCTGACCTTCTATTTTGTACTTGTGAAAGAGCCTTTTCAGTTTCATGATCACAGTATAAATACATGAATATATATCTGAACATTTGCACTTTCAGCTACCTGTTTGCCAATGGCCATAGCCTGGGAAAGCAGGCTGGTGCCCAAGATTGAATTGTGAGTGCAAAGCATTAACGTTTCAAATATCCCAAGAGCTGAAAATCACAGTGTAAAAATATTTCAGTGATAATGCAGATTACAAAGCACAGTATTACAGTGCATTCCCCAGTTCAAAAGAAGTGCAATAAAATCAGCAGGACATATAAACTTCTAATTAAACACCTCCAAAACGTAACTTGAAAACAACTGAAGGTGTTTGGAAGTCTGTGAAGTAGATTTGTCTTCAAGGAAGCCTATGACCAGCCCTATCTACAGACAATTACTTCATCTCAGCGTATATTTTTGAGTCAATGGTAAAAGCAAGACTAAGGCTTCTTAGGACTAAAGACTTGTGGTCCTACTCGAGCTGCTTCATGCATATTACTTTTTGGGCATAGAGCATGATAGGGGATACACATGATAGAGTCACCCCAAGACATTCACTAACCAGTGTAAGAGCATATCTTGCTTCCTGAGGATTTCTCCTTTCAAGACTACTTTGATGCAAACTGCCATTTTAGTACTTGATACAGAAAGTTTGATCTAGAAACAGAATCATGAAACAAGGGTCTTTTTTCTAAGTTCGGAACCACAGTGTAGAGTCTGTATATATTCTGTAAAACCAAGAACTGGCACAATTGCTAAGTTTATGTCACTGGACAGTCTTGAAGTTCCCCACTGAAGATCTGGTGTGGCAGCAGTTGGTAGGTGTCCAAGGCTATTACTTCCTGGTATCTTCCCTTGTCCCATCTACACCGCTAATGGTTTTCCAGCATCAGAGATGCCTCTGGTAGGATTTCTATAATCTAGTTTTAGATGTTCACATCTGAACTTGTCACCTCCAGGTCTCTTCATTTCCAGTGAAGAAAAATATGTGTAGTTCTAGAGAACTACATTTTAGATATGTACTTTAGTAAGAAACCATTTGTTTCCACTGACTTTACAGGATGTTCAGATCACCGGCTCAGGTACAGACTTTTGAGAACACAGACTTTTGGCAAGGCACATCTCACTCAGTTTGTCTGTATGAATTGTCAGTCACAGAACCACCTGCAACTTCAGTTACCTGAAAATAAGAAATTGGTATGTAATTTTTCATTTTCTTCAATGCAGGTCACCCATATGTCCATTCTTTGGCAGCTATTTCACTTCCTAGCATTGCTTGCCATGCTACTGGTAAATTGAGCACAATCCTTTTCTCTTCACTGACCTTCTAGCAATTAACTGGCTCTCTTTATTATACCCTATTTTAATGTCAACAGTTTTATGCTAGAGTTCAATCACTTGGACACTCAAATGTCTTCACAGGAGACTGAGAATAAGAAAGAAGTCCCTTTAATATATTTAGATTAGAATTATTGTAGATAATTAACTTTAAAACACATTTGTATAAGTGAGATTTACTGAGTACAACCAAACCAAACATAATTGAAGTTATTCCATTCATTGCTTGAACTGTGTTTTTACTTCCTGTGTTGTCTAAGATATGCCACTGATTTTCATAAGATAACTTTTTAGTTTTTATTCCCAAGCCAGGCCAACAGAAATAAAAAGTCATGGAGTTTGAAGGTCTCTCAATTCCTAAAAATTCTCCATGTACTCCCATGACTTTAAGAAATACCTGATTTCACTTTGAGGATCAGAGCTTAACACATAAACTGTCTTTGGGAGTGTAGAGAGAAATGAAAGAAGTTGAAATGGAGGTTAAGAATTACCTTATTTTGAAAAAGATTCCTTTCTCAGTACTGGATATCAGCCACTTCTGGCTGCTCGAAGGAATCGCAAACTTTTTGTTATCACGAGGCTTCAAATAAATAAAACTCAAAGATCCTTCTCACTTATTTTGGTATCTTTAAATAAATATCATGAAAATCATGAACAAGCACAGTATTCCCTGTAATTAATCTAGTATCCTTGCATGCTTTTGTATTTTTTTCTGGTATTCGTTGGACATAGATGGAATGAGGGGAATCTTTATAAATTTCTTCATGAAGTTTGTCTGGAATAAAGCACCCAAAGAGAAGTGAATAAAAACAAAACAAACAAAAAACATCTAAAAAAACTTCTTGTGGACCAATAATATATTACACTATCTCTAGTACTGGCTTTTACCTTCTCCTCAAGAGAATCTTAACTTAATTCTAGATGTATTCTAGTATATTCCACATCATCAACTCATACCATCATTTTCTCCCATTGAACTCTGTTTTGCATCCAGCAGGAGTTCTGTGGAAAAAAAGACTGATAAAGACTTGGGAAATACCTCCTCTTCTGAGATGTCCATCTTAGTTCCCATCCACAAACATTTATTTGGGCTTAGGTGGGGTTTTTCTTTGCCTCCTGGACAAATGACACTGTCCAGGCAACACGGGCAGCAGCATTTTACAGGTATAGCCAGGGGTGGTATTAATGCAGAGGTAAGGTCTTGAGGACATGAAGAATACCTCTTGATCTTGTTGGAAGTTCAGTTAATTGATCACCTGTGTAGCAGTTTTCATTGCTGACCTTCAGAAAGAAGTAGGCTTTCCTGAATTTACAGATTAACAGCGTAAAACGTTTGGTGAGTTTGTTTGTGGTCTTGGCTCAGCAAACAATGTCAATGTTGATACAAATTTATGTTGATGTTTCCTTTTATTGCTAAGCCATAGTACATTCACAAAACTAACTTCTTTACAAAAATCAAGCATGAGATTATATATCTGTACTTCTACCAATGACAACAGACAGAATATTGTACCTTGTTCCTAAACGATGCCAGAGTGGCTTTTTGTAACTTATGCCAGCCACAGAAAGAAACATTTCGGTTTTAAGACAAACCCACCGCAAGCCATTTTCTTTTAAAATCGTATGTACCATCTCACTAAGAGCTGTACATTCTATCATCCAGTAAAAATTTCAATAAACAGAAATATGTACCCTCCCTTTAAAAATTTTTAAAATACTTATTAAAATGCACAGAAAGCTGCACAACACATGTTCTGGACTTTTGTAATAAAATATATTTTGGGAGAGATAAGATAAAACATAACATAATTTGTTTTCTTTATGGTAGTTTTGGATTTGTTTTTTTCAAAGAGACAAACTGAGCTGAGATAAAAATCTTGTTTAATCATTTAGAATTTTTTATCATGTTCATGTCTTCATTTGAAACATTTAAAAGTTATTTTTATGTGAATTTTTATTTGTCTAAGTAAATGCACGTAAGTTCTCTACCAACAGGGGCTTATGCCCCTGTTGATCAACTGGCAAGTTGTTTTTCTCATGTGAAGAAACAGTTAAGCATGTTAAAATATATATCCTAATGTGGCAAAGCAAACACTTAAAGCTCTACCCTTTTATATGAACACCAAACAAAATATTCGTTGAACATTAAGACTCAAATAAGAAAGCAGCAGTGAGATGCCAACGCTGTCTCTTCTTTCTCATAACATCAATTAAAACAGCAGGGCTGTGTGGAGGGGGAAAAAAAAGCACAGAAAGAAAAGGTTACCAGTAGGTAGGCAGGGTAGAACTGTCACTGTTTGTGACTCCAAAAACCTTAAAAGATGAGAATTTAATTAGTATGATTTGTGTTGCACACAGGTATGTGAGTAGCTTGTTAGCCACCATAATTAACAGACCTGGAGAGCTGGTTGCTTTGTGGCAGACAGCAGTGTGAGGCAGCAGCAGCGGCAGTGGGGAGCAGGAGCACAGCCCTCGCTGCACCTTGGGGCCAGCACTCAGACAGGTGTGCTGCAAACTCCACACCTGCACTCCCTTCCCCTCCCATGTATCTGCCCCCAGGGGAAACCTAGCCAAGGCAGCCCATTGCATAGAAAGAGTTAGCTGCAGACAGCTGTTCAGAGAATTCCCAAATCTTTGATTTACTGTGATCAATTGCATGATTAGGCTGGATGTCGTTGAGGGTGGTGATTATCTAATGGGGGCACTGTGATCTCTGTTGTAAAGGGACTCTGCTGGGGAGGAAAAATTCACGGAAGACATCAATATGCATTTATCCAAAATACCTCGGGGCATCTTTGCAACCAACAGACTATAAATTAAAAGAGCTTTTTCTCTGTTAAGCCAGTGAAGGAGACATGCTTTTATTAGATTTATGTCAGAAAGTGAATCTTAGTGTTAGCTGTTTTCTTTCAGCTAATGCATTTAGCCGCACTAAGGTATGAATTTAATCACTGAGCTATTCGGGAGGTATCAAGCACAGACATTAAATAGGATTATGCAACAGCCGTCTGACTTGCTAATTAAAATGTGGAAAACAGCCAGTATCAAATTATTTTGTTTAGACAATTCATGGCTGGGTTAGGTAGTTCAGCATGTATGAAGTGGTTTCACTCTTTGGTAAGACTTGTACAATTTCACAATGACCTGTATCATTCTAATATACAGACTCTAAGTACGGCCAATGTCATTGTGCCCAAAAAGAAACTTTAAACTTTTGTACTGAAGTAGGATTTTTAATAAATAATTGTAGTTTTATTTGTGTAGTTTGGAAAATATATTGAACATAATTTATAGAGCCTGTACACTATACATTCTGTTCACCAGTAGCTTCAGCTACCAATTTCACCTACATTTCAACTAAATTATGGTCAATTCTTGCTTTTAGAACGCTTTTCTTTAGTTTAAAAAAAAAAAAAGAGCTATGATTTTGCTTTTAAATGGACTCACATGAATCCTAGAGAATTTGCTTTCTGATGGTCTCTTATTCCAACAAAATTTACTTCGGCAAGACGGAGTTGTAGTCACAAGTTGCACCAATGTGCTTTTCATGTATCCAGCAAGCAAAATCCAGAAAAACATTCATTCGATCCTGTAGCCTATTCCCTGTGTCCCACCAGCTTGCACCAGGGAGGGAACTGTAAACTGGATGAGTTGTTCTGGCAGTCTGTGTCCTGTAACTCTTTCCCCAGTGCCCCAAGGCATACCCCTGCTGCTCTGACAACATGACCTTGCACACACATGCTGCCCGCAGCCCCTGCTAAATTCCACATACCTATGGGAATGCAAAAGGCTGCAGGGACCACCTTCCTTTATGCTTTTTTGTTGCACATTCTCCCACCTCTTTAAGTGACTGGAGCTGTATCCTTTGTTGTAGGGTGCTCACCCAGTAGTCATGAATCTCAGTGCTTTAGATGAGGGAACTCACTGCCATACATGCCACAACTCTTTGCCAGTGCATCTCTAAAAAAAGCTGAACACAGGGATTGGATGGTGTGTACCTCAGTCTACCCCTATCATGGAGCTGGGCCACATCTGAGTTGTCTCACCAAAGCAAAGGGGTAGGAAAGCACACCTACATTCTTCAACGTGACACAGCTCATGTGGCCCACTGTAGCCAAAAGTTCAGGCACTCCTTTATTAGTGCCTGAAAGCTCAGTATGTGCCATCTCTCCGTCTCGTCAGTTAAGTGAAACCCCAAAGGAATGGAAGAGTACATGTGACCATAGGCGGGGTTATGATGACCACTGTAGTTTCTTCAGTGACCAGTGTAGGAGGTCTGGCCCATCTGTTCTTCGCACAGTTGTTTTGTTGGGTCCCAAGTTCCTTGTTCCTCTGAAGAAACTATCCATTGCCATTAGTTTTCTTCTCAAGCATGCCACCCTTTGTCGAGCTCAGAATTCAAGCAAGATAAGCAGGTTTGTGTGTTCATTAGAAACACCACTGAAATGATCAGCACAGGAGCCAAACTTTAAACATTACATTTATATTGCCACCATTATGGTTTAAAGTCAATGCCTGCTTTGGATGAAGAGAACTGCCCTACGAGGCTTCCATCTGCACTTCCCTTGCACTACCATGAACAGATGGTTTTGCATCCTTCTAACATTTTGATAGTCACCATTAGCAACCCAAGTGTTAAAAACTTTTTGAACTAAACCTTGAATTTCACTTCACTGTTTTGTGGCAAAGTCAATTCAGTGACAAAGTTGCAGCCCCTGCAAAGGAGTAAAAGGAAGCTGGAGTTCTTCAAACTTATGAGTTAGAAGAAAAGATGGTTTGAATAACTCTTCTGACAAAACAATCTGGGTTTTAAGCAACACAAATTCAAAAGGGACTCTTAAAATCAATCAGCAGAATGCTTTAGGAACTTCCCCAACCGCTATTTTCTTCTGTGCATGAACGTGACTCATTAAAAGGACACATCAAATTGCTTTCCATGTCTGTGAAAGCGAACACCAACACAATTGGAGAATTTGCTAAACTGTTACATTGAATGTGATATATAACAAGAGGGTTAGGAAGCTGCTGCATTAACATGTGGGAGATGATAAGAGAAAAACACAAATGTCGATGTAAGAATAGGCAGGAAATTTCAACTTGCAATTATGCTTTAGTTTTTCTTAACAGATGTTGCAGTTTGTGAAACAGAAAGAAGCCTAGTTTTGTAGTTCATGCTCCTCATTTCCAATATAATTTGAATGTAAGTGTACAAAATGTTTGGTTTTATGCTTTAGGTTTGTTTAGGTGTTGTTGTAGTATTTTTGCCCTCCATCCTACACAGTGCACTCATGACATTCATCTGTCTCAGCTGGAAACAGAACAATATTTTTAGACCCACATATAGACACAAAGTGAGACTTGATGTTTATATTTAGTGATTATAGACTGCTAAATATAGAGATTTCATAGCAAGGAAGTCTTTTAAATGAAGTGTCATTACTCACAGAAAATAACTTCTACCCATCCTTCTGTAGGCAAACCCCTAATACGGCCAGTGTCAGAAAACTGAGCTGTAAAATGAAGAAAAAAAAAATCTGCCATTCTCTCCCAAAATCACAAAGTCCCAAAAGGACAATGCTCTTTTTTTTTGGCTGAAAAAGGAAGCTGCACTGTGCTTGGATTTGGGGCATGGGCAGGAGCATGGCAAGCACATCCAAGAATCCCATTGCTTGATAGTCAAAATCTATCAGAGAATGCACATCAAGCTGCACGCATGATGCTCCTCTGTCCTTCAAAAACTGCCATCTAAATCATCTAGCTGAGGATCAAGCTGAGGTTTCACTTTCCCAAGCCAAAAATATGTTTCCTGCAGAATTCATGTAAAATACAGCACGATTTCTTTGAAAAAGCTGTAAAGTATTCATATCGCTCCACAGACTAAGAGGATGAACATCCCCTAGAGTCTTGCCCCACAGACTGTGGAAGGAGAGTTCTCCAGTCCTTCTCCTCACCACTAGTCCACTTGGCAACTTTTGTTTCAGGCTTTTGGTCGGTGAAATGGGAGTGAGGTCACAAGGACCTGAAGACAAATGGAATCAATAGGAAACCCTGGAAGAGTGTTACCTCTTGAAAACATTGGAAGAGTGTATTTATGGACGTGATTTCACACTCCATTAGGAAGGTGTACACCTTGTGAAACTCAGGGCAGTTGTTCCTTATTAATATATCTAGCTGAAAGCAGCAGTTGAATCAATGTTTTAGCAGAAAAGGCTGTTCACCCTGATAATTAAGCTTGGACAGTTAACCTATCAATAACAGCTGTGCCAGTCAATTCAATAGAAGATCTCATTTTCATAAGAAATTCAGGTGGAATACTCTGCATGCTATTCTGTTCCAGAAAAGAATCTAGTAATACTGCATTGAAAATACGTCTGTCTTGAAGCAAATATTTCGTTAATTTGACCTATCTGACCACATTTGTGATAACATTTTTCATGACACAATAATACCAGTGAATTTTATTGCTTGCCAAGGAAGACTTGTTACTCTCAGGATGAATCCTGAGTGCATTCAGCTAGTTCAGCTCAAAGGAAACAGTGGAGCTTATAGACATGGTAGGCTACCATTCAAGTTGGCAATGTTCCCATTACAAATATTCCTTCTTTTGAATATCTCTTGCCATCCAAGTCCTACATGATGCATATAATTTGAGCGTTCTCCTTAATGAATGACAAATGAAGAGCAATATCTACAAGGGAGTTTCAGGGGAGATGTGGGTAGGATCCTGTGTTATGCTGAGTGAACATCTTCAGAGCAGGCAGTCGGAGTAGAGGCCCTGATCCAGAGGTTCTTGGTGGGAATATGACCAAAGAAAGTTTTGAATCTAGCCCAGAGAGGGCACAACACCTCTCCAGAGGTGTTTAGCTGCCAGCAGGATAAAACCTCAGCCAAGTCTATATGAAACTAGAGGACTTAATGCATTTTTTGACATTTACAGATAGTACTGTAGAGCTTGACAAGACAAGCTTTGTCTGATTAAAGAGCATGGCATGGCACCCTAAATTACCAAAAATAAAACATGTATTGTTATATATTGCTACTATATGTTTTCTACAGTTTATATATGAGAAAGTATGATTAAAAGTCGATGATAGACTGTTTATAAATTTTGATTGCTTCATAATTTTAACTCTGAGCAACATTTTTATCATAATTATAGGCTTTCTTAAAGCATTTATGCAGATTGTTTTATTCAAAAGGGGTTTATTCCATATAAACTCCACTCTTTTATCTCTCCATAAAATCAGTGTGTGAATTCCCACACAACTCCACTAGACAGTCATCACATTAGTAGCAGAGATATTTTCAAACAAGACAATATTCCTCAGGTTTTTCTAAACATTATTTCCTGCTTTCCCAGCCAGTGAGTGTCATGGTGGTAAATAGTAATGATAATCCTGAGTACATTTGTTGCCCTCTGTATGTCTTAAAAGTATCAGCAAGTTTGTTCTCGTAATTTCTCTGTGATGTTCCTGTGTGCTATAGTAGCCAGTATATCTATGGTTCAGTGGAGGCTTGGGGAGATTAAGCCAGATATCTCACATCTTCAGCTCAAGGATATATGAGTCCAGGGATTCAGATGCAGATCTTGTGTTCATTTCAGTGACAATTTTGTGTCTAAATATCCTGGAGCCCTACAAATGCTGAAATGCAAAGGACTTACCAGGGATCTCAGGCTGTTTCTTAATCATTATTAATAGCCAGTTGATTGCACTGTTTCCTCCACTGCAATGCATGTGAACAGCTTTTGAAAGCTGAAGCAGGGTGTGAGTCCATGACTCCCAGCTCAGATTGGCTCGTATCCATATTGCCTATGAGGAGAGGGCTCCAGAGAAAACCATCCTCTCTCCTTCTTCCAGGTTTTCTCACAAAGGGTGT
Source organism: Rhagologus leucostigma (assembly GCA_013397725.1). NCBI lineage: Eukaryota > Metazoa > Chordata > Aves > Passeriformes > Rhagologus > Rhagologus leucostigma. Next base: position 626,406 of record VZTD01002911.1, read on the forward strand.
GAGATGTCCATCCCAGCCAAAAGCCCAGGATTTCTGCAGTGGCAGCAATCAGAGCATCAGGACACTTCGATGAAGCGTAAGGCAACAAACTGACAGCACGGCTGGTGCTATGTAACAGAAAAGCAATCTAACCCCCGGGTGACTCAGGGGCAGTCCTGGTAAAACAGCAAGAGTGAATCATCTTCACTGGAAGAGGAGCCAAAAGGTTTGAGTAGTTCCATAGCAGTCACTGTCTCAGCAAGCTATTCCTCATTGTGATCTACTCATCCCAATGCTTTGAGAAGGAACTTCTCCAGCACTGGAACGTCTATAAAGTAAACGGAAGAAAATAATATACCCTCTTTTTGCGTATAGTGCTGGGGCATCAAATGGAAAATATACTGTCACCTCTCCCAGGAAATACAAATATATGATGTTAAATGTATACAAACTATGTGCAGCCATTTCTGCCATTGCAGTAAAAACCTGATCTTTTAGTGCATGTGCTTGGATACTCCTAAACTGATTTCTTAAAGCTGTAACATGTTCTAGTGGGTTCATGACAATGATGACAGTCTCTAAACACTTCATTCTTCAATGAGGAGTGTTAGTTTGCCTCAGTCTCTTTGAAGCTAAGCCCGATGCTAAGCCATGCTCAGTTTTAAAGCAATACCTTCAAATTTGATGATTTCATCAAACGACTGGATTGCATTGCAGTGGGATAACCTTATCTTCACCCCATACTTTCTACTCATAAGCTCTTGAAAAACTGTTTTGCACTTTGGTCTTGGAATGTATATTCTGCACTTGGATGGTGTGGTTTGGACTTCAGACTCTATTGAAAGGGGAAACAAATCTAAGACCTAAACACTCCCACACCCCTCCCAAAAAAAGCCCACTACACTGAGAAAATAATTCTATTGCTGTCTACTGCTCTAAAATTAAATGAGAGCATCAACACAATTAGATTGCCCCTGTTGATTTTTATAGCTTGCGTGTTACAGAAGTCATAGCTTCCCTCTGATTTCACTCCAGTATGGATCAGACATCGTTCCACAGCAATCACAGGAACCAAGCCCGTGGGAGACATGATTTTGGTGAACTTTGTTTTTCCTGTCTACAGCACAAACCACATTCAATCCTTAAACACTAAAATTGGAGTAATCTTTGTTTACATTTCCAATGTAATTTTAGTAATTTCCCAGCTCTATCATTTGAACTTGTTCAATGATATTTCCACCTTGAAAACATGCTAATATTAACATTTGAAGTATGGTAGTAAATACAAGTTGAGTGCCTGGATTTCTCATGACACTGCAGTTGGAGATGTGCTGATCTGTGTTTCAGAGCAATTGTAAAACAGGCAGGTTGTCACTGGACTTAATTTCAAGACTTGATAAAACTGCTGCATTTAGGAAAAAAAATTTAGCTATGTCAATTATATTTTGACTTCTGAGGCTTGCAACTGTTTCATGGCAGAATGCTGAAAAAGAGACAGCTGTGTCTATGATGGAAAGCAATCAAATACTCATACAAATATATTGGTAAAAAAAGCAAACACATTGGAGGTAACAGAATGTCCATTTTTAAGTAGCAAGAGGAGATTTTTAATAACCACCAAGGATGTCAATAAATTTTTTTTTCCAGATTTGTTGATCACTTACTTGTTTCGAAATAAGGTCACGTTCTACTATAGCCTTCCTTTACAGGCAAATGGAGTGGATAACAGCTACAGGCATTTTTCTGCATGAGCAAATTGAATAGACAGTCCAGGCTCCTCTCTAGAGCCAGGGACCACAGAGCCAGCTGCTCTGCCCATCAAAGTTGCAGCTACAACTGACTTAACTCGGCGGCAATTATTCCAGAATAAAACCTGATTTCTTCTTTGACGATATTATCCGATGCTGGGCTGTAGTTGGTGTTGTCAAGGCATGGAAAAGACCTTACCTCGGGGCTGGTGCTTGGGACCCGAGGAGTTCCCAGTACCCTCAGCGTGGAGCACTCCAGGCGAACCGCTGGGGTTTTTTAATTTTTTTTTTTTTTTTTTTTTTTTTTTTTTTTTTTTTTTTTTTTTTTTTTTTTTTTTTGTTCTGGGGTTTCTGAAGCGACAAATTTCAGGTCAGACCCGGCAGCAGAGTGTCTACTGTACTTACCCAAGAGTCCTGGTAAGGGCTGGGGAAGGCTCCGAGCCGCTCTCTGACAGCCCGGGGGTGCGATCTGCAACCCTGCAGTTGCGGCCGGGGGCAGCTGCCGCAGTGCCCACAGAGCGGGGGCACCTCCCGCCGGGCGCGGGGCTGCGGACATCCCCTTCTCCCCGTGCTTCCCGAACACCTGGGGCAGGATTAGCCAGTCTCAGGCATTCATTGCCGTTCTGCAAACTAAGAGTCGAAAGCCCCCGCAAAGCAACAAACGAAAACCTGCAAAGACGAAAACACTGTAATCAAGCAGCAGAGCTTTGGGGATTTGGAGACGAGCGTGGAGAGAGTTCGGATCAAATGGGATTTAAATGTAAACAGCAGTCACTGCATATGATCAATAATCACCCCGTGTGCATTCCTCTACTCAGCTAGGACAGTGTAAATATTGCAAGTGAGTACTCGATAAGGAAATCAGCTGAGCATGTGTTTAAACTGCGGTTAATTATTAATATGAACAATTCTTTTCAATTAAATGTTTCGTTTAATCCCCTCATATCGACTTGTCTAGGAAGCTACATGTCTAGCTTCCAAAACGATAATGTGGGTGCAGACTTATTTTGGGGAATTTGATATAATCCATACAATAACATTCGTGCAATGAATTATCATCTTTACTCTTCTTGCTTCATTCTAACCAGCTGCGGCAACGAACAATTTTTCGTGTAAATACTTAGGACATTTTTTAGATGTTCAAAGGAAATTTGTCAGTAAGGTCCCTCAAAGTGCAGGGGAAAATCACATCTCGGTGAAGATACGAGTCTTGCAAATGTGAGTTCAAAAGGAAAAGCAGCTCATGTTTTATATGGTAACTTCCGAAGAAATTTAATGTGACTAATATTTTCCTGCTACCACTCATAATCACTTGTCATGTCCTAGGTGGGTGGGCTCCACCCTTTGCAGTGGGTCTGGCCACCTCATTGCACGGTCCCTCGTTCACCCTACAAGAGTTTGTGCTTCTGCAGGTGCCTGCTCGCTGCGTCTGCGGTCTTTCCTTCCCCTGCCGCCTCCTCCTAAATCAAATCCCTCGGGTGCTGCTGTAGAAAACAGTCCCTGAAACCTCGGAACCTGCAAAGTCCTTCGCTTCCTTCCTTCCTTCTCTTCAGATTTGGAAGAGCGACGACAAGTTGAATGAATTAAGAGCCTTGGTTTCTCCGTACACACAGCAATCAGACCCTTTCAACAAGGCATCATATTTGTCCTTAATTTCGACTTTCCCAAGGGCTGCTCTCATATTCCACTGTTTGAAATGTAGGAAGATTTAGCATAATTTGGAGGTCAGATTTCTAAATAAGCCTACTTTAAATAACAAGCCCACACGGGAGATTGTCAGTATCTTTATTTTGTATACAGTTTACACACTGGCACCGCTTTTTAAAACCCTATATGTGGGTTAAAACTCAATTTTACAACCCCCATTTATATGAGATGTAGGTTTGACATCTGTTTGCCAGAGTGTTTTGCACTTAGCCTAACACCCACTATTAAATGACAAAATTGTGGCAGGCTGTCAAAGCCAGCTGACTGACAGCTGCTCTACTTTACAAAAAAGCCCCATTCAAATATTTGCAGGGTTGAAGCTTTCTGTAACGCTGTCGCCATTCTCCCCGTTATTTAGCATGTAAAATATAAGTCAAAGTTTTAAAGCTGCTTTCCAAAATGTTGCCATTTTTCCATATAAAAAGAGCGAGCGGTGGTTGCTGGCGGGGATCCAGCGCCGAACGCATTGGGTGGATATTTCGCTGGGTCCCCGCGTTCCTCCTATCTGCACAAACCCGATAAAACTGTCATTTAGCAGCGTTTCTTAATATTGCAGCTAATTAGAGCCGGCGTGTTATTGAAGTGAGAGCAAAAATCCACTTAAAAGAGAGGGGAGGGAGGGGGGTGGAAAAAGAAGGGAGGGCAATTTTCCGTGCAGGCAGAGGTACGCAACCGGGCATGGCTCACAGCGAGACCCCCCCGGGAAAAGGGACGGGCTCTGGGGAGGGGAACACCGAGGGCATCCCGGCACTCCCGCAGCAGACCCCCCTTTTTTTTGCCCCCCCCCTCCAGGGGTCCCTCCGGGCAGCTCTGGAAGGCCGTGCAGGGGACCGGCGCTAGTGGAGGGCGAGAGCTGAGCCTTGGCCGAGATCTCTCCCACTTCTAGCCCCACGGATGAGGCAGCAGCATTTAATTCAGGTCATTAATACACGCCCATCCGTTCCACTGTTCCCCCTCCGAGCGTCAATACAAGTCTGTAAAGGGCAACGGTGGCTTAAACTTAAAAGCAATCTGCTTTTTATTCCAAGATCTTTAATGATTGTATGTGACTGAGGAACTCAAAATAACTGACGAGGTAATCCCTGCATGCTAAGGAGCCTTTGCAGCAATTGCTGGGGTTTATTTGAAACTCGGGTGCTTCCCGCAGCATTTGCGAGACAAGCGAGGCTCTGGCTGGCGAGCGAATCGGAGGTTAATGTTGGGGGTGGGGGATGTATGTATTAATTTATTTTTTGAACGAGGACTAGATCCACCCCCTAATAAAAGAAGGAGACAGTCCGGCCATAGGAAGGCGGCTCCCCGTGGTGTCCGTTCCCAGCACTCTGGCGCCGGCACCTTTGGTCCCCCCGCAGGGTACAGCCCCGGCAGCCACGACCCGCCTGGATGCTACAGCCGGCTCACCGGCCGGCAAAGCCATCCCTCTGTTCCACTCCTCCCCGCCGCACATCCTCGGCACAGACGGGCGGGCGCACACCCGCACAGCCGGAGCAGAACGGAAAACGGGGCACTCTCAGCTTTACCTGAGAATCTTTAGCTGATTTGTGTCCGTTTTAATAACCTCTATCGACTTTCTTTCCTAGAGCGGTTGTCATGTTGGCAGAAAGGGACTGGAAAAGAGTATTTCGGGGAGGGAAGAAAAAAAGCATGCAGGAAGAAAACTAACGGCGCTGTCTAGGAAAGGGGAGGTGATGGCAGTGAGCGGTGCAGGGCGGAGGAAGAGCGGACCCTCCGCAGCGATCCTGAGCGAAGAGGGGGAGGTTGACAAATCCCGGCTCCATCCCGAAGGAAAGCCGGGAGAGGGGGAGCTAGAGGGCGGAGGGGGGCTCTGAGCCTCCCTGTGAAATCCAAGTTTATTGTCAACAAAGGAGGGTCTGGCCAGGCTCGGAGCCTCCGCGGTCCCGAGCTGTCGGAGGCAGAGTACAGCGGGGGGGCGGGGGGTCCCTGGGCGGCCGAGGACCTTCAGGGTACGGCGGGGAGGGCAGGAGCAGGGTCCCGGGGCGGACGAGGCGGACGCAGTGAGAGACAGGGGGAGGCGCTGGGAGCCCCACGGCGCCGCACAGGTGCGGGAAGCAGCACCTAGGGGTGGTTCTTCCTTTCCGGGAGGCATCTCTCCCAGAGAAAGAGGCAGAGGACAGTGGCCCAGCAAGAGCGGAGAGGCAGAAATGCAAGGTTAGAGGAGAAAGTGCGTGTGAGAGAAGGAAAGGGGAAGAGAAAGAGAAGGAAGGCTCCGGGCTCCACCTCCCCGCTCGGCGCGGCGCTCCAGCTGCTCTCAAACCAACTGCTCAATTCTATTCACTGCCGCGACGGAACAAAAAAGTGGCTATTTATTAGAATACTTGTTTGGTATTGTTCGGTGCCACACAAAAGGCGTTTCATTATGTTGGGGTGGGGAAAAAAGCCCCTTTCCTTTTTTTTCCCTTCCTTTTCTTTTTTTTTTCCTTTTCTCTCCAGACCGAAACAATAACTTGAAATTGTCTTTAAAGTCTTTTCTGTCAATAATAAATTTCATTTTCTTCACTGTCTCCCGCTCTGCTTCTCTTCCCCTCTCCTGTGCAGTGTGTATGTGTGTGCGTGCGCGTGTGTGTGTGAGGGGGAGAGAGAGAGAGCGAGTGAGCGAGAGAGCGCGAATGGTGAGTGTGCCTGTGTCGCCGGGCACTCGTGGCTCGGGCACAGCCGCCTGGGAGCTGTGGCTGGGCGAGGGGCGAGGAAGAGACCGCCGGCTCCGTGTCGCGCTGCCCTGCACCTGCGGGCACGGTCGGAGGAAGGTGTGAGCTAGGCTAGAGCAGAGGAGAAAAAAACAAACCAAAAAAGTAATAATAATAAGGCTGCCCCTTCAGATGATATGTTGGGAGGAGGCTGGAGCTGGAAGAGCAACTGTAAGTGTGCCTCTAACTTTTGAGGGGATCTTCACCCTGTCTTGGGAATGGAGGAGGGGAAGCCGGCGAGGGGAGGGCTTCCAAGTTACTTTTGCTTCAAGGAGGGAAGAGCCGTTTGCAGTCACTGGGTTATCGGCTGTGACACGGATTTGGGGGGGTGCGGGCGTGGTGTGACAGCGTTTTGGGCTGCTCCCCTCCGCCTTCTGGGGAAGACGCCTCACTGGGTTTTGAGGCGGAGGAGGAAAGCGGCGGCCGGGCAGGGGCAGGGGGCTGCGAGAGGGCTGGGGCGGGAAGGGCGCCGGGGGCTGCGGCGCTGCCTCCCGAGCGCGAAGCGCCCGCTCCGCTTACACGTTCAAAAATTAACATGTCGGTGCGCGGGTGCCATTTAGTGAAAGGTGTCTTGGGCAAAGAATCAATTTCGCTGTGACTGACCGGCGGGCTTGGCTGTATTAATACTGCCAAAAAAAGGGGAATCAATAGGCAGAGCAGCCCTCAGCTATTACAACTAATGCCTGCTTAATCTCTCACCCTCTGAGAGAGCATTCACATGGGCTCCCAGCACTGCTAATGCGGCCGGGCTGAGCCCGGCTCGATCTTCCCAAGGAACGGGGATCCCCGGATAAGGTCCTCCGTGAAACTGACAGCTGCCGAGACCTCTCGACAGGGAGGTTGTGCCCAGCCTCTGGAAGCCAAGCCCCAGCCCGGAGGTTAGGGCTGTCTGGCGTGGTCCCACCCTCCCTGCCCAGCTCCAAAGTGGCTGTAGTTTTTCACTATTGCTATAAAGTATCGGGATATTAAAAAAGGTGAAATGGATTTTCCCTCTCATAATTGACGGTGGTATTTGGGGTCGATCAACAGGCAATACAGCAAGGTTGTACATCTATCGATCAGGAAGGGGGCACGTTTTGGCTGAATCTCTTTTCAGAAACAGGTGTTTAAACATGATAGCGGCTCCAGTCAATTAACCCATTAAAACCCCGTTTTATCGCATTGATTCCGCAGGCTGCCATAAAAGGTTATGTTTTGAAAGCCTCTTTGTTAAGGGGGGTGGGGGTTTGGATGGATGGATGGATGGATGGATGGATGGATGGATGGATGGATGGATGGATGGATGGATGGACGGACGGACGGACGGACGGACGGACGGATGGATGGATGGATGGATGGATGGACGGATGGATGGACGGATGGACGGGGATAGGGAGAGTGGCTGCAAATTGTCCTCAAACGCACAGTATGGAGCAGGCAGTGAGATGCCGAACTACCGTTTCTTCCCACCAAGCCAGGCTGCCCCAGCGTCTCAGCACGCCCCGTCTTCGCCCGCCGCTCCTGGTCCCGGCTCCGTGGAGAGGCAGAGCGGCAGCTGCGGGCCCGAGGGGCTGACGCCATCCCCTGCCCCCCATGGGCCGCCCCGCTGCGCAGACCCTGTGGCAAAAATTGACACATCCACCTCGAGAAAGGCATCTCCCGTGAGGGCTGCACTTCCCGCCCGGGGAGGAGGGGTTCGGCCGGGGGCGGAGGCTACTGTCCTGCACCGGCTGCGGGTCGGGTCAGGCTGTGGGTGCAGCTAAACTGTAGCCCCAGCTATTTGCAAGCGCTGTTATTCCTAAAACAGGACAGTCTACGAACAACCTGCCGCCCCCCGCCCCCCCATCCACCCCAGCACCTTTTTCAGGTTTGCCAGTCTTTGCCGTAAATTATGTATTTGCTAAAGGTGTCAGTACCGGGTTTTCTTACTATCCCGCTTTACGGTGACTCCCAGGGAATCCGTTTAAGGAGAACGCGAAGTATCAGTCAGTGATCTGCTGAAAAACAGATAACAAACACCCCTTTTCCGAAAGGCAAATAAACACGGGATCCCGACACCGACCAAGTAAGCGGGATGTCCCGCTGGTGGGAAAGAAATCGGGTTTTTCTCTTCGCTTCACTGGGGTTCGCTATCCGCCTTCCCATGGCCATAATGCTGCACTGGATGGAGCAAGAGGATCATGTATTTCCTCTGGGTACCTTTATTTTCCAGACCAGCGGTCTGAGATTATTTAGATGTTTCTAGTTTTGCCCTTGTTTGCTGTTTTCTAAAGTATGCACTGAATGCGCGACCGAAAAGGTTTGAAACCGTGTCAAAGTGATGTTTTAATCTCATTGAAAGGTGTATTAAACGAGAAGATGTAATTTGTGTGGGATGTTTCGATGAAAGGAGAGATTGGAGTGGATGATACTTTCGCTCTCCTGTGAACCTCATGTCATGTTTATATCGAAGCCTGTGTAGCTAATCTAATTTGCAATAACAGGATGGCCTGCAAGAAAGAAGCTTCTGTTTTGTTTAGGGTTTTTTCTTTCCTCTTTTATTTTTTTACACAAATTCATTCTGACTTGCCCTGAATGATGCCTTTGCAATTTGGGGATAACTGACGAGGATGCAAACCAGAAACACCTTTATGGTGTTCTGAGCGACGTGCCACAGACATAACCACCTCTGTTGCCCTGCTGTAAATGGGATGTCGCATTTGGGCTTGTGAAGCTCTTTTTCCGTGACTGACACTTCAGCAGTGCAATTTTAAAGATTAACTGCGCAATAACTCCCCATATCTTTCTAGTCCAACAGGCTCTCCATCCCCGCAGCTCCTCCTTTTTCTTTAAAAGTTTGCAGTTACAAAATTAAACTTATAAAATATTTTTATTTTGGTGGAAAGTAAATTGCTGGGTAGGTTTTCTATTGGTGGGGTTTTTTCGTTTCTTGGTATGGGGTTTTTTTAATCTAACGGGCCACTCGATAACTCGACTGTAAAAGGTAAATGGTCTGGCTATTCTTTTCGGTAGAAACCCCAAACCGTAAAAAATAGGACAGTGCAAACCCTCATCTCCCGTGAGATGCTGTGCCATCTGATCAGCACATATTCCCGGCATGTGCCTTAGTAATAATAATTTTAAAAGAAATTTTAAAATCTGGACAGACTTGAAAATTACAACTTTTGTGTGATGTAAGAAGGTGTATTCAGCCTGTTAATTACACGGAGTTGTGTCATTGGAATGTTATCAATGACCTGTTCAATTTTACTATAATTACTAACAATAATAGACAGGGATGGATCACAATACAGGATATTTCTCTTTCGGAACAATATCAGCTGGAAGTCGAGCTGATGCGTAGCATAAACAAACATTTTAGAAAATGCTCCTGCTGGCAAAACTTCGTAAAGACACGATTCTGTTTTATCTACCGACTCAGAAGTCCCACCGGGCGAAGGATCGGGGCTGTTCCAAGCCGAGGGGGCACCCAGAATGTCCTGCCGGGAAGAGGAGGGGGGAAGCAAATCTCTGCTTAGGCACGGTCTGACCGTCCCGCCGTCCCACCGAGGTGTGCCTCGCCTTTCCCTCGGCAATGTCTGTCCCGGGAGCTGGGCTGCGAGGGGACACCCCCGGCACACCCGCCCGCCGGGACCCGCTATCGCCTTGGGGCGGCCGCCGGCTGCTGCGGAGATCAGACGTGCGGGGAGATCGATGCTACTTCTTTTAGGCGCAACGAAAATATAAAGTTCATTTTCAAAGCCAGTAAAAACTAGAAAGGAAGGAGAGAAAATAGAAAGGCTGGGATATACAAACTCTTCCGAAAGGGGCAATTCATCGACACTGCGGAGAGAGTGGTGATGCAGAATTCCTTTAGAAAAATGGCTCCAGCCTCCCTGTTATCTGACACAATAAATACATAAATAAATGGAAGTACCTACACGGAGCAGCAGCCTGCCCTCCGGCCGCTTTGATTTTGCCCGGAGCAGGCTGGCCCTGAGCGCACCCCTGTGCTCCGTGTCGCGCCCCCTGCCCAGCACCCACGTCCCGCAGGGCGGGCGGCTCCCGGCAGCCGAGCCTCGCCGGCCCGGTTGTGCAGGGCACCTGGCTGCTCTCATCAGGACTTCACAAACCTTTCGGCTCCGTCCCGTACCACCCTCGGCGTTCCCCCGCTGTGCTCCCTACTTTGCCCAGGGGCACCCCGCAGGACAGTCTCAGTGCTGGTGGCCCTGATTGCCCCCTCCCCGCGTGCTCCCAGCGTGGCGGTGGACGACCCGTTGGTTGGGGTGGAGATAGAGGGAAAGCGGCCTTTGAGCCACTGACCCCCGCCCGAGCCGCTCCGGGGAGCCGCAGCGAGCTCCCGCAGCGGGGCCACCGCTCGGGTAGCGCTGGTGTAGCAGCAGTCCGGGCTGTCTGGGAGCGGCGGCCGAGAGCGGGGTGCGCCGAGGCGGCGGCAGGACAGCCCTTACTCTCCCCACGCTTCCAGTTGGTTGGCACGGCTCTCCTGGGCGAAGGGGGGAGACATTTCTCGTCAGGGAATTTTAGCCCTTTCCATCCCCCACCCCCTTTTCTTTTTCCCCCTTCCCTTTCATTCATAAACCTGGTGGCTATAGACGCAGCTTGAATATTGACGTCTCTTCCCCCAACTGCTCCTCCGTTAACCCAATTACAGAATTCATCAAGAACTGTGTTGAATTATCTCTTTCCATACAGTATCAGCATTAGCCTAATTAAAAGCTATAATGTCTGATATAATGATTAAATCGTTAGCTCTGCTGTAGGGAAGCAATATTTTGTTTTCCCTTCAATTAGAAGCTGATTGAGGTTTTCAGAGCAGGTCAGCTGTGAAATTTGAATTATATGTGTGAGTACCGTTCACAGGGTGAGCCCCTACTCGAAAGCTCCAGAGATTCTCCATACGCTTTTACCCAGCAAGCTGCGAAAAGACAACAAAACATAGAGAGAGCCCGTAGCTGATTTGGGACCGGGGCTGTAGGATGGCACAGAAGAGTTGTTAACGCTGGAAAAGAAAGCGAGATTTTATTCAGGCGCCCTTTCCAACCATTACATCTCGACTGGATAGCAAGCAGGTCATGTTGAAGGCTGTGATCCCCGAGTCGCCAAGTCACCGAGGCAGGAAAATGCTTCCCCTCTCTCCTTTGCCTGCCCTTTCTGCTCGCTCCCGGTTTGCTCGGTTTGGCCCAGGTAATGGCATCCCGGTAGCGAGGGAGTGCTTTGCATTTCGTGCTGGCTAGCGGATTTTGGAGTGAAGTGCCAGAGGAGCTGCAAGCGAGCCCGCTCCCTCCCCGCCTCACGTTTCAGACAGGGCTGGCGAGGGAACAGGCAGGATCTCTCACGAGCATCTCCCCATGGCATCGCCCCGGCGCGGGCTGGCGCTCGCCGGCCCCGACCCGGGGCGGGGGCGAGGGCGAGGGAGGCACGGCGGCAGCCAGCAGACGGCGATCGCCGCCTGCTCCGGGGCGCCCGGCTCGGCCCTGCCGCCCCGCTGCCCNTCTCCTCCGCAGGCCCGAGGGGAGACCGGGGCCGCGGCCGGACATTTAGCCTTCCCCGGCCTTGCTCTCAGTGCAGGACCTCCTCTCCGTCTCCCCTCTGACTTCCCTGCAGCGTTCACCCAGCATATACCGCACCCCCGGCCGCCCCCACCTGTTCCCTCCACCACCCGACTCCTGGTTCTTTGCAACCCCACTTTCGCAGGAGAAAGTCCAAGGACCTCTCATCTCTGGGAGCAGCCCTGGCCTGCGCTACCCCAGCAGCTCTGTCAAACGACACTCGCCAAAGTGCTTGACCTCTTTCCTTGTCTCATGAATCGGGATCTGCACTACCTTTACCACGGAAGAAAAGCCCCTGTCTGCCCCCCCGAACTGGCTTTTACACCTTCCTCCCCCCCGTTCAGTCGATAGACACCCCCGGTCGAAGGTGAGCGGTGTGCACCTGGGCCAGAGGCAAGAGGGACTCGCGGCAGCAGCTTATCCTCGCTCCCTGCTCTCTGTCCGCGTTTCTCCCTGCTACCGTGTTCGTGGTAGTTCGGCTGCTTCTAGGGGACGGAAGGGGCATTCTCTGTTTATTTGCCGGCGATCAGGGTAAAGAGGTAAAAAGGCCAGGAGGGGGCAGGCCCCGGGAGGGTGTGGATTAACAGCTTCCTCTGCACCAAGGAAGGGAAAGTTCAGCCTCGGGCAAAGTTTCCCTGTACGTGAGCGGGAGGAAAGCTGGTGTGTACCCCCAGTTCCCAGGGATAAGGGTGTGTTCCCACAGGGTCCACCGGCTGGCAGGATGCATAGGACTCATCCAGAAAAGAATGCCCCACAGCGATTCGACCCATTTATTTGGCAGGAGGCCTCTAGGTGCCTTTATATCAAATTTCAGGGAAAAAACACCACTAGGGCCTTGGGTGGATAATGTGCAAGCCATGCCTTCTTATCTCACAGTTTTAACTCCTCATATCTTCATTTGGCCATCGAAGTGGAAACGCACCTTTCTGCATTAACCTTCTCCTCCTTCTCTCTCCCCTCCTACCCCAACCAATTATATTTTTAATACATAATTTAGCAATCACAGTGGCCTCCCTTGTTTTGCCATGGCAGGTATGGCAACTTGAGAAACTATCAGCTGGAGAAGCGCACGTCTGTTCCTGCACCGTCTCCCGTGCCCTCTTTGCACCCTTAGGGCTGACTGGGAGTCTCCTCCCAAAAGCATCCGCACCGGAGTTAAGAGCATCACTCAAGCTGAGCTCAAAGGGCCTGGCAGCAGGCTGAGCCTTTGGCCGTCAGAAATGGAGAGCACTTTCGCCTCCCCAGCAAACCCAGATTATCATGATGAGATCACTATTTCATGACCAGTCACTGGAAATGAGAAAAAAAAAAAGTCTAATCCTAGCCCAGTGCCTAAGGCCAGTGCTTTGTGCACGGTGCATATTCCTCCTGCAGAAAACTTCTGGTAATAACAGTAGTTGGGGGAGTTGCAGCATGATTCCAGCCTTGGATGGCCACTAGGGTCAGGAAAATTAACACAGACCATGAAAAGAGCAGGCAAGCTGTGTGTCCCTTTCTCCACCTGGCGAAAGATGATGGTGGTGGCCATTTATACGTGCGTGGGCATTTGTGTGACGGACTTGCCATTCCTATGGCTGCAATTAAAGACTGCAGCACGAATTTCCGTGTGGACCATTTCCTCCCCTGCCCCATAAAATAACTATAATCTCACAAGACAGCCAGGGCACAAAGGTAGTCTTTTAATATTTTCAAGGGGAAAGAAAAACCATACACCTGTACTTACAGTATACAAAGATAACATGTTTCCGTGTACCTTCTTTAGTCGCAGGTGCTTTTAACTCCCCTAGGACTAAGTGAATAACGACTGCGTCCAGCCTCTGCCCCATGCCTGGGCCTGGGAGCAGTTTTAACACCTGGGAGAAGCGTCTGAGGGGGCTCCGGAGAACTCTCCAGAACGACGTCCCGCGGAAAAAGCGTCTTTAGGTGCCACCCGCACGGCTGCGGTAGCGGGTCGGACAGCTTGGGGCGGCTTAGCCCCCCTAAATACTGCTCGACGGTCGTCTAAGCGAGGGGCGCGCCCGGCGGGGACGCGGCGGCCGGCGGCTCCAGGGCTCCCTGCGGCGCTGCCCGCCAGGGCCGGAGCGGTGGCGGGGGGCTGAGGGCG
>VZTD01002911.1:647448-740633 GCA_013397725.1 Rhagologus leucostigma
CCGCGGGGAACCGGCGCCGCCGCTCCGCCGTGCCGCGCACACCCCACGCACACAGACACTGCACAGGGCGGGGAAACGACACACGATATCTGCCTTTTTTTGGTGGGGGGTGGGGTGGTGGAGAGTGAAGCAAGCGGTCCCACCACCCCACGACATTTTGGCTCCTCTTCTTCCAGAAAACGCAGCACCCCAAAAAGAGAGGATGCTGGTTGGTTCGGCGCTATCCCCACGACCAGCACCGAGCACCTCTGTGCACATCGTCCGAACCGAAGGAGATCTGAAGCCAAATGGCCTGGCCCGATTCGGAGACATCCCTTGTAGAAGTGCAGAGTGAAGCCCCAGGCACCTGCTGCCATGCGTGGCCCCACTCTGAGAAACGCGGCGCCGTCTCGCCCCGCTGCCCAGGGCCACGAGACTCACGCAGCTCCGCAGAGGGCTGGCGCCCGGGAGAGCCAGGCTGGGACCGGAGGGTACAGGTCAAGACTAAGCGATTCTTCCTCGGTTCGTGTTGAGGTTAGGGATGGATGCTGCTTTCCGTGGGGAAACCGAAGCCTGGGGCAAGTGGTTTCACACGGCCGGGGCGGAGAGGAGTCAGACAGCCAAGCCTGGCTGAAAAGTCAGTTCTGAAGATGCAAGACCAGAAGAGAGACAGAGGAGACAAAACAGAAAACGTGGCAGAACACGGTCTTGCAGAGCTCCGAGCCGGGCGGCTGGTGTGAATGGAGTGGCTGCAGCGAGGGGGTGGGGGAGCGGTGGGAGCCGACTCCCGCTGCCCGGGTGGTAGGAAGGATAACAGATCGTGGGTGTGGAGCGGGCAGGGCCTTGCCTGCCTGCTTCCCTGCCTGCCTGCCTGCTGGCTCCAGCCCCGCCGTGCCTCTGCTTAATAATGTCAGGAAAAGCTGGAACACAAGGCCGGCCCCGAGGAGCAGGACAGCTGGCACAGGAGCTGGGAAACCTGGTGTGCAGGTACAGATGTAAGAGGAGGCTTTCGTTAGAGGCTGAAGTGAAAGCCCATTGAATTTTACATGCAGTGAACCATTCTACTGTTGGAGGAAACTTTGCAAAAGTAAAGATTAACAAACTAAATTTCGGAGGATCTTGAGGATCTTTGATATAACAGCAGTGTGATCTATGGGGCCCACTCCCGTGGCTATATGACCAAAATGGTAAGGGATGCTAGCAGGAAACCTGGAAGTCCTTCCCAGTATTTATGCCTAAAACCAGGACACGCCTGGAGATGCCTTTGTAGGATAGGCTAGAAGTTAGTAGGAGCTGACTGAGCTGAAACACGCAGCTGTATGTGCCGTCAAAAAGCCTGAAAGTTCCAAAGTGAAAACCCCATCCTTTAATGGGGTTGTGTTGAGTGAAGGGCAACCCCCAAGGTAAAGGACACTGGTCCCTGTCTTTGGGGTGGAAGCAGTGGTACCTTGTGACAAAGAACACACACCCCACCCCCAATTTACAAAGCCTTGGGGTGCCCCGTGCAGTTTCATGCCTATCTTTCCTGGATGGTGTAATTCTCTGAAGGGAGGAGCCTTCAGAAAGGTCTCATTTCAAGAAAGTCATTCAAATGCTTTAGAACGGCCTGTCAGGATGGGTTTGGGGGTAATATGCTTCATGCTCGGTAAAATCCCATTGTCCACGCTTTCAGCCCGGACACCTCTCATTGATTTGGAGAAGACGTGTGCCACGGTTAGCTGCGGCTCTCAGATAGAGGGACTATCCCTCAGAAACCTTAAAAAAAAATAAAATGAAGAACAATGAAACCGAGGAGAAGCAGGAGAGCATCTGTCGGTGGTGAAACAATTGGGCAAATGCTAGAGGGTGAGCTGAGATCCGAGTGGGAAAACGCGGCTTTAGCCCGGGGCAGACCAGCGTGGGCTGAGGAAGTGCGACCGACACGGGGGGGAAGGACCGGAGTCTGCAAAGTGTGCATTTAGGAAAAGAATAGCTTTCACCGGGAGGAGGTGAAATATAGTTTACCAAGGCGTAAAACTCCATAGCAACTAGGAACGAGTGGTGAACAAAGGCATCATACATCCACGGAGGGGGGTGAAATTGCGGGAGGGGTGCAGCGGGAGTAGGGAGAGGTTTATTTCCTACCCAAATATTGTCTCGCACAGATTTCAGAAGGGTTTGGGTTTGTTGGGTTTTTTTTAATCTCTCCAATGCAGAAAAAGTCTATGGGAAGATTGTCTTGCTAAAACCACAAGAGTGGATAGTTCAATCCTAATCAGATTAGAAGAAAGAATGGTTGTTCAGGTTTGGAGCTACAAACACAAGTAGCCCAAGGCGAGGAAAAGCCTAAAACCCCAAGCACGGGAGTTCAAAACGAAGTATCGACACGAAAACACAGTTCCCACACAGTGAGGAAAGCTCTGAAACCGTCTACGGTTCTTCTGAGTTATGTACACCTCAATCATGGTCTTCCTTCTTTCCCTGCACACAGCGTATCTTTATCTTTTGGAAAAATCTTGAGTAATTCCTTGATCAAGTGATCAGATTAACGTTCCTTATTACCTTTTATTTTACCTGTAGGTAGCAGAAGAGAGAAGGAGGTTTTGCTTTTGTTAAGGGTTTGTTGGGCTTTTTAGGTTTTTTTTTTTTATTATCTGTGCCTTCGTGCATTATCAGTCTTGCTTTCCCCTAAATTGCTTTTCAGCCACAGGGCAGGTGAAAGCTTCACGGTTCGTCATCGTCCCCCTCCTCCCCGATGTTAGAATGCAGGAAATAATGCAAACCCCAGGATGCTGTGCAATCGAGTCGCTGTGAACACGTGCGTTTTCTACCTTGAAGGACCGTAAAAAAGCAAACTAAGTGGGAAACATCTTTTAAAATACTCAGCTGTAGGTAAGATCAACCCTGCATGTTTCAGGACAGAGTACGAATAAGGAAAGTGTGGAGTTTAGCCGAAAAACTCCTCAGCAGTGTTTGCTCCCGTGTCACTTCATTACTTATGTGTCTCATGGAACAGTCGAGAACGAAGTAATGAGAGTAGAACATACATTTCTATCTCCAAAAGCACGTCCTCTGTTCATATTCCTCTCAGTTTCTAACTTTCTAGCAAGGCTGGGGAAGTTTCTGCTACGCCTCCAACCAAAATGTCCGTTTAGCCGACTAAGTTTGGGTCACAACGTAGGAACAAATACTATCCTAATCGTTTTGTTTCGACAAAGCAGCTGCAGAGAAAAGTTCTGCTTGATTTTCCCGAATATAGCAACATCTCAGTTTTAGGGGTCACAGACCAAAGCTGACTAGATAAGAGGGACAAGCTGATCGTAATGAACGTGCCATATATCTATATAGTTAAGGTAAGGAAAGCAACGAAATGGCATTACTGAAAAGGCATCCTTGTGTGACCAAATGAGCCCAGTTTTGTACAATTTGGTAGGAGCTTGCTATGTGGCTGTATTATTCAGTGGGTAGTTTAAGACAGATAAACTAAATGTTTCTGTGCGTCTCTGACATGTTTTATATATTTCATAATGTCTAAACTATGTGTTCATGTTTTCACGGTTAAGGGTTCCTATTTAGACGTCTGTATTTATCATCTGTCTTAGGGTACCCTTAGACGATCAATATAAGAAAATATATTTGAAAGGTAAGCTTATTGCCATGAAAATGGACAAACTCAGAGTCCGTTGTTTATAACACGGTCTCTGCTCCTCAGGATATTCTTGTTGATCTCCTTTAACAAGGAGACACATTAAAAAAATCTGTAAAAAAAATCAGTGTGTGGATACCAACTGCTTCACAAATATATGCAATGACGTCATGCCCTTGGGAACATCCCATCATACTTTCCGGACGTTTGCTGCAGAATGCAAGTCCCTCTCCATACACACATGGCTGCACACCAGATTCGGGTACCGTCGAGCTGAGGTGCCTTGTCGTACCTTCTAGTTTTATTATCACATTCCCATTGCCTAACAAGAAGACGACTCCCTACAGGCGCGAAAATTCAGTGGAAGTATGGAGGCAGAAAATCGGAGCTAAAATTCACAGACGATCGTGTTTCGCTTTTGTGGTGCAAGACATAATAATTAAAAAAAAAAAAAGGGAAGGGCAGAAAAAGTATTACAGAAGCTCCGTTTCTATTCTGTGAGAGCTGGGCAACATCTGGAACGGAACTCTTTCCCTCCTTGAGCATCATATAGTAAGCGCAGCCACCAAACACTTGAAAGGGAAACTTCGGCGTTCCCTCCGCCGGTGCGCACGCCTCGCTTAGCGAGAGCCCCAGGCTCGGAGGGGTTTCCAGTGTCTCTCTGGAGACGACAAACGGAACTGTGAAATGCTGAGTTTAACAAAACTCTTACAGGTTTCGGTGGAAAACGTCTGCCTTTCCCCTACGAACAGGCAGAAAAGATCTTTCTCACGGAAAGCAGAGGTGGAGGCAGCTGCAGCAATAGCTTCCTGCCGCTCTGCCTCCAGCCAAAGGGGCTTCTGATTCACACCGGGCCGGGCTTGAGAGGCCGTTACTTCGAAAATCAACCTCATTAGACAAACTGATTGCCGAAAGTCATTTACTGAAGCCCAGGACCCGGCTATCCTGTGCACACACCCCCCCTGTCCCACCCCCGCGACAGC
Source organism: Rhagologus leucostigma (assembly GCA_013397725.1). Lineage (NCBI taxonomy): Eukaryota > Metazoa > Chordata > Aves > Passeriformes > Rhagologus > Rhagologus leucostigma. Next base: position 652,036 of record VZTD01002911.1, read on the forward strand.
GACCAGTAGTTTCTTACAGAAGGCGCTGTGAGCGGCCCCTTCTGCCCCGCTGTGGCACCGCCACCCGGGAGGCACCCGGCTGCTGCCCTGGCGCTTCTGCTGAGCAGGGCTCCCTGCAGGCCCACCCGCATTCCGCTTGGAGAGCGGGACTCTGCCCCGCCGGGGGCGGGGAGGCGGCCCGCAGCGGTGGTGCGGGGACTGGCGGGGGGAGAGCAGGAGATCGGGTAGTGGCAGCGTGAATGCGAGTGGGGAGCTCCACATCAACCGGGGAGCAGCTCCGGGCCTGGGCTGTGGCGTTGCCGAGGAGATAAACTCCTCTTATCCCTGGAGAGGGGACACCGGATAAAGGTTCACCTGACTTGGGTCAGTGAACCGACGACACTCAGGCTGCGAGAGGCTCCACTCTGCGCTTCCCGAGTGGGACAGGCGGGGCTGGCCCTGGTGGATTTTAGCGGGGGTTTAATCGGGCCCCAGGGGTTCCCTGTCCAGAGAGCCCGGGGGCGTCTGCGGCGGGCAGCCCCAGAGCCAGGCTTGTCCCCAGGCTGTCGTGCTTCACATCCTTGCCCGACTCCCCATGCCCTTTATTTTTGTCCACTAGTGACCAAATGGCAACTTCTATGACCTTAGCTATAGTCTGTCTGCTTGCCTACCTTCCTTCTCTAACGATGTGTTCCAGGTCACCTTGAGGGAAGGCAGCTACTTACGGGAATTTGAAAAAGCGTGGCTGCCTTTAGAAATATTTTTAGGAAACCTGTGAAAATGTTCAGCTTGGTAATGCAGTATTTTTGCCCCTGCACAAAACACAAAATACGAACAAATTTAAAAGAATACCTCAGAGGGGAAGATAAATAAATCCACAGTCATTCAGAAGTAAAACAAAAAGTCAGAAAATTTTCTCCTCTTAAACGACTAGTCACGGAAGAAATATCTATTCTTATATCAAAAAAGAGATATTTTAAAGAGTGTTCCTAATGGAAGGGCCTTTGTATTTTCTGCTCCAACAGCGGGGTCCTGTATTTTGTGGAGTATTGTCGTACCACCAACACAGGAAAAATACCATTCGAGAAGCCGGGAGTGGTGACACACAATTTAAGAGCGAATTTCTTAAAGAACAGTTTACCTTCACCTGACAACAAAACGCCAATAGAAACAACATTTAGAATTTTGCCACTGTACAGAATACTTTCTGAACTTGTAAATAAAAATAAACTCAACAAATATTATTCTCATTTTGGAATCTTTACAATACAATTACTGCAGACTGCTAAGATCACTCCACTGACCCTCAACCATACTACACAGATACTGCCAAACTGAATTCCCCTATTATTTCTCAGAGCCAACACTTGTTAAAAAGGGGAATGCAGAGCCACTAATTTAAATGTTAGCTTTCGAGAAAAAAAAAGAAAATAGAGAGAAAAAGAAAGCAAGGAAAATGGTGGTAAGCTGTCCTTTAAAATTAAATACATTTGAGAAGTCTGTAGGAAAATGGCCTAAGGGTGACTAGACTAGTGTTGTCTCTTCTTCAGCCTACAAGTCTTTTGCAGGTTATTTTTCTCCAGTATAAATGTAATTTAATAGCTGAGATGGATATTGTTTCACTTTCAGCTATCTGCTCTATACTCCGGTCTCATTCTACATTAGATGATTACCTTACTGTCCTATATGCACAATTTAAAGGGAATTACCTATTACTTCAATTATTTGTTTCTTATCAACTGATGTTACACTACAAGGATTTGCATTGAAAGGACACAAAGAAAGAGCAAGTCATGGCACATTGCCAAATAAAAGAGTAATGTTCTGGTGAATTTAGCCCAAATAATTTACTGCTATATAAAAGTGGAAAAGTGGAAGGTGAACCCTTTGACCAATAAATCTCTTCTGCATGTGAAACCCTTATCTTGTCCCCTCCAATATATTCCACACTAGGAAGCCATCATCACTGGCTCTGGTTTGTTATTTGTAAACCTTGATCTTCTGCACTCGGTGTCCTAAATATGGATAATTAGCATCAGTTTATCACGCCTCTGCATATTTTCTCTTCTCTCCAAACATGCATGCTTCTATTGGCTGCCATTCTGTCACAGAAGATTATGGAGACAGATTGCAGAGAATGAATGTGCTAAACGAGATTAGGAAGGAATAGAAATAGCAACTTGGCCAATAAATTCCTCGTGAGAGCCTTATCATACAATTACACGTTGACTTGTTTCACACTCTCCCAGCCTCTTAATCCAACGCCCCCACCAAGAATAAAATTTCACTAATTTCTGAATTACTGCATATCCTCATGACTTGTCACTGAGAATGGTTGGAAGGAGCAACACAGTCGAAAATAGCACATCAAACTTCTAAAAAGAAACTTTACAGACAGAAGGAGATGTGGCTTTAAACCGTTTGTGGCCATATGTAGAAGTTTTTGTGCAGCAGCAGTTTGAAGGGTCAAGATTTCAACATTAAGACATGCTCCTCTGCGCGTTTACTCCCTAACTCTTTACATCGGAGGTTACTTGTCCTTAGGGGGACTTGGGGATCAGAATACAGTGCGTTGATGCTGCAAAACTACGCATCTGCTGTGCAGACGACTCTCCAGTGAGCTCCTACAAACTCATCAGGAAGTAATGACGAAAACACCTACTGCCGTCATCAGTTTCTAGGACATTCCTGAAAATTGCGGTAATTGAGAAGACGCCAAAAGCATGACAGCAAAGCGAGACAAAATCCTGCTGTACTCACAAGAAACATCTACCAGCTCTGTGGAGTTAGTTTTGTCTCTTCTGCCGCGGTTATTTCAACGTGGACATGAAGAAAACATGATTTCCATGACGTAATCCAGAGGCATGGCTAAAACCTTCAGTAGACACAATCTCTGAAAATGTTGGAAGTCTCCATTTTCCCCCTTATACTAGCCCAAGAGGATGGCTTGCAAAAAGTATTAATGTTGTCATAATGTTGCTTTCATTGTTTTAGATATGTGTAAAAGAAGAAGGACATAAATTGAATAAAAAGTCCCAAGACCAGAAGACTGCTCAGTTGATCTATATTTATAGACTTGATGTCACAGTGCACTCGTCTTAAAATTTTAGATTTAAGGACATTTTACAGGGTTTATTACAGTGAGAGGACTTGCTTTAGAAAGGAACATGTTTCTATAACTCGAGCAATTGTTTCCCCTAACAAACGTGAATCTTCAACCCCATACAGAACTTAGATGAAAAGTATGATGGAGTTGTGCTTCGTGATCCCGAATTGTTTAGTGTCATTCCTGCCTGTGCAATCAAATGCTGGGAACATAGGAGTGAAAGGATACGTGTCGCAAGTGTTAAGTATGTTCAAAATAAAGGGATTCCCTCGAGTGGGAACTTTCCTGTACACTCTTCCCCAGTGTGGAAGTGATCCGGGCTGCAGTGGAGAACCCCCTCTTCCCCCGAGCTGGGGACCGTGGAGTGGCCACGAACCTTGGGCATGGCAAACACGTCCTGCAAGTACCCCAGAGCTTTGGCCCTCCTGAGTTATCCTGAAGTGGTTTTAGTGATGGTGGGGTTGGTGATTTTTTTTTTTTTTTTTAACCTGCCCTTTACTTTTGTCTTGCTCTCTCCCGGAGTTTTGTTTAGTACTAAACCCTTCTAGATGGAAAACCAGACTGCAGATGAGAGTCACACTCATCCAGAGTCTCAAAACCACATGGTTGCAGAAAAGATTGAGATAAGAATAGCCTGACCCCGTGGGATAGCAAGACAGCCTGCTACCTGTTTGCTGCCGTAAGAACTTCTGTGGTCACATAAAATTTTAATAACTCTCCCTTATTTCCTTTTTCATGTTATAGCCGTAGGCTTGCATACATATTCATATGCACTTATATCTATAGCATACACACACATCCACACATATATGTATGTGTATATATATGTGTGTGTACATATATATATATATACATGTACACACACATCGCCCGAATGAATTGGTTAGCATCGGGCAGAGAGGCGTTTGCCATTAATCTGGGAACAAACCGCTAACCTCGGTGACTGGTATTTTAGCTTTTCTTTTCTCGCTTCTCTCAGTGTGGGGAGAGCAGTAAAGCTTGTGTGGACTGATTGTGAGGGGCTCTGCTGGAATTTGGCAGGCCAGGGGCTTGGAGAGAAGCCCCATGCTGACTCCTATTCAGCGGGCCAGTTTTCTGCGATCTTTGGAAGTTTCACTCAGCCGTGCACTCAATGGCTTCACAAAGCTGATTACAAGCTTCAGCGCATTCCTGAAGGAGCCAAAAGCGACGCAGGTGCAAACGAGCCGAGGGAGCCCCTTATCCCGGTGACAGAATGGGACAAGCTGGGAAAGGCTTGGACCACACAAATCCAAGGCTCACCAGGCAGCAGCAAGCCTGCCTTGGGAACCGGGGATCATTATCCGCTCCATTCAGCGGGGACCCAGCGGCGGCAGCGGCACGTCCCAAGGCTGGGGACGGGCTTTCCTTCCCGGCTGGGAGCAGAGCCGCTTCACCTGGCATCCCCTCTTCGCTCCCCTCGCGGCTGCCTCGGGCACGAACCTGAGGTGCCCCTGCTCCCCCGAAATTATTTGTATCCCAGCATCTGTTAGTCTTCAGCCTGCCGCCTGAAGTACCTTGCCGGTTTTTTCCCCATTGCCCCATCTCACACGAAAAGCCTCCCTCCTGTTCGTCTTCCCCAGATAAACACGGTGCTAAGGGTCTGTCTGGAAACCCAGCACAGAAAACGCACTGATCCGAAATGGCAGGTTTCCTCCCAGCTGAAGTTCTCTAACAAACACCCTATTTTGAAGCCTGCCTTTAATTCCAGAGAGAAGCCCGCCGAGAGTGCACCCTCCTCCCCTCCCAATTACTCGAGCCACCCGATTCCCACAGAAACCTCCCGCAACACAAACGCCTGGTGAATGCTTTCTGACTCGGTGAAAGCAGCCCACGGTCCCTGCCCTTCCTGCCTCCCCGGCGAGCGAGGGGGTGGCGAGGAGTCGAGGGGGGTCTTGGTGCCGGAGAGGGTGAAGCGTGATTACTTTTAATGAGGGGTTCTCGGAAGGAGTTCCTCTAGCCTCGTCTCCCTCGCCCCCTTTCCTCGCTCTCAGCCCTTCCTCTCCAGCCAACAGAAGAAGCTGCACTTTACTTCCCTGAAAAATTAATTACGGCCCTTCCCCGCTATCAATTACGGAGGAATCAGCCTTTCCTAGGGAGAGGAGAAATAATCAAAAGGCTTTTCAGTCTTGCTGCGGGGGGACGACCTCGGACCGCCGAGCGCATAATGCGGCAAGGGGACTGCCGCGCTTCTGGCCGCTGGTTTCATATGCAAATAGCGAGCTGCCTCCAAGTTATCATTATGGTTTTATTTTTTTTTCCTTAATGTTATTATTGTGTCGGGGTTTTAATAGCCACATGCTCTACCCTTCCCTTTCAGCGAGGTTTCCTTGGCGATCAGCCACGCCGCTTCTTCCGCGGGCGCGTTGCCCCCGCCCCAGCGCCTGCCCCACGTCCATGTTAATTTCGCCTTATGGAAATGAAAGCGGCCCGGCCGGGCAGCTGATATTAAAGCGATCCCCCGGCCCCAGGGCTCGCCCTCCCCGCTCCTCGCAGCGGCCGTGCCTCCGCAGGAGCGCGGCGTGTCGGTGCCGTGGGCCCCCCCTGCCCCCGAGCCCGCCGCCCCTTTCATGCTTGTGAGATGCTGGGGACGCAGCGGTGCGTTTGCTTGTGCGGAGCACACCGCCTGCAAGCGGTTGCCTTGGCAGAAAGGTGCAGCTTTCTGATGTTCTTTTGTCTGATAACTAATTCAAGTTAATGCGATCTTTATGTAAAGCTAACAGCGGATAATTGTCTATTTTCTCGCCAACAATCTCCATCACAATCACTTATCTGGAAACCTGCGGTTGTATTAATCGTTATATTCCCCGAGATAAGCGTCTCTCGAATTATCAGTAAACACTGGAGGGAAATTAAACAAACTCCAGAGCCACTCAAGTTTCCTCTGCAGCTTTTAGCCGCCTTCTCGGGAGGAGGGGGAGTTGGAACGAGGACGCGCCTCAAACCAACCTGGGACCGGAACACGACGTGAAAGGGGTGTGTGTGGGTGTGTGTGTGAAACAAACCAGAAGGGCCTGAAATTTTGGATAATTTTGAAGAGCCAAGTCCTACTGAAGGTGCCTTCCCTTCGAGATGCCCTTGTGGCAGACAGACACGCACCTTACGCCCCGCTCGTCGGGCGGCGGTCGGTCTTTAGCGGCCCCTGGGACCTTGTTGGCAATTCTTGTAAATCATGTAATTAAGTGTATTAGTCTCTGCAGGGGAAAGACGAGCAGCTAGGAGAGAATACACCTAGAGATTAAGCAGGAGTCGCATGGCTTTAGGTCTGATACACGAGGAGAAGAGAGTTCTGCTGCCTTCCGAGAATCACCGTATTAGCACAATTATTGGCAATATTTATACTAGAGAGTGATCTGAACCCCAGGAGGGTAACCGAGAGAGCGAGAGAGCGAAACTACTGTGGGAATATGTTCTACTGCTCAGATCCCATCAGTTCCGTTAGGTGTAAAGAAATTATAGCAAATTGTTCTGGAAACCCCTCCAGGGAAAACATACTTGTATGACAAAGATTTTGTCTTTTTGAGATGAAGTCAAAACATCGGTGTCAAATGAAACTCATTTTAGGGGCGCTGCCGTGTGTGTGTGTTTACTCGAGCACCTGGCTGTGAGGGAAAAAAAAAGAAAAAAAGCACCTCAAACCATGACATTTCAGTGGTGAATCTGTGCCAGCAGAGAGTTTACAACTTCTTCGGGAAGGGCGAGGCGTCCTCCAGCCTCCCTTCGCTGCCCGCCCGGAGCCCGGGCTGAGGCCACCGCCGTCCCGCCCGGCCGCCGCAGGGCTGGCTGACAGCGCTCTGTGCGCTTCGCCCTTCTAGGAGGGTTTTCCAAGTCGAAAGTGCTTTATGAACGTTAACTGAGTAACCCTGGAGTTTAGGTAAGGAGCAGGCACCAAAGAATTTCAAAACTCCCCTCTATGATGAGCTTTATTGATATTCGATTTAAGATTTTTTTTCTTTTTGTAAGCAAACTTTTATTCACAAAGGTTTTCAACGGAACGACTCACGTCTTAACCTGAGGAAGATGAGGTCTAGGATGGAAAAGAAAAAAAAACAACCAAAAAAACCACCCCAACAAAAAACCAACAACGACAAAAAAAAACCACCCCCAAAAAAACCCAAAAAACAAAACAGGAAAAAAAATCTCCCCAACATAACCAAACACAAACAAAACAAAACACCTCAACGAAACACACAAACCTCCTATTACTTTTTTGTGTGTCATGGCATCGCATTTCCAAATATGATTGGTTTCTTAAAAAAACCCCGAAAAACCAAACTGCTTAAATTCTCGAATTATTTCACTTGAGCTGAAAGTTCCCAGGGTAGCTTTATCTTACGGCATTTGAGAATCATCCCACTTCATCTCTCACCTGAATCTTGTCATCTGTGCCATCTTGAAGTGATCTGTGAACAATGCTGGTGCCTTGGACAGCCCAAGCTGGTCAATCAGGCAGAACAGACTATGCAAATGGAATGGAAAGGCGAAGCGATGAAGAACAGTGGCCCCCATTGTCTTGGGCATTTCAAAGCGAAGCCCAGCTGCAGCAGGCGTTGCTGTCTCGGACCCTTGGTTGCTACTCTAATGTCATCATTGCAAAACATCACATTTTGAAAACTCTACAGTCTGAATGCATGATCAGCCCTCCACAAAGATTTCACTTTGCCGTGACATCTTTCGAAGTCACTAAAAAAAAGAAAACCCCAACAAAGTGTGGGGGAAAAAAAAGTAAAAAAAGTACCACCACAACTGGGGACTGGGATCCCAGCCACACTGCCCGCTCACATCCTGCAATCCCGCTCCCTCCACTGCTAACTGCAGTACAGCTGATGCCTTTTGCAACCTTCTGGTGAACGCCTCGCCTTTCGTGTTGTTTTTAGGGTAGAATCGGATGACGATTTAAATTGCACTTAACTTATTTTCTATCGGGTCTCTTTCAGGCACTCTAATAAGCTAACGACGAGGAAACGTCGCTGTGAGCAGGCAGTGAAGTATTATTCACAATCGCTTCCAAAACTTCAGATATGCGCAGCTTTAAAAGAGTGAGGCAATGTCTTTGCGAGTGATTAAACCAGAAACTAAGCTGGGTATTTATGGGTCCGTTAGGAGTTTTTGTGAATACTCAGTTTCTTAATACACTCATGCAGTTGTCGCTCCTGAATATTGCTGCCAGCCCTGCTCCAGCTTCGCCTCCAGGCACTGGTCCCAAAGTTAGCTCTGCCATGAGAAACGAACTTTCAGTTCAGTAAAACTGAGGGATGTCAGATGATTAATGTGCATTTTCCAGGGACTAAATCATTGCCCGTGTTTCACTTATTGTTCCTTTTCATTTTCTTTTGTCTGTAGGTGACATTTGTGATCACCATGTGGTGAGCAGAGGAAACTCCCCTCTCTTCCACCCTCATGTCAGGAGCCTGAGCTCAAGGAGCAAAGGTCTGTGCCACCGATATCTAAAAATGCTGGGGGTTGTCTTTTCCTCTTCCCAATCTCATATCTCCCAGGAATTAGTGAATCCAAAGCTTCTTCTCCAATGATAGTCTTACTCCAGTGAGCCTACAGAGATGGATACTGCCCAGCCTCCTACACTACCTATGACATAGACACAGCGGTCACACATGAGAGTGGTCACCCTCCAGTGCAGACTGTTTAGCGTTCATGCGGGAGTAGAGAAGAAAGTTTCATCAGTCTAAGAGAGCTGAACTAAGAAACTCTTAAATATATTCTTTGCAGCACCAGGAATAGTTCAGTGCTTCTTTCTTACCCGTTAAACTGGCTCTTTCCCTTTAGCTTGGTTAATGCATTCTGTAACAACATCACATAAATTACAAAGGAAGCAAATTATTCACTGTGATTTGATTGGCTTCCTGAAATTAAGGTTGCCCCTTTTCAGAATGCAGTGGTGGTTAAGAAGGAAAAGATGAGAGTAACAAAGAAAACCAAAGAGAGATTGAAGTGAAAGGAGCAAACAAATTAATGCATAGGTACCATTTCATTTTCTGGCTGGAAGAGCTTTCCGCTTGCCAAAGAGAATTTTCCAAGGATAACTACTATGTTAAAAAAAACCTGTTTTCAACTACATCAGCCCCATGGTCAAACAAGTAATGCAGGAACTCAGACTGCTACCTGCCTCACACAAATGTTTCAGTAGAGATGATATGCAGTGTCAGCACTCTTCTCTGCCAGGTATTTGTTCACATAGCACCTTAAACCTTTACCTCCTAGACAAATGGATTCCCCAAAATCTATGTTCTAGGAGGTGCTGGACATGCCTCAGGTCTGGGTAACTCACTTACTGACTTGAATGCAGAAACCCAGAGGAAAAATAATGTCGTGCAGCCCGTGCCTATGCAGAGGACAACAGCAATGCTCACAGCCAGGGGCCAAATGCCCTGGTACTGTCAGTGGGTGCATTTTCATCTGGGTCTTTGCTGAAGCACTGCCAGAAAGATGTTGTGAAGGAGGAACTGCAAAGAGGAGCAGCTTCCTGTCACGCCTCCCGTGTAGGTGTTGCCATGGGGCTATGAAGAGGTGGGAGACCCCTCTGTGCCCACCATAATTCCCAGCTGATGGTGAGATGGATGGTGTCCTCAGGGCCCAGAAAAAGGGTGGGGGACAGGGTCCCACAAGGCCATGTCAACACTCTTGACCCAGACATGTCCCTCTCCTACAAGAGCCCTATTCTAAGCTCGTGCTGCCAGCTGGGCCTTACCCCTTCTCATCAGCCTGCCAGCCTCACATGCCAAGGATGAGAGCCCAAAGGTGGGTTAGCCACCTCCACTCACGCTTTTTGTCCCTTCACGGAACCAAACCAGTTCTCATCACACCAGGTTAATGACCTTGGCTTTACTGGGAAGGAAATGGCCCTAAATCTGCCCTTTGGGCAGGGTGCTTGGATAAGCAGGGGCAACTTTCCCAGTGGCCCCATATTGGGCAGGGGGAACCAATTGGAAAGAAGATCAGCTCCTCCCTTGAGAAGCTGAACTTCGCTTTTCTTTCACAGCTGTAACTTCTGCCCCTTCCCTCTACCAGCCCTAGTCCTGGTACATTCAGCCACAGTTATCTCTGCTCGTGCACTGACTGTATTTTTCATGTTTATTATCATCCAGCCCAGTGTAATGCCATCTGGCACATGCACACACTGGGGGAAGAAAACCATCTATTCAGCAAGTGGAGCATAGAGGGTTTAGGTTTTGTTTTGTCTTGTTTTTCTTATTCTTCCAGTTTCTGTTTAAAATTATGTAGAAAAGATAGCCAAGCAATTCTCCTTCATGAAAAATGATCAAAACTCCCAGTTATGAGATTAAAAATTATTGGAGAGCGGAGATGCCAGGAAGAGACAACAACCCCTTTCTGCTGAAATACAGGTTCTTCTTTTCCTCCTTCTGTTTCATTTCACCTCGTGCTCAGATAAGGAAAAGAATTACTTTAAAATGTTTGCATTAACTCTTACTATTCAGGATTTGTTCTAGTCTTTCAAATAATTATTTTACTGTAAGACATGCAACAAATCACACTCCTCCAAAGCAGTAGAGCACTATGAGACATCCTGCAGTCCTCACAACATTTGCTATTTTTATTGCCACAATAAAAATGGATACAAAATACATCTTTAGAGTAGATATAAAAAACCACACATAGTATTATCAGTGAAGCTGGTACATATTGCATTGCCACCTTAATTCAGTTTTGTAACAGAGCTGTACAATCAAAGCATATTTCTTCCCTGATAATTCATGCACTGTAACATTAGCAGTTGAGGTGCACATGGAAAAAGTACTACACCATGTACTGTATTACTTGATTAATTTTCTTTCGAATTTTACTTTAATTTTAACTTTGGCTAATTACTGTATTGTGATCTAAGTCAGAAATCTCAAATTAACTATCACTGTAACTTTTGACGAAACTCTACAAATGCATGATAATGAAGAAATTTAAATTCCTGTCAGTTATTGTGTAATGTCTACACCATGGAAAAGCAAACCGTCAGGTATTTAAATTCCATTTGCATATATAGCAATGTATTTTTCCTACTTCATTTTTCAGATTAGAATTCTGAACTATAAATATACTACTAAAAAACCTGTTTGAGCTATTTATTTATTTTCTTTTTCTAAGTTGAATTATAGCTTTGATGAAAATGTGAAAGGAAATAATTTTTGGGAGCAAATTGTCAGCTACTCAGATTTCTTTGGAAAAGCAACTTGTTTTACAGGTACTGATGCAGACTGGTAGAATTGTTCTCTGATCCTGCAAAAATAGAGAAACACATTTCAGTGCAGTTGATACAGTATCTGTATGTTGAGCTTGATTCTGGTCTCACATCTGTTTAAAACTCAAAAAATCCTTTGCTCAAGCCCTGGTCCAACCCTGAATGATGTCACTGTATAATGACTTCTGGTGGGCTGCAGTTTGAGAACTTTTACTCCACTGTGCCTCTTGCCACTAGGCTGAAAAAGGTTATTTTTGCTACATCTTTATTTTCCAGTGAAACCAGATTAACTTGGAAAGAATGAGAAATGCTTGAACAGAGACGCTCAAGGTTACTTTTTATGGCAATACTTTTAATTTTAAATATTTCTTACAAATAAATGCAATTTGACAGCAACATAAAAATTTGCATTTTCTGGTATATTTCTCCTCATCTTTGATTTTTTCGGCGAATCTCAATTTTACATTTATGCATTCATTGCCTTATTTCTAGCAACACAGCATTGAAATTTTTATGTAAATAACAAGCGAAAAAAGAATCTATTGTAAAATACAATGTATGACAAATTCATTGAAACAAGCAAAATAATTTAAATAATAGTTCTTCAATAAATGTCAGGAAAGCAATCCCATACCTTCACTGATCAAGGCTTCTGTGTAACTTGGAAGAAAGCGATGAAGGAGGACTTTTTATGTTGTAATATATGGAGCTTGTTCCAGTTGTTAAGCACATAAATAGAAATTCAGCAAGTCTTACCAAAGAGGGTCATAAACAACCACAACTGAAAAGTCAAATCTCTCTCTGTTTTGTACTGTACAGGGGGAAAAAAAAGAAGATATTTTTTTGATGATGGCTCAGATTAGCTCCTATTAAACTTAGCTTTGACTGTGAGAGGTGCAAAGCAAAGCAACCAGAACTTTGCTGCTCACTGTTAGAGGTTGTTTTACTTACAGACCAGTAGAGTTCCTTTTAAGTATTTCCAGCAAAAGAGGTACAAAAGAGAAATCAAAGTGGAAGAAGCAGTCAGATGCTACAAATATAATGCAGAATCCTTTTTTGTTGGTAAGCATCAAAAGGGAACAAAGCAAACTTGAATCTATGCACTATTTTTCTTCATCCTGTATGCACTGAACAGGTTAAATTATAAAAAAATCTTGTCATAAATGACCTTAGTTTTCAGAGTTTACAGTATTTGCATAAATATTATGAATTTCAATATCCAGGATTAATGTAGTTTGGTTAAATGATCTATAATCTATAAAATTTTATCAGTGATCAGAGAGCTGCAGAATGATCTTTCCATGTGTTGAAACTATCTTGTGCCACTTATGTGGACTGAAATGGCTGAATAGACTGCCCTCATTAAACTCTGTCTGGGAAGATAACATGTGGGGAAGAAACCCCATGGTAATTAAACATCCCATCTAGTTTACCATATTAGTGTTAGGTCATCATAAATGGTGGGTAAGTGAAACAATGTTTCTTTTCAGTGGTAAATGCTTCTAAAATTTTACGGAATTTAAATGCTTGGAAATGTTTTCCAGCTCACCTACTTTCAACATCAACTTAAGCCCCTGATAGCCTTATTTATTCCTCTAACTCTCCTGAAGTGGCCTTCAAAATGCATAAGCGTGGATTTATTGTAAACTTCACTACTGCAGCTCCACTGTGGTTGTTCTGATCATTTCAGGACAAATGCGACAGTTTAAACTAATGACTGAACATCTATTGTGTAAGTGCTGTTTCCCGGTTATCTGGTTATTATTTATTTCCTGCTTGTTCTATTGTTTCTTGCCTCACGAAGACTCCTGTTTGCTCTGATAAAATTCCTTATAACATGGCAGCAACACCAAGGGTTGGGTAAAAGGGCTCCTCTGAACGATAAAACAAAGAGCATATAAAGAATCCATCACAGCAGTCAGTAGTATAATGTAATTTATTTTCAGTAGACATCCTCTTCACTACTGGATTAGTCACTTCGCTAATGAGCAAATGACCCATAACTCACAGGAGTGGGAACTTTATGTGCAGGTCTTGCCTTTACCAGTGCAGATGAACTGCAGCATCCTCACCATTATACAATCACTTAATATTTATGGCTCCTTCCAATCTTTCTTGGGCGTTCCATACATTGTGGGAGTTTCAGATGGGTGAAAAATGCAGGACCCAGTGGCAAAACAGACTTATATGGGATTTATATCTTTTATTGTTCTAGAAAGCATTAATAAAAGATGCCTCTTGCATCTAGAACCCATCAGGATCCCATAAGCAGACAATGAACCAGTTTTAAAAAGCAAGCCTTGTACGTGCTAATACATTCAAGATGCTATTTTCTACTACTATATACTAGGCATCTTTGGAATTTATTGTCCAGATCTCACTTTAGTATGACTTTAAAGAGGATTTATCAGGTCATTCTCTGTATGAATGTAGCTTGTCTCACTGTGCTAGGAGAAGTTGACATTGTGAAATCTAAAAAATTCAGAGTTTGTTAGTAAAGGAGACTTTACAGTTTCAGTAGAATCTAAGAACTTGTGAGATCTTGCTTTTAAATATATTTTCCCCCCTTTTTTAATTTCACATATAGAAAATATATGTTTACAGAGCCCTGTGGCATTCCACCTCAAAAGGGAAGGGAGGACCCAAGATTCATAGATACCCATGGTCAGAAACAAACTACAAAAGTCAGAGGGTCTGCAAAAACTTACCAAGTTTTATTAGTAAATTATACACATGGCATGGAAATCGATATGTAAGTCCCTTATCCTACCGCGTAAACACACAGTGGTGCATTTTCAATAATGGGTAGTGTCAAAGAGAAGAGAGAGAGATTAAACAGAGGGAGAGAGAAAGAGAGAAAGAAGGGAAGAAAGGGAAAAAAGAAAGATCACAAGTCCAGGCTCCAGCAGCGATGCAGCTGATGGGTTGCCCAGGGTCCTGGGGGGATACTGCCTGGCCTTAACAGGGCCACCTTTTTACAGAAAAGTTTTCCCAACCTGGAGCTAAGTTTCTTATTTTCTATGCAAATTAGTGATCTTGTGCAGTTCATTCTGCTAGACCTTTCTGGAAATGGGTAAGGGGGCTTCAGGGTCTTTAATGGTCTTGATCCTCCCCTACTGGGTTGGCCTTTGGTCAACAGTCCGTTCCTGTTTCTTGACCTCATTCTTGCACTTGCTTGCTGTGCTTATCTCCAGGAGTCAGAACAAGGGTATTTGTCGAAGAAAAGTGCTGCCCTATCTTCATATGGTTCATTTCTCCAGCCACATCCTGTTCTTTCTCACAGGCTGTTCTTACCAACAATCCTTGGTTGCCTCCACAGCTACCTGGCTATCAGTGTTTGAGACATACACATTGGCCCCTTATCTTCTGGGCATTTACAGGCCCAGAAAATAGAGTCCATGACTCTATTAAAAACTCAGATTTCAGAAAAAAATTCCATCAAAAGTGTATAAAATTCAAAATTTTAAGTTGGTGGATTACCCTATGTGATCAGGGAAGCAGAAACAGAAGCAGAAGTACATTCTCTATCTAATTTGGTAAAAAACAATGACAAGATTTCCATAACCAGCATTACTTTTAACATATAAAAGTAAATTCTAGGACTCATTTTGCACACTTTTAATACACTTAAACTAAATAATTTGCTATAGACAAAATAACTTTCAGCTTTGATGATAGGGCTGAATATCTTCTTCTGAAATATCCAAGTTTATCCCTACCTTTATACCTGAGAGAACACAGAAAATTTATCTGCCTGACACAATAAACCCCATGGTAATTAGAAGGATTCTAAGCCTTTACAAATATTCTAAACCTTTACCCACTTACACATGAGGCCAGAAAAAAAAGGTTTCTGTTTTCTCAAATCCTCAGTAAGACCTTGGACCAACTCCCACTGAAGCCAACGACACTCTTTTCTGTAGATCTGAAATCAGGATGTACCTGAAATTCCCTTCTGTTGCTCTGCATCAGTGACAGTTTTGTGCAAAACCTTGGACAAAATGTTGCCAACGGCTCTCAGGATAGAATTTAACTGAACAGTAAAATGGAATGATTGGCCCACTGCTGTGTTTTGCATTACATTTTTATTGATGTAGCAAATACTGTAGGTGTTAGGTCTATGAATACCACTGGTCTTTCCTGAATAATTCTGCTTTCAGATCAAAAGCCTGTGGTTAAAATGAAGTATACTTTAGAAACATGCTTTATTTGGAGAATTTTCAAGGATGAAAAATTCACCACAACTTTCACTAGACAATTTCAGTGGTTAATTGCCATCACCGTTGACCATTTTGACCTTTTTTTAAGAAAAAATTTGTCTAGCTAGAACTTCCAGGTGCAATGTAACATGAATACCTTTTCTTGATAAGCTGAAGAGTCCTCTACAGCCATCCTCTCGCCTCCATACAGACACTATATGGTCAAGTCATCCTTTAACATGGGCTTTAATATGATTTACCCAGGCTGAGTACCTTCACTTTCTTCTACATACTCTGCCAACAATGCTTTCCAGTCTTTTAACCATGCTACTTGTTCTCCTCTGAAATCTTTCCAACATCCTCTAGGTTCATAGCCAGATGTTCTCAAGCAGCTGTGCAGAATTAAGACCATTTTAAACCTGGAGCAGTGGCTTGTGTTAAGTTCTTATTATAACTGTATTAGTTGTAAAAGCATTAAGAATAACTAGCAACAACTGCAAAAAACCAAAAAGTGACGTATCAGCTGTTACCGCAGGGTTAGAACTTTAGGTACAGGGCCTTAATGGGAAAATAAAAGGTGTTTGTGCTTTCAGGACTTACAGACATCAACCCCTTCATTGGGGTTTCTAAATATAGATGTAGTAGCCTGAAAAGAGGTGCTGTTTCAAGATCTAGAAACCTTCTCCTTTTGTTTATTTGCAAGAGTGTTTTAACATCCTGAAATTTTCCATCTTGCTTTGGGTGAGGGCACTGTTCTTCCTCTTTCTCTTGGAAGGCTGCCTAGTGTTTATGTCCAATGTTAAGATCACGGCAGCAGCATGGTTGGGGGACTGATGTTGTGCAAAGAAATGATACACTAAAATTTGTAAAGCACTTTGCTTGGGGGTAAAAGTAACACATTAAAAGTAATTGAATTTACGTTTTCTTTGGATAATTATACTGTTATAATTCATACATGCTGTAAAATCTCCACTGCAACTGTTTCATGAAAATGTTGCAGTAACATGTAAAGAGACTTATAAAACTTACTTTAGGTATTTCAGCCTGTGGTTGACAGTTGGTAGGCTGGTTGGTGGCACAGATATTTCATGCAATGAATGAGCGATTGGCACTTATCACTTAATCATGCTTGTATTTTATTGAGTTGATTAATAAAAAAAAATTGGACCAATGACATTCTGTTTTGCTGAAATACATTTTACTAGTAAAACAAGCAATACCCTGTAAAACTGTGTGTCTGTTAAAACAAGCAAGCAAGCAAGCAAACAAACAAACAAAACAGTCCAGTGTTACTTAATCAGAAATGCTCAGTAGCTCAATATTTCCCATGATCTAGTTTTTCTTCTAGCCTTTTCTGTCAGACTTTTTACTTCTCTTGACTTTATGCATGTTTTCAGTCTGTCATTGTTTCTTACACTCCTCCTGTTTTTCTCTCTCCTCTATTTCCTTCTGCGTTACGAAGTCCATGCAGGATGAGCAGAAAAACACAGACTTCTCCGACCACCCCAGTTTTCAAACGCTGGAGTTTTGGGCTCTAAATAGAGGTGAGATAGGGAATGTTGATATCAGGGCTAGGTTGTTCAGAAAATTAAAAATAAGATTACAGGGAGAAAGAGAGCAGGACTGAAAAATAAATCTCAGCAGAGGGGGTTTAAGAAAACCCTCTCTGTTGCAAAACTCTACAGTCAGTTTCTGAGGGAGGGCTGTATGTCTGAGCAGTCCTACTCAGCCCTGGTCCCTCCAGGGCAATTTCTCCCATTTTATAACTTCAACACCACATTAAAATTGTCACTGTGTTCAGTGCACAGCCATTTCCCTTTCCCTTATCCCCCCTTACTCCTGCAAGATGAGTCTAAGGTGCAGCGACATCCATGAGTCAATCAAGGATGGTTCTGATTGTAAATGCCTGCAATGGTATAAATGACGGTGCCGAAGGAGATTATATTCAGAGTCACATACATGCTGCAGAAGTCCCACCTCGAGATTAGCCTAAAATACCACCCAGATCTCCAGGTCCCTCCCAATTAGCGCAGCCAGGCAATCTTCCTGGCACTACAGAGGCAAGGACATATTTTTAGCTCAGTGCTGTGCTCTCTCCCCTGAACTCCTGGAGCCCCGCTGAGCCGATGGAGTCCCAATCAGTGGGCTAGCTCTGATGCTGCCCCTTCACAAAATTGCCTGTAAAGCCAGTTCAGTGAAGGGATCTATAATGAGCTCAGCAGCTTGGTGCTCTCAGTAAACTGCAGCAGTGAAGTGAGTTCATGGCTGAAATACCAGCCCTTTTATTCATCAGTAGCACATCAATTAGTAGTTTAACAGGGAGAGGAAAGATACAGTGAGTGTTCATTTAATATTAGGCTGATTGTAGTCTGCGTTTGTGCTAATTCTGGCAAATTTTCCGCATTTCAGTACTTGAGGAGAGCTATTTTCTTATTTTTTTTCACTATTACCCATGCTACAAAGAACCTGCCAGCTAAGTTCTGTTGTAATGTATAGAATCAAATGTAAAGATTAGTAAATAAGAAGTTAAAGAAATTATTCTTACAGATTGAACAATTA
The DNA here is from genome assembly GCA_013397725.1 of Rhagologus leucostigma. Taxonomy (NCBI): domain Eukaryota; kingdom Metazoa; phylum Chordata; class Aves; order Passeriformes; genus Rhagologus; species Rhagologus leucostigma. Next base: position 670,106 of record VZTD01002911.1, read on the forward strand.
ATGAAGAAAAAAAAAGATCCTGTAGGATTCATATATGATTTGTGATATTGTTATATTTATGGTTCTGGTTTATTACTCTCAGAGACCATTAAGCATTAATGATTTGCATTATACAGGAAACACTTGTGAGTTAATCAGTGCCTCATGTTCTTCAGTGGTTCTACCCTTTCTTCCTGTCTTACAAAGAGCTGATTTTACTACTTAATTAGTTCCTCTGGTCAAGGACTATGGACCCAAGTGTTGTCAAAGTTAGCAGAAAGAAACATCTGTCCACTCAGCCAGAGCTCTCTTCCATCAGCAGGAGGGATGGACAAACAGTTGATGGCAAACACCATGTTCACCAAATGATGGGCTATTATAGTTTAACAAACCTATTGGAACAGTTTCGGGGTTTTTGTATTTTGTTGTTACTTGTAAGTATGCAACAAATACTTGCTGGGAACATATTTCAGCCAATTTCAGACCACTGCATGTTGGATCTGTGCTTTCAGTATTCATGCTTAATGCTCTCCCTCGGTAACCAGTCCCCCAAGTCACACTGGTTTGTTTCTTGTCCATTACTGGTGAGTGGAACTAATAAATAGGAGGTTGGAATTACGAATTAATTTCTGCTTTCCCACTGGAAAATAGACTCTCCTTTTCTTTGTAGGCAAGGAAAAGCCTACCTAGCTCAAGCTTCAAGACTCCTGGGCCCTCAATTCTATCTGAAATATAAAAGAGTTTTTTGAAAGTCAGCGCTAATAACAAATATTTTTTCTGATATGCTGTTTCTAGGAGTCTATGACGTGAAGTCATAAGCTTAGGACAAATTTAATGCTCATTTTCATTCACTAGCATTACAAAAAATTATAATTCTCAAATGCTTCTATGCTCTGTTCTCAAGTAGAAAAAGAACAAAACAGTTCAGAACTTTCTGCTATCCCTACTCTTTAATATACCTGCACAATCACTGCTTTTTCTGTTACCTTAAAATGTATTCTGGGGATCAACTGCAGTTCTCCTGACATCTGCTGCATGACAGAATGCTGACACCTTTTTCTGCTAAGTACCCCTCACTCCCCAGCAGTGTCTATTATAGTCCATCAGTCAGTTTCACTGGGCTGTACAAGCATCTCTGTGTCTCTGCCAAGCGCTGAGGCTCCCTAGAAATGCGGCTTTGTCTCTTCACCTGATTCACCTTTTAATGGCTTAGATTTTCAACGAACACTGCCATGTTCCTTATAGTCCTATTTATATGTGTTTTCGGAGAATAAAATAGTCCTTTCCAACAAGGTGATATTATATTCCATACTATGATGTTTTCTCTTCATTTATTACATGCTCTGTTAGTTACATATTTTCTGTTTTCTGAAACTAGTCTCTCACAGTTGCTTTACCTATCTGACCCATTCTTCAGTCCACATGTCTTGACCCATGTCTGTCACCTATGAATTCAAAGGTTTTCTCTTTGTCTTTGAGGATCAGCATCACTCGGCTATCACCTCCCTGGTAAGTTTGGTCAGAATGACCATCAGACAATGTTTTCTTCCTCAAAATACGCTCTTTTTCTTTTTCCTTTGGTGAGGATGGCTGAGTTATTGCCAGTGAGGCAAAACTGAATGTTGTAACATTGGAAACTGTCAAAATATAAATCTGTTGTCAATCACCATGTCTTCTTCCACCCGTTTTCTTGGTTGTCTCCTTCCTTTTCTGCTCTCCAGTGGACATCAGATCCAATATGCATTGTATTTTTCTTCTTCATAAGCACTTATACCCAGTCTCCAAGATGAGACTTTATATCAGGAATATTATTTCCCAGAATTTCTAAGTATTTGAATTTTTTTCATAATTCTCCTCCATTTGAAGAAGAACAAGTAACGAGGGACAGCTGAGAAAGTCGTCAGTGTCTCATTGATGGGACTCATCATATGATTTTCTTCTTAGATCCATGGTCCCAGTGCTCCTTTTTGCCTTCAATTCAGTCTTCATGCTATTCTGGGAAAGGAACATATTGTGATTTCTTCGGGCTTTTTCTGGCACATCTCTCACATTTTTGAGTCATTAAATTATTAATAAATGTTATAAATTATATAATAAAAAGTATAAAATATAATTATATAAACACATGCCAGTGGCATCTACTAATGCAAGCAATTGCACAATTCATGTAAATCCTCCTTCTGAACAGCATGACCAGACTTTTGTTTGCTCCTCAGGCCTTTTGGGAGAGGTTCCGAGGGAATTCATGGTTATGAAAAAGATGCCCACACAGTTTTGTAATTTTTGCATAAATGCAGAGCTACCAAGTCTTTTTTTGGTGTTCAGTAGGATCTTTGCTCAGTGGTTCTGTTCCTCACTGCACTCCTTCACAAACTAAAACTACGTAGTAATCTAAAACCATGTAGTAATATGTACACAAACTGAGTTACATTTGGTCGTCTCCAATTTATGGACAGGCAGTAGGAAAAAATGCATGGAATCCTGTCCTAGGTTACAATATAGATGTATTTAAGTATTCTATTACCACCAGCTGTGGGCCATTAGCTGTTATCGCCTGCTAATGACCCACCCCTGATAACAGACAATGGGCCATCAAGAAACCACCACATGACTCACGGACTTATCTCATCCTATTGTGAGATGCTCCACCCAGGAGGGAGGAGCCAAGCATTCCCACCTGGATATAACCTGCCCTTAGAACTGCCTAGCTTAGCCCTGTCTACTGGGTTACCAGAGGACAAGAGCTGCCACTGGACCTTCAGCTAGGGACTAGACCTTCCGTAGGATCATTCCTTCAACTGAACTACTTCATTTGGACTGCTGCCACCAGCCTAGCAGGGTGTCAGGTTGTATCTGACTTTGTCAGTGCTTTTCCTTATATTATTTCACTTATTTCTAATTTTTTTTCCTATTAATTTTAATCCTGACTTGTGATCTCCCACTGGTTTGTTTTCAAAGCAATACAAATCTCAGACTAAGGAAGGCAAAAGATGCTGAGGTGACCACAGAAAAATTCACCCAATTTTGTAAGGACCTGCCTTGCACCCTCACAAGGCTGATGCTGGCTGCACTCTTGAGATTGCCACAAACATTTGTCACACACTGTAGATCCCTCTGCATTTTTTGATATGGGAAGGGCACAACTAGATCCCTGCAAGAGCCTTCCCATCACAGTTCCAGCTGCAACCATGGGGCTCTTCTTCTGCTCTGGTATTGACAAGTGAACAAGGAGCAGCAGCAAATTCAGAAAGACACGAGGAGAGGTGCACAGTCCTCTTGCAGGTACTGCTGGCACAGCTTTATCTTCCTCTGCTGCCCAGATGTGAAAGCTTTAGATCAGTTGTCTGAGGGAGCCAATGGTCAGGAAGAGAGGGAAGTTTCTTTTAAGTAAATAAGATACCGTAGGATTTGTGGAGCAATTAGAGGAATCTAGTGGAAACAAGTTCATCTTAACGGGAGAAAAGTCATTTATGTGTAGAAGACACCTCTAATGTGCCTCTTTCTGAGGGAGATCATTACATCATTAGTAGGAGTTATATATCTAGGAAAACTTCTTATCACCATTCTAACACAAATATAAAATTATCAGCACTTTCGAAATTATGATACCACTTACTTTGACCTTGATATAGGGTGCAACTAGCTTTCCTTCTTTTATTTTTATAAATTTGTCAGCACTTTATCTGGAATAGAAATGTAATGCATCTATTTTAGTTCAAAAATAAGAAATCTCTCTTTATACAGCAATGAAGATGGGCAACTGTACAGTATAATTCTAATACAAATGGTATAATAAAATCCCACTTCAAGAAGAATTAAGTGGAAAATAGAAAGTAAGTCTGTCAAATGTATTAGGATAACAGGAGTAAGAATACTTGACACTGGATTGTTATATGTTAAAATAAGCAGCTACTACCTCTTTTGGACATTGCCAGTGCTTCTGTAGACATCAGAGGTCCATTGCCAGTTTTCAGAACATAAATTACAATGGCAACTGTTCTGTTATGGAATCATCAATACTGTGCGAATACAGCACAAGTATGGTATAAATGTGATACTGATAACGTCCTTCAAGCCACCAAATAATCACAAGGCATATCTTTGTTTAAACTGAGAAACATTCAGAGTTTAACCAAACGATCACAGGTCTGCTCTCCAGTGACTAGCCTAATGCTTTAGACAACATTTTGGGTTGTCCAAGGCTATTTTTTCTCTACTCCTCCATAACTGCCCAAAATAGTCTGCTTCATTGTTCAGCCTCAGCTGAACAATGTTAGGTGCCTAGAGTTAGCTTTCGAAAATCTTTCGAAATCCTGAGTCTGGAAATTTTGGTGACTAACCTCTTGCCTGAGCTACTTTAGATCTAAATGCAGTCAAAGGAATCTAAATGCCACCTAATTCCAGGACAGAAGATAAATTCTCTTTCTCTCTCAAAAATAAAAAAATCCCTTTTTTTCCAGGAATATCTACTCCTTGAGTAGAACCTAAACGTGAAGCTGCAGAAGTGGCTGCTTGCAGAAGTGTTGAGGAGCTGAGGCAGATCTCTTCTCCTGTGGCATCTCTGGGCAGCTGCCTTTGCAGCATGCAGTCTTTAGAGATCAGCTCTCTTCCCTCCACTGAATTCACAGGGATCTCACACAGCACCCAGCTGGGTGGGCTCTTGTCTCTTTATCAGTGCCGGGTGCCTCCAGCCACAGTGCTCCACAGTAGGAGCTTGCCCCTTGAATACCTACAGGACAATGTGTGAGTTTTCTTTGCTGATGTTTTATTGTCATTCTTCTTCCTCCAGATATATTTATGGCCAATTAGAAAAATAGTATAAAATAAAATGCACAGACATGGAGTCTATATTTTACACTATATCCACACCTTCTGGGCAGTGCACTGGTGAGAGACCTTGGGACCCTTGTCAAATGTGGGGCTGGCTGGTGACTCCCCTGCCCTAGGGTAATGCTGTCTGCCCTAGCCTAATCCAGGTGTCTGCTGGTACCCTGTGGCTTTGAGATATCACTCTTCACAGAATTTTGTGGACTTCCAGTGCAAGGTGACTTTTCAGTGTAAAGCAGGTCCAACCCTACAGCAGAGGGGTTCTCTAGCATGATGCTGACAATGAGTGATGTGTGACATGCGAGGGCACATGATGGCATGTGGATGCCAGGTTGTGCAAGGACTTGTGGGAGAGTTTACAGGATTGCTCAGTGCAGAATTAGCCCCGGTCAGGTGGCTTATTTGTCATGTGTCCTTCAGCAAATTGGCCTATCAACTGCACAAAGATTTCCCTCCACAGGAAAACAGGTAACTTACTGGAGAAGAGATTTGGGTGTGAACTAGCACGGATACAGCAAAGATGTCAGGGTGACCATCTTACGGGAGTAAAACTAGACTAATAGTGCCTGGTGTCACAGCCTTCATTGCAGACTTAAACACAGCTCTTACACTCCTAATATCCAACCCATCTATCCCAACAAGCTCTCATCTGAGTTCGATGGTGGTTTCAAACCAGGCTGACAACCCTATTGCAGTGTTTGGGTAGCAGCACTAAGCAGTACCTTCCCTTCAGCTGATACTTCTCCAGGTCTGCAGTTACACATGATGACAGGGAATACCATCCTCTGGATCTTGATGTTCTTTTAACACTTCATCACAGTTATTCCCTGGGCTGCAGAAAACCAATGTGTTATCCCAGCATTCAGTGGAAAAAAGTCACAGTCAAACTTACCAGAACTGAATGGGGTAAGGGATGGCAAAGGCAACAGAAGCGCTTCTATAAGTACATAGGTGACAAAAGGAAGGCTAACTTGTGGGAGACGGTGGATGTCCCAGTCAGGGAATGAGAGTCACCTAAAGGGACAAACCCCGAGAGAGCTCCCCAGGTTAAAGTGACTAAAAAGGCCTACCCCAGAATGCCCTGTTCTGTTACGGAAATGTATCCCAGTTCTTCTTCCTCAGTTGGCCTCCCCGCCCCCCTATCCCTTATCTGCTCCTTCTTTAGAAAGTTCTCCCTTCCCCACTCTCCCATTGGACCTTGTTCCCTGCCANGAGTCGGTTCGGGAGGTCGTAGCACCCCACCAGAACACCCCCTGGATCACAACAAGTGGCTGCCCGAACAGGGACCCGAACTGCGTGTCCCTGGAAAGCGTCTCCAGTGGTCTCTCGCCGCTGGAAAACAAGTCGCATTTGGAGCAGCTACCACCCGGAGGAAGTTCTGAGTTTTATCAGGGCGAGCTGAGGGGGACCGACAACCCTCTAGAGAGAGAAAAGAGGGCCGGTCCAAAGCCGACAGACCACCCCGAGAGTCTTTTGTTTGACCCAGGTTTGGTGAGAGTATTTCAGGTCACCCTTTTTCTTTTGCCTTTTTCTCTCGGGGTTGGGAGGAGTGGGAGATGGGGTTTACCCACTCCCCGCAGGAAGCTTATATCCGAGTTCTAAATATCCTTGTAAAATTTCATTTTTTGAAAGGGGGGCTGAAGCAGTTTGTCCCTTGGTTGTTAAAATGTTTTCCTAATATTTCGCGAGATTTAATTTTATCTGCGCTAGCTACTGTTATCGTAAACTATGTTAAAAGTACCAAGAAAAGCTCGGGAGAAGTTAACCCCAGTTTGGAAACCCCTCCGTCTCTTTCCTCCCACCATGTTCCTGAGCTCTCTTCCGTGCCTCAGGGGAAATCGGGGGACGGATCCCACCCGAGAGCGCAGGGCTGCTGCCATCTCCCCGACGCCTCCCAATCTCCTCTGTTTCCCCTCCAGAAGGGCACCAGCCATGCTGTTCTGGGCTTTCCCCTAACTTTCTTACCGGTGCCTGCATACCCAGTTTCTCCATTCCTGGCCTTTGTTAAAGATGGCGCAGGCAACGTGGCCGACCGCATGGTCAGCTCCGCCATCTTGTCTCCCTCCCCTGCTACGGGTTTTTCCACCCCTGCCCCGGCTGCACAAAAGAGCACTGACAACGTTTGGGCGCGCAATTTCCGTCCCTGCTTTCCCGCGTGCGCCATTGCGCCCAACTCCTCCTCCCCTGTGTCAAAGGGTGTGCTCACGTTGGGCCCCTCCCCTTCGATCAGGAATCCCCTCCCTGCTGCAGACCCCGCCTCTACGTCCTGCATCCCTGTCCCTTCCATCGGCGACTCTGCCCGTGAGAACCAGCCCGCTCCCGGTTCCCACGCAGGGGGGACCGGAGGGGGGTGTGGTGCCGCAGTACACCAGGCACTCCCGGTCCACCAAGAAACCCATGCAGCACCCACAGATTGGACAGAGAAAGACGCTTGTGCCATGGCGGCAGCCATGCCAACCACTTGTGCATCGCGAGTGAAGGACTGTGGGTCTGTTGGGACTGAGGGGAGAGAGCCGGGGCGTGACCCCTTGCCCCCCAACCCGCTTGGTTTGGGAGGGAAGCCGGGCGGTGTCGTGGAGGAGCTCGCACCGCCTCGCACCATGCGGCATCAGCTGGAGCTGTGTCGCGGCGAATGGCTGGAACCGGGGGGACCCTTCCTGGTGGCGTGTTCCCTCTCCATTTGCCCTCCTCGTGGCAGCGGGTGTGGCGGGGGTGAGGTGTGCGATGCCGCGGGGGCACAGTGCCGTGGCGGCAGCAGTGAGCCTGCAGCGCCGGCAGGTGCCCGGCGATGAGCACATGATGGAGCTGCGCCACACCAGCTAGCACATGCCAGAGCCGAGAAGTGGCGACGAGCACCGCGCCGGCGGCGCAGCAGATCTGGCGAGGCAGGCACAGCTCTCTACAGACGGGCCAGGGAGTCCGGCAGCACCGGCAGAGGCAGCGCCGCGTCCCTTCTCCCTGCACGCGGCGGAGTTTGTCCGGGGAAGCGCCGCTGCCATCTTGTGCGGCGGTGGAGCCGGGCCTCCTCAGCGCGACTGCCTGACCCGCACCGCTCCCGCTGGAGCCAGCGACGTGCGAGGGGGGAATGTGCGGGGTCCACTCCGCGCTTCTGTGTCCTGCAAACCTTCGTGAGCCGATGTTGTGCTGAAGAAAACACCTGGGGGAGGGACAGGTGACCCCTTCCTCGGGGGAGACACCGCCTTGTGCGGGAACCGCTGCAGGCTGAGCATATGTTATCCTACAGCTGGTCCGTAGAACTCTTCTGGTTTTGTTACGCTATATCAAAGACTGCTTTTTTACCACACCCCACATTATTCCAATTGCTTTTATTATAAATATTCCTACACTCAGGGCTTGTTACCTTTTAAAACCACTTTCAAAGTCAATGTTAATATAATTGTAGTGTCCGAAGCCTAGATTTATATATATTCTGTGAAGGAAAATTAGCAAATTTAGGTACTGTTAAGACATTTTCACTTCTTTATATTTTTACTGAGCTGCAGCCTATTGACATGACTGTTTACTAAAGAAATTTAAGGTTAGCTGTATGATTGTAGTATACTTCTGGATCCAGATAATGTTAATACATAAAATTTTTATAAAGACATGTAATTGTAAAATAATTATTTAATGTTCTATTGATTATATTAATAAAATTTTGCTCGTAGGTATTTTAGGGAACCCTCTCAGTCAAAGCTAGAGGCTCTGTCCAAGCTCTAGCCCTGACTGACTGGAAATTATACCATCAAACCCAGGTGTTTCTGCCCTAAAAGTATAATAAAAGTCACTTTGACTTGATGATTTGATCTTATAAAAGATGGACCCTCTTTTGAGATAAACTTGGAAACCTTGTCCAGAAGGGGTTCTCCCAAGTCCTCACTGTGAGATGGGATTCCACAATTGCAGACTCTGGGTAATGGTGAAGTATTTAAGCAATTGAAGATGCTACCTTGCTTATTGTTGCTCTATGAGTGCTTGTTATTTTATTAGATATATTATTTTACTGTTCATAATAAGAAAAGTGCATGTTATGTTACACGTTTTCTTGAATTTAGTAGATTGAAAAACATTCATGTTATGATTGTTAGAACAAAAAAGGGGAGGTGCAGAGATGGGATATACCCTCCACAAAAAGCCTTACATGTTCTTAATTTTTTTTAAATCATATTCAAAACAACCTAACCCCCATCCCGTAGCTTTACCCTTCCTGTGATCAGGTTCCCTAATACATCTGTTTAATTACAACCCTTTTAACAATTCTATTTTGAGCTCCAACAGAAGCACCCACCAGACCACATGCTACCGAGAAACCCAGCACTCATCACACCACCATCCTCTAAATGCTTCTGGTACTGCTGGCAGTAGAAAGCATGAATTGTGTTACAGCCTACCAGCCACAGCTAGAGCATCCACACCAGAATCCAGAGGATGAAAAGATTTAATCAAAGACTTACTTGGACATTGGGAACTCATGGGGTGGCTTACTTCTGGTTGGGGGTTGCTTTGTGGGTTTTTTGGTTATTTTTGTTGTCTTTTATGTATTTGGCTGTTTCTGGACATTTAATTCTGGGATCCCTTGGGGGAGCTTTTAATTTAACAGAGAAAGGGAGTTGTGGGAGCTGGTGGATGTCCGAATCAGGGAATGAGAGAGTCCCCTAAAGGTACAAACCCCGAGAGAGCTCCCCAGGTTAAAGTGACTAAAAAGGCCTACCCCAGAATGCCCTGTTCTGTTACGGAAATGTATCCCAGTTCTTCTTCCTCAGTTGGCCTCCCCGCCCCCCTATCCCTTATCTGCTCCTTCTTTAGAAAGTTCTCCCTTCCCCACTCTCCCATTGGACCTTGTTCCCTGCCACTCACTCAAATTTTCCCATTGGCTCCTGTACCCTAGTCCCTCCTATGTGCCACCCCTGCCCCGATGCTTTCCCTGTCCCCCCCATCTATAAACTGAAAACCTCCAACCCCCAAGGTCTTTGGTCCCTGGTTACCCTTCATGATGGAGCTGAAATAAATCTCTGCTGTGGAAACTCCACACAAAGAGCCTTCCTGCCTCTTTGCCGTCGGCTTGTTGAAGAAGCTATCCAGTGCGTGTGTGTGTGTGTGTGAATGCAGTGGCTGCCAAGCGACTTTCTGTTGGAGTCGGTTCGGGAGGTCGTAGCACCCCACCAGAACACCCCCTGGATCACGACACTAACCAAGATGTGGGCCCACTGCTGAGGGAGATTGGGGACCTGGTTATACAGGACATGAGGTACTTAATGTCTTCTTTGCCTCAGTCTTTACTAGCAAGAATAGCCTCCAAGAATCCCAGGTCAAACAGACCAGAGGAAAGGTTGGAGCAAGGAAAATGTACCCTTGGTGGAAGAGGATCAGGTCTTGGGGCACTTAAAGCAGGCATATGTAAGTCCGTGGGGCCTGATGAGATACGCCCTCAAGTCCTGAGGAAGCCAGCAGCTGTCGCTGTGAATTGTGAGGCCACTCTCAGTGATCTTAGATCAATCATGGCAATTGGAAGAACTTCCCAAAGGCTGGAGAAAAGCAAATACCACTCCAACCTCCAAGAAGGGAAGAGGGACTCAGGGAACTAGAGGCTGCTCAGACTCACCATGATCCCTTGGAAGGTGATGGAACCATCCTGAAAATAATTTCCTGGCACCTGAAGGACAAGAAAGTTATCAAGTAGTCAGCATGACTTCATCAAAGGGAAGTCATATTTGACCAACTTGATAACCTTCTATGCTGAAATGACTGTCAGGATATATGAGAGGAGAGCAATGGGTATTTTCTACCTAGACTTCAGTAGGCTTTTGACACTACTGAATTATGGGTTGGATGAGCAGACAATGAGGTGGATTCAAAACTGGCTGAAATGGCTGGGCCCAGAGGGTGGTGGTCAGTCTCATGAAGTCTAGTTGGAGGCTTCTCACCAGCAGTGTACCTCAGACATCCAATCCTGTTTGACATCTTCACTAATGAGCTGGATGACAGGACAGAGTGCACCCTTAACAAATTTGTAGATGACGCAAAACTGGGAAGATTGACTGATATGTCAGAGTTGTGCTGCCATCCAGAGAGACCTTGACAGGCTGAAGAAACGAGCTGCCAAAAACCTCATGAAGTTCAACAAAGGGAAGTGAAAATTCTACACCTGGGGAGAGAAATACCCCAGGTACCAGTGCATGCTTGGGGTTGCCCAGCTGGAGAGTAGGTATTGCTTTCCAGCGGGTCAAGGGAGGTGATCATTCTCCTCAGCACTTGTGGCATTGTCCACGGCAAGGGGATTGCTGTGTCCAGCTCTGGGCTCTGCAGTACAAGAGGACACAGACATTTTGGAGGAATTCCAATGAATGTCCATGAAGATTGTTAAGGGGCTGGAGCATCTCTCATGTGAGGACAGGCTGAGAGAAATGGGACTGTCCAGCCTGGAGAAGAGAAGGCTCAGGGGGATCTTATCAATATAGAAAAATATCTGAATGGAAGATGCAAAGAGGACAGAGACAGGCTCTTTTCAGTGGTGACGAGTGGCAATGGGCACAACCTGAAACTCAGGAGGCTCCTTTTATATATAAAAATACTTTACTGTGAGGATGATCAAGCACAAGCACAGGTTGTCCACAGGGTTTGTGGAGTCTCTGTTCTTGGAGACATGTCAGTTATCCAGGCGTGGTCCTGGGCAGCTGACTCTAGGTGTGCCTGCTTGAGCAGGAGTGTTGGACCAGCTGCTGGAGGTCCCTTAGAACCATAAACACTTTGTGATTTCTGTGAAGTTTATGCACCTAAAAGAACCATGTTCCCCCATAAGTCCTAATGGTTTAAGGAGCCCCAAGCCAGAGAAGATGACATGTCACAAGTGCAGCACAGTTATGCACACGCTGGGTCAGCTCATCAGCTACACTGGTTGGAAAGGGGAACCTGTAAGAGAGCCTTGGACCTTCAAATGAGGGCAAACCTCACAGCCAAGGAAGGTTGACGTTTGCCATGGCAAAGACAAAAAGCAGTGTTTCTGAGGACTATTAGCAGAGTTAATGTTTACAGTAACATGCTTTTTCTTAAAGAAAGGGGTCAAATTAAGTAGCACGGGCTACTGTATTTTCTTTGTTCAGCAGTTGGGGATCAAAACACACTCTTACCATGTAAATGAGGGGTGAAATAACAGACCCTTTTACACTCTTTTTTGAACAGACAGGATTAGAGCACAGATTGTGTTGTGAAACAAAGAATAGCTCCACAGGAGCCATGACTCTTTCTATGAATCATTCTGTACCCCCCTCCCCTTCCCATGTATCTGTTTTTTCTGTAATTTTCTTAAAGGTAAATATCTTCTAGATGGGAATGCCATGTTAACTGAATGGCTAGACTTAAAAACGGCTGAAGTTGGCCATTTACTAGCTACAATTTTATTTAATAAGTAGTGACTGAAAATGGTTATTTGCCTTCCTACTTGGAGACAGAAAATACTCTTTAACCATAAGCATATACATTGTCAAAATTATAAACATATCCTTCCCCTAAAGTGGCAAATAGAAATAAAAATCATAATACACCTCCAATATCAGGAGAGAAATTAGGGTGGAGGGCCTGGAGAGAAGGGGTATATGTTTTTCTGCATAATGTTATGTCAACAACAGCTTTGTGTGAAGAGGAATTATATATGGAGCCATGGTGAAATTTACAGGAACTGTTGTGGAGAACCTGAAATGCATAAGAGAACAAATAAAAGATTTGGAGTTTAAAGGTTACATCACACTTAGAAATCAAAGCAAACAAGCTAATGCAGTTAATTCATGCTAGTACTGGCAGAGAAAGGATTACAGGTGTATCTAAGGGCTGCTTGGAGGGCATTCACGGACATTGTTTTTCTCTAACTTTCAATGGGCAGTTTGTCAAATACTCCCTGACATGCTTTGGAGTGTTTCTTTTTGTGCGTCTGAGGTGCTCAGTTCATATTCCCAAGGGCCAGCTTTGCTCCTTGGAGCAAAGCAGGTGCATTTATGAGTCTGCCCTGACTGGACTAGCTTTTTTGGTCTTAGCCTAACATCCAGTGATTTAAAAAAATCATCTTTTTCCTGACCTTCTCTCCCAGAAACAGGGACACAGCAGTCAGATAGCACAGAAAGATAACTTCAAGAAAGAAAAATGCTCTCTAGCTGCTGTAGCCTGCTCTTTCTTTCCTGAAATGCTCAGTGGCTGGCCATGATCTGGCCCAAAGCACATTCACTTGCAGTAACACTGACAGATATTATGTGTCACATATTACTTTGGTGTAATTTCCTGGACTCAGCAATTATTTCACTAATGTTTTGTTTCAAGTCTTAAAAAATGCCTAAGTGAACAAATTCAATTTTTCATGCATATAAGTAGTTTTAGGAAGCTCTGGCACTTTTGTACAGAAGATGATGCTTTGAGAGCTTTTTGCAGGATGAATATCTGCTATAAATATTATTTCTGCGTTTGGGCTCATTAAAATGTGAAATGGTAACACTTGAATGCATACATAAATCCCAAGTATTTTTCTGGGAATTGTTTTTTTCAAATTATTCTTCCTGACTTATTAAATCAGAGAATCCTTTAGGTTGGAAAAGATATTCAAATCATCAAGTCCAACCGTTAACCCAGAACTGCCAAGTCCACAATTAAACCATGTCCCCAAGTGCCACGTTTACACATCTTTTCAACACCTCCAGGATGGTGACTCCACCACTTCCCTGGACAGCCTGTTCCAGTGATTGACAACCCTTTCCATGAAGATATTTTTCCTAATATCCAACCTAAACCCCAGCGCAACTTGAGGCCGTTTCCTCTTTTCCTATTGCTTGTTTCTTGGGAGAAGAGACCAACACCTAGCTCACTGCTGCTTCCTTTCAGGTACTTTCAGAGAGTGATAAGGTTCCCCCCGAACCTCCTTTTCTCCAGGCTAAATACTCCCAGCTCCCTCAGCCACTCCTCATAGCATTTGTGCTCCAGACCCTCCACCACCTCCACTGCCCTTCTCTGGACACGCTCCAGCACCTCAGTGTCTTTGAGATGCTGTTGACTTACAGATCAGCAATAAACCAGGGCAGATTCTTATGAATAAGGAAAATGAAAAAGGAAAAAGGGGAAGAAGGAAGGAGAGGAGAGGTGAGGAGAAGAAAAGGAGAAGGAAAAGAGATCTAACACACTGATCAGTGAATGCAAGCCTTAAAAGAACCTGAGGACTGGTCACAGGAAAACCACAAAGCAGGTACAGCTTTATGTAGGAGATCCAGTCACAAACAAGACACTCAACTCATCAAAAGACATTTCTACATTTCTACGTGCTTACATTTCTGAAGTACCATCTCCAGAAGAAAACAAGGTTTTCCTTTTAGTGAGTACACAGCACATCAAGGCTGAACAATTTGTTAATGTGAACGTTTGAGAGAAGAGCGATTACAGCAATAAAGGTTCTGACACATCAATTAAAGTAGTTGGGTTAGACTAAAAGAATATTGTAAAACACCCATGTGCCCAACTTTGTAGACAAAATCCATATGATTGGGGGGTGAGGGGCGTGGCTTTGTGATCACATAATCAAGGACTGCGAGGGTGGGAGCACACCTGGGTTAGCGTGAGTTTTGTGAATGCAGGTTTAACTGCACACACAGCCCCAGGAAGCCTGTGTTCCCGGGGAGACTGGGGACAGAAGCTTCACTCTTATGCAGGTTTTAACAGTTTTGCTAAGAAAATCTAGTGAGGGTTCTTGGACAGGAAAATTGCAGGATTTAGCTGGAATGTGAGGAATCTTTGGGTCCCTAGTTAATTATGATCTGCTTTGTTACAGTAACAGAAATAGTGCAAGAGAAAAGGAGACAGTTATTGTCTTGAATAGTATGCACTGCTATTATTGTTTTATTTGTATTCTTCCTCCTTAAAAGAAGCTGCTGTTTACAAAGTATTCACAGTAAATCCAAACAGTGGGATGGAGACCAAGATTGACTAAGTGAAACCTGCCCTGAGTGTGCACCCAAGAGATCAACTGAAATCAATTTGTCCTTCAGAGGCAGGTGGTTATACATCGAAGCTGAGAAAAATCATACTGGAAGCCACGGGAACACTTTCAAGCGGGAAAACTGGGGGTTGCCTATGGAATATGCCCTTATTACTGAAGAGTGTGTGTATGTGTGTGCTTGCCTGTGAGTCATGGAGAGACAGAGAGTGGAGGAGAGAGAACAAGAGAAAGGAGGAAAGAAAAAAAGGAGGAAAAAAGAAATCAATCGAGACATGCAGATGTAAAAGCACAATGGTTGTATAAAATTATTTTGAGCTTTTCGTACAACTTACATAATTCTCAAGCAGAAGAAAATAAAGCTGTAATTTATGCAGTTCTCCCTAGCAAGTAAAAAAAAGTTATTTTTACAACTCCCTATATTGATTTTATTTTTAGAACACTTTCTAAAACAAGTGGAGAATTCAATCCTACTCTCTGAGGCATGTCAATTTGTGCCCACATAGTCGATGGAAAGATTGAACCCTAAGTGCAGATCATGACAGTCTGCTGTGATAAAAGCTGTTTCTGTTTGCTTTAACTCTCATGCATAGTGGCAAATGCCACCTGTGACACATTGGTATAAGTACAACTATCTCTATTGCATCCAGTGATTGCAATACACTGGAAGTTGTTTCTAAAATTTACCTGACTCTCTCTACTCAGATAAATGAATTTTCTCTAAGTGTTTTAATACAGGAGAAGGTAGTCAAGTTATAGACACAAATAAATTTCACTTGCCAGGGTTTTTTTCAGGACATGATACCAATTAACAAAATATAATACATATCAAGAGAAAAACAATCTATGATCTTCTTTGGAATGTGTTTCTTTATAACCCTGTTCAGGAAAAGCCTTGAATTTTTGCTTAGCTCCTCCTTAATTGTGCCTGTAGGCATTGCTTAATCAGTGCTATGGTAAACAGCCATTCTCCCAGTCACTGCCCTCTATATTTTTGTGC
Source organism: Rhagologus leucostigma (assembly GCA_013397725.1). Taxonomy (NCBI): domain Eukaryota; kingdom Metazoa; phylum Chordata; class Aves; order Passeriformes; genus Rhagologus; species Rhagologus leucostigma. The sequence goes on from VZTD01002911.1 coordinate 685,876, forward strand.
ATTTAAGGACATGCGTATATTAATAATCAAGACCAGGGCAGAAAAGTGTCCTTCAGTCTACTCTTTTCATTGCCTCCCAAACACCAGCATCTTCTTGTACTGTCAAATGAACCTGTTTCCACTATTACTTAAGTCACTATGGTTATGAAAGCAGAACCAGAAATTGCCAGAACCATCTAAATCAATGAAAATCTATTGCTCAATAAACCTGAATATGTCTTACTACATTATCTTTCCAGAGATAAGGGTTACAAGATTGTTACACTGCCAGTGGCGTATTTCTTTTTGCATGGTGTGAGAGCCCAGAGAGGGCAGCATGGCAGCAGACTCCCAACCCATGAAAACTTGGGCAACATTTCCAACTGTATCTTCATCTTCCAGATGCTTCACAAAGCTCTTCACAGCCTTGGACCTCCCAAGGAAGCCTGCATACCTGTTTTTTATTGACTTTGGTTGCTAACCATAGCTATTAAATATTAGTCAGCTTTTTGGATGGCGAACCAGCTGTGTTGTTTATCTGGCCGAGGTTCTGATCTCCATGCCTGCTGATCCTTGACACCATGCCAGCCCATGTATTGAGAATTACATGGCAGGAACAAATTCTCTTCTTCTCTAGCCATGTTGGCTGTCCAGGTCCGTATCTGCCATAAGGATGAAGAACTGTCAGGTTCCAGATCCAAAAATCCTTCCTCCTCCCTCCTCTGTGCTACAGCCCACGCTGGCCTAGTTTTGAATCATGCTGGAAAATGGGTATAAGCAGCTAAAATTTCCTTCCTGTGTAAGGTAATATGCCCTTTCTAATATTAATATCTAGAGGATCCCCAGATCTTTAGCAATTTAATAAATCCAGATGAATACTAAAAAATAGCGAGGATTGACAGGCTCTCTAATAATTATGATGAAAAATAAGTGAAAATGTCTGTTAAAATTTTGCCAAGAAACTATTTTTGTCCTCAGGCAACGTTTTGTTACTCTGCTTGCATGCCTCAGTGTGTTTCCTTCCAAGCTGGTTTCATAGTTCTATAGATAGAGCAATACCTATGCATGTAAGCATTATCTATATCTCTCTTGTTTGCCAAACCTGAAGTAATTTATGTAATTATACACATAATGTATTTTATCCAAATACACAAAGAATATTTTTTTATAAATGCCACTTAGTATCTAGATTTAACTTAAACCACTACTTAGTCTATCTTCCTTAATAGGATACTAAAAAGGAATTTTATGACAACATTATCAGTAGCATTTTGCTGATAATTAGAATAACAATAATAATACTGAGATATTTTTTCAGTAATAATGGTGTTATTAATGAGATTTTTATGAAAGACAGACTTCTTTAGTATAATTATGAAAATTGATCTTTTTCATTTTACTTATTCACTGAAATCAGATAAGTGGCTTAACTACATGTATTATTTCTAATAAATATTCAAAAGAATGCATTTAAACAAGGCACCTCATTCTATTCTTGCTCATATTCCTTGCATTTAAATAAAAGTGTAATTGCTCTCCTTTTTTAAACTGCTAGTTTGGATTAGCTGTCTAACCTGTACAGTGTAGCTGTTTTCTGTTTGCATTTTTAATAGCTTTATTACCATTTGGTGAAGCCTTAATTTCTCACTCCCTTGAAGAGTCCTGCCTTTAAGTCAGCTCTACAATTTAACCGGCAATAATCTGTCAAGATAAGATAAAGACCTGCACCAGATGAAATGCAGTATTTTTGTGTAGCATTCTGTCATTGTTAAAGGAAAGATCTGAGTATGTCAAAATGTAACACCTGAAAGTTTAATAAACTTTGTAGCATAATTTTACAGTTCACATTTTAAAATAAATTGTTCTAGAATACATTAGCTTGTTCACTAGTGAAATCAGTTAAATATCTATATAAATATGTTTGGGTGAAAGGAGCCAGCAGTTTCTCAACAAGGATAAAAGTTCTTTCAGTTTTCAAGCCTCAGATTAAGTCACTTCTGAAAATCCTTGCTTCAATTCAGTTCTATTAACTCTGCAGTTTCCCTGTAGTTCCTTCATAATATTTGGCCTTAACATCACTGCAGAGGTTCATTCAATATTACAAACATTCTTTTTTTCAGAGTTGCTAATACTGAGGCAATTGAAGTGAAGCATAACTTAACTTGTCGCTTTCAGGACTTGTGCTTGTCCTCAAGTATTCCTGTTTCTTTTCCCATTCCTGTTTCACTTATTCATGCAAGTAATCTTTTTTTATTATTATATGAAGACGAGGTCCTAAATCTATGTTAGTCTTAAATAGTAACTGAGCCGTGTCAGGTATATATGGACCAATATACTTATGAGACAGAAGAGTGAAGAATGAGTTTCTCAGTTCTACCTTAGCCAAACTTGCTATTCTACATGCAAATGGGCATTAATGCATTTCATCTTACCAGGCATATTCAATGCAAATGGCAGAAGCATCAGGTCTGTGAGCTACTCCTGAGTCCATGAGAGTAGATATGGGATCAGGTACATGGCTGGGGAGGGAAAACCAGAGCACTGTGCATGGAACTTTTCGGGCAGCCTTCTGTTCAAATCCTGCACCTCTCTGCTCTCTGGACAGCTTGGACTGTGCTGTGATCTTTCTCTGCTCGACCCAGCAAGGGAGGTTCTTCAGGAACGGACTGTTCAGTATTGCTCACATGAGAAAGGCCCATACAATGTGGCCTTTCCAGGAAGCCTTAGGAATTTACACCCAGTATTTTAGATATATATCTATTTTTATCAACTAAACTCTTATGAATACTTTTTCCTTTTTCTTTCCATCTTAAATAAAATCTGCAGTAAACTGAAAATCCAGTACTAGTATCTATTTGCAGGCATTGAGCTCAGCTCACTTCTTGGCCTCAAGCTGTTGTCTCTTTCCACAACGACCAGTCCTCTCCTCTGAGGTTGGGTTAAACTCTCTCAGGGCAGTTTTGCTAAAACATAGACTTCCATGAAAAGGTTCCATTTTGATGAATCATCATTTTGAAGTGAAAAATATCTGATTTGACGCCAGATTCAACGGTCTGTTTAACTGCAGTGTTCCATCTCCCTGAGCTAGCGCTTGCAGAGCTCTGAAGGTTTGGCACCATAGACCCTGTATTAATTGTAAATACCGTAGTACAGTGTATTTTCGTTTCTCACAGCCAGTGATTTAGGTACTGCAGAGGCATCATTGAATAGACTTTGATTTATGAGAACCAGGCCTGAGACTGCAAAGGTTGTTCATAATTTATCTTGGCTTTGACATAAAGTTGGTGATTCTGAGGGCCTTGGTTATTAGTTACGAGACAAGGAATCTGATTTTCAGAACAAAAAGAGAAGATAGTTCTGCAATAAAAACATCTACTATGTGATTCATGAAACTCACTGCTGCCAGAAATTCTGTTCGGTTTTAAGGTTAAGGCCATAGGACTGTTCTGTATTGCTTACATGAGAAGGGCCCATACAATGTGGCCTCTCCAGAAAAAGCACTGAGATACAAATCTCACATTTAAGAAATACGACAACTGAAAATTAGGCTCCGAAGTCTGTTGTTAAGGTCTTAAAAATATTTGTCACTTAAGAAGTATTTACCAGTGGTTGCTAATTCATGGCAACCATGGAAGGTAGCTCAGTGATAGTCATCATCCCTATTCAACAGACAGTAGTTCTTTTTCTGCATGGATATTTGAGAGCTGCAAATGTGAATAAAGGCAACGCATGAGCAATGTCACAACCCAGTAATCTCTCATGGGAGATCCTGCAGTGGGCACAGCCCTTAACACATGCTGAATGTGTGTCTGAAACACACTTGCTCCAAGCACAGACCTCCATTGAACAAAGCACGTAATCATATTCCTAAGTCCATACTTGTGCTTAGGGCCTGATCTGTGTCTGAAGGACTTTTTGGAGCTGCAAACTGACATTCCTGTGCTCTGACTCTGTCTGGGAGATACAGCTGAGAGCAGGGGAAAGGGTTCTTTGGCAACTCAGTTAGATCAGCTCACAAGACTACAAAACACATGGGGCAAAAAAGCTTGTCTGCCAGCATCAGGGGCCAGGAGATCAGCACCTCTTGCATGGAGGCTTGAAGCTGTGTAAGATGTCCCCTCTTACTGCCATGCTAAGTGACAGCAGTACTGTGAGGAGGTGCTGATCCTTGGCCACGGTGGGAGGTTACTGCTCCAGCAGCTCTGGCTATGTGAACAACCCTGTAAAGCACTTTGGCAGACAGCAGCCAGGTTAATGCCAGCTGCCCAGCTCATCCAGGCTAACCCAGGCAGCTTTGCCCGTGCAAGAGCAGCAATGGTGACCTCCAGGAACAGGCTGGTGACACTCTCCTCTGACACAGCTCTTTCCACAGTAATTAATGGCTTTTAACTTGATTATCTTTTCACAGCCTGAAGTGAGCCATGGATGCGAACATCTCTTCCTATGAGCAGCCCAAGCCTACATTGACCTGGAAAAGCATTTATATGAGCATGAATCAAGACAGAAGAAAGGGCAGGTAGAGGCTCCCTGTGACCAGGAGAAATGGTGCACCTGACAGAGCTGAAGCCAACTGGACTCTAAACGTGCCTAAAAGCCTTCCTGAACTACAGCCTTACAGCTGCCATCTCAAATTGGTCTCAAAACAAGATCTCACATCCCATGTTTGTGACAACTCTCCACACCAAAACAACCTGAGTTTGAGACTACTCCGTGCTGGAAACAGATGTACCTTTGAGGTTAATGTAATGGACTCCGTGTTTATGCATCTCATGTAGGTTTTTTTTTTAAGTAGAAGCATTACACCATCTGTGTGTGATATGAGACTGTGTGTCCATGAAAGGCATAAAAAATTATTCCAGAAAAAGGCTCTGACTGGAATAACAATGGAGAAGCCAAGGGGCTTGTGGTTCTATAACAAGTTCATTCAGAAAATCACGAGGCAGCGTGACAGCTGGAGTGAGGAAAGACTTGTGGCAATATACTTTAAGAATTGCATGATGAAAAAATAATAATAAACATTAACAATGTTTTTTGGTTGGTTGTTTTTTTTTTTCTTTTTTCTTTCCCATGACATAAACAATGGTACTCTGGTCATAAGCCAAAACCTGACAAAGGTCCAAGGTTGAAAAGGATTTCTTTGAGCCTGTCTTCCTGGTATAATTATTGTAGGTTCAGAGGAACCAGATCTGGAGTGTTGTAAAACTCAACACAATGAACTTGACAGACAGCCAGATTTCTGTTTTCAGCCAGTTTAGGGTTACTATAATCTCATTATTATGCTTGAAAGACGACAAGTAATAGAATCTCAGGTAGCTGTTCTGTCTTTACTCAGCCGCATCTTCTCTTTTATGCCAATTTCCCTTGATTACCTGAACTAGTGAGGCTCGGTTTTCAACCACTTATCTTCCAGCAATAATCATCTGATCAGCCTTACAAGGTTCTCACTGCACTCAATGGTTCTAATGGGTCAAGCGTTAAATTAACCCTTTAACCATACCCCAGGAGAATACAAAACTTATTAAAAAACAATTTACTGTTCAGTCATTGTTAACTTTGCAGAGGAGAAGGAGTTCTTTAAACAGATTTGCTTGTTGTTCCATCCGCTCATACCTTGTTTTACTGTATCTTTACCCTTGCTAACACACGAAATTTTTTTAAAGCTTGTCTTAAGGAAACATTCTTCTGGTTTCTTACTTCCACGGAAACATAAAATGAAGCCACAGGAAAAGCTGTGTGTATCTTATGTTCTATTTTAAGGCAACTTCTCACAAAGGTTAAATTAATTTTTCCATGTATGGAAAAACGTCTGCAAAAACATGATTCGTGTCACTCAGTGTTGCATCTTGGGCAGAATCGTAAGAGTGGGGAAACTCTTGTGGACCCATCTATGTGATGGGAAGGGTTTGTAACTCTGGAATGGGAGAGTATTCGTACCAGCTACCACAGGGAAACAGACAAGCAAGAGGTCACTTACTCATGTAGGTCTGTGTTGGTGTGTAGGGCAGTCACCAGCTGTGATACCACTCCCAGGTTCCGCAGAAAACTATGGAGTCTCCACTGGGAGGAGGCTGGAGGCAGGAGCCCAACAATGTTCTCTGGCTTTATACTTCCCAAGGATAGTGCACAGCCAGCAGAAATATGTCTTCTGCCTTAACTCACCCCAAAGTTGGGGAAACCAAGGGATGTGTGAGAGGATGTGGCCCTGAAGAAGCAGCCTTGCCAAAGCTGCTCCTCAGAGTAGGTCTGCAGGTCAGGGAATTGCACCATCAGGAGGGGCTTGAACAAGAGGCAAATGGCATCAGTGGCTTTACTGGACCTTAGTTTTCTTGCAGAACTAGGGATCCGTGCACACAAGAACAGCTTTAGCAGAGCAGGCTATCCATTCCACAGCAGGGCAAACTCCCTTTCAGCAAAGATCCAACAGCAAAAAAGAGATAAGAGTAGAAATATTTCATGTAAACCAAGGTGAGAAAGAGCCTCAATTTACTAGTTGTTATGAATTAAGGGTGTGATACATCCCAGTGCTGCTTCTTACAACAATACATAGTAGAGATGCCCCGGGTGTAGATCTATCTTTGCTATCTTCAACCAATTCTTGCTCACACAAAATTCTCACTGCTGTTCACAGGGGTATTGCCAGGAAATGACTTGAATGAAAGATGGAATTTTTTACAGAGACATCCCACACAACACTTTCATCACCTTTAGTTTCTACAATCCCATCTGATCTTTGATGACAATTGGAACTGCTTAAGGGGCTTTACTAGCTTGGGTTAGTAGTCATCAAAGGAATATTAGGACTATAAAATCTACTGTGCATGTTAGTCATTACATGTCTGTATAAAAAAATAATGTGATGATTTCCATCTGTTTATAATATATCGGTCCTTTACAGTGGATGAATGGGAAAAAAGAAGACACAGTGCTTAAACATTAGATGATGTGATGATTTTGGGTACATGGGTTTTCAAGAGGAGTCTAAGATGAACCCCCAGGCCCTTACCCAGAAGAGGGATGGGCCAGTGATGAGCACATTAAGCACAGCCATCCTGCTGGGCAGGGCACTGCCAAGAGGCAGCCAAGAGAAACACTAGAAAGAGAAACACATCTTGGAGCTCAGCCGTCTGCAGAACTTCAGGATCTTACTGTGGTCTGCAGTGAAGGTGACTTGTCTTTGAAGAATTCCCATGGTGTGGCATGTTTCTTATGAAAGGGTTATTCTACTCTACTCATCACTGCTTCTTTTCAAAACATAGACATTAGAAAAAACATGGTGGTGAGTTTTGCACATCATTCCTACTGGGTGGCATCTTCCCCCAGGACCACAAGTGTTAGGGTTCAGTGACTCCTTCAGCCTGCAAGTGTTTAGTCTCAGATCTCCTTTCTACAAATTTCTGAATCAGTAGTCCACAAACATTCTTCAAGCAGAAAAAGTTCTGTCAAGAGATATTTCCTCTCAGTAATTACTAAAAGAATGTGTATGTCTGGTACTTTACATGTAAGTGGTGTTTGGGTGTTGCATCTTCAGTCACTTTCTGTGCAATCTCTACTGACAAGTGCCTGAGACCAACCAATATTTTATGTATATCAAAGATGGGATTTCCTTGAAGAAAAACAACAATGGAAACATAAAATTAGATGTTTGGTTTTTTTTTGGAAGAAGGCACAATGACAAATTACCACAAATGAAACTAGAAAGAAAAGGCAAGGTTCACTTTCCAAACACAGGCACACAATGTCACTTGAAGGCATTTTCCCTAGTCTTTGGTCAACTATTTTAGATTCCAGTGTCAGATGCTGGCAGACATGTTAGAAAGCCTCTGAGTTACCTATGGAGGAGCAGATGGAGGCAACTAAATAGGTACCCTGCATGCCTAAAATAACTCTAAACATTTCCGTATAGGCAACTGAATCCAACACCTTGATTGTTTTGCCTTTGATACCATTTTTAAAAAATTTTTTTAGATGTATTTTTAAAAAATATTAAATGAATACCTTTTTCTTTTCCCATCAGTTTCCATTTGAGAAAAAAACAACTGTTTCCTCTTCATCATCCTCTACATTCAGTTGTATTTCTGCAGATCCTCCTACAAAAAAATGAGTACATTCCTGTAAGATCAGCAGGGAGTAGATGTTTTTATGGAGTCCACATCTGTATGTGAAAAAAAAAGAAAAAGAGTAATGTGAAATTCAAACTAGTTCTGAAGACAAATAGAATCTGTTTAAATTTGAAAGGAAAACTGGATAATTTCCATTTATGGAAATGGACATATGAATTATTAATAGAGAGAAAGAGCAGATTTGGGACAAAATAAAGCAAAAAAGGAAAATGCTGCAGTTTACAGACCTTTATCAATGGATGTTTAGCCCTGGGGAAGACGGAGTGAGACTAACCCTGGGGAGAAGGACTCAGGGGCGTTCATGGAAAAGAAGCTCAATATGACTTGGCAGTGCACGCTTACATCTCAAAATCCAACTGCATCCTGGGCTGCGTTGAAGAGGCGTGGCCAGTAGGGAGAGGGAAGAGATTCTACCCCTCTGCTCTGTTCCAATGAGACCCCACCTGGAGTGATGCATCCAGCTCTGAAGCCCCCAGTACAAGATCTTGACTTGTTGGAATGAGTCCAGATGAGGCCACTAAGATGATCAAAGGTCCGGAGCATTTCTCCTATGAAGACAGGCTGAGAGACTTGGGATTGTTTAGCCTGGAGAAGAGAAGACCCCAGGCCTCCAGTAAAGCCCTAAATAGAGCTTACAAGAAGGCCAGAGAGACTTTTTACAAGGACATGTAGTGATAGGACAAGGGGGAATGGCTTTTAACTGAAGGAAGGTAGGTTTAGATTAGGTATTACGAAGAAATTTTGTAGTATGAGGGTGGCGAGACACTGGAACAAGTTGTCCAGAGTAGCTGTGGATGCCCCAGCCCTTGATGTGTTCAAGGCCAGTTTGGATGAGGCTCCAGACAACCTGGTCTAGTGGAATATTCCCTGTCCACAGCAGGGGGGTTGGAACTTAGTGATCTTTAAGGTCCCTTAAAACCCAAACCATTCTATGATTCTATGTTTCTGAACAGACACGCTTCAATACAACGGGGTGATAGACAAAAATCATATGTAACTTCTCCTCAACGGGCTAATGCTTTTCCAAGCCTTCTGGAAGATTACTGGGAGCATCTTATTCAGTGTGTATGCCCTGTATTCAACTGACCCAAAGACTGCCTTTGTAGACAACGGGAAAAGACACATCTAGGGACTATTTTCTCTGAATAATTTTAAACACGTATTTTGAAGATGTACTTTTGAGATAACCTGTGCCCATGAAGATTGTGGAAAAGCGAGAAAGTCACAAAATATTTGTAGGTCCTTGGTCATGTCAAACTGCATAATTAGCAACATGCAACTCCATTCAAAGTGCCCTTTCAATCACTGAATTAAAGAATAGTTTTGGTTGGAAGGGACCTCTACGGTCCAATCCCCTGCAACGAACAGGAACATCTTCAACATGACCAGGTTGCTCAGAACCCCATCCAACCTGACCTTGGATGTTTCCAGAGGCAGGGCATCCACCATCCCTCTGGGCAACCTCTGTTCGTGTTTTCCATCCTCAATGTCAGAGTCTGTTTTTCAGTAAAATTTCTAAGTAGACCTAATGCTCTCGTGGAAGACCACTGAGGCCATTCAGTTCCCCAAAAGGCATAAAGTGCCTGAAACTTGTCAAATAAAAGATTCTTCTCCAAAGAATAGCACAGTATAGCTCTGCACCAACTTGGGGTTAAAGGCCAGCATCTTGTTTCCTTTAGCTCAAACAAAGTTCCCTGTAATTTAAGGGAAATGGCCTGTAGTTAAAGGATAAAAAAAAAATGGCAGTAAACAGTACCCAAAAACTACGCTAAAAAGTGCTCCTGAAGAAGCAGTGATTTTCTAGTATACAGAGTGGCTACATTATAATACCTAACATGGAATCATTGCAAAATCTTAGCAATTTTAAAGTGTTATCAAAATAAAAATACATTACAGTAGACAGTCTGCAACTCCGGCATTGTATTTCTGCTTTTTAAAACTAATTGTCTGGTTTATCCACACACGGAACTTTATCAAACTGAAAAGGTCTTCTACAAGTCAACAGTGTTTCTTACGTTTTCAAATGGGGTACAAGCACTTACCTACATAAATATATTGTAATTCACCTTGAAAAGCAAAAATGAATTAAAGGAAGTTTTTTTTCAATTTTATGCAATCCTTCCATTGTTAAGACAAAGCTTTTAGGGATGAATAACCTGAAAATAAACAAAATATAAACAGACAAGTCATTTTTATGGGTAAGGCTGATGACAAATTCCGTTCTAATTACTGGGCTCCCACAAAGTTCAAGTCTTCAAAAAATTGCATGAATTTGTGAGTGAGAAGGCAGATTTTAGTCTATTGTATGCAGAATTTGTATGCTGAACATAGAGATATTGTATAAACAGGCAAAACCAAGGAGCGAAACCTGGCCCTACTTAAGTTGGAGCATTATTTCTAAAGCATAACTTCTCATATCAAATGTAAACTCTCTGAAAGTTGGCTTTCCAGACTAAACTACTTGGCTAAGATGTTTCTATAACAAAAGGACCTTGAAGGGCAATTCAACTCTTTCCTAGATTGGTGACTAAAATAGATAGCCCTGTTTCTCTCCATTGGTTCTAGCAAAGACATAGATATCTGGCTTAGGTTGTCCATCTAGATGGCTGAAGACAGATGAGACAAAGCCTGCTGCCCATGAGGGTACCATTTGCTATTAAGGTAATGTGAGTAGACAACAATTTCAAAAGCTTGCAGTGGAAGTTGGTCCTTCTTTGAATGATGCTGGATTCTTTCTACGTATTTCATAGTTTCTTACAAACTTTAATGAATCAAAGAAAACTCTACAGAACCTTCCCATGTTCTGCCAGACACAAATACTGAATGACTCTGCTCACAGAGAGGTGGCAGTGGAGAAAATAGATGGAGTTTTGCCTAGACTTTAAATATGCTACTCCTTAGTGAAACCCTACCAGGCAGTGAACTCAGGAGATGAATCATTGTTGTGGGACACAGGGATGTCTGCTCCACTCTTGCTTCTCTTGCTGACCTCCTGTGTGGCCTTGGGCAAACTGCTCCACCATCTGTTTCTCCACCTTCCTTTGTCTGTGCAGGGGATGGCTACAGGCCATTTTGCAGTCATATGGGAACCAGCTGTCTCTGTGCCCTGACCCAAAATGGCATGACCAAGATGATGCGGTGCCAAGTCTGAGGTAACATACCTAGGATGTCAGAAACACTCTCCAGCTCCAAATTTGTGCTTTCTTAGACACAGTGAAACTGCTTCTTCTCGTGGCACAGGCAGAGCACAAGTCCAGGTAGACACATCTGAAGACTGAAAGCACCTGCTCGCTTGTGTCTTTTCTTCTGTGAGTGTAGAACAGGCAGCACAAAGGAAGCTGAAAACTCTGCCCTAGGGATTTATAGCACTGACTGCATGTGTGTATGTCGGTCTGGCCAGCCACCCAGTTCCTGCATCCACGGGGTAAAGAGCTGGGATGATGGCATTTCTAATTAATACTTCACTTCCACAGAGAGCAAAAGAAGGTTTCAAATAACTATAGAGATCAAATTCAAATTAATAATATGAATGGAAAAGTCATGTGTGTGTCTACCTGTGTACGTATCTGTGTGCATTCACACAACGTATTTAACCCTATTTCCTGAAGTGATAGAACAGGAAATTTCCTTGTGCCTGTCTTTCCCTTCACCACTGGTTTCACTTATAGATTTTGGTTCAGTCAAGGAATACAACCATTTTGTCTTTGAAATTAGTGAATTACTTACTTATTACCCAGAATGAAAACGTCACAGAGGTACTGGAGTCTGAAGCAATGCTACGAATAAGTACTTAATATACAGGAATGCTGTACTTCTCAGCTATTTATTCAACTAGCTGGAAATGTTCTTAGAAATAAAGAACCAGGTTAACCTAAAATCCACTAATCATAGAAGAGTAGCCAACCATTTTACTGCAATGACTATGCACACTCACATCACACTCCAGGCTTGCAGTCTTTCAACATGTTTTCAAACATTTAGAAGAGTCTGAAAAGAATTATGCTGGGGAAGATTCATTGCATAAACTGGTCCCTAAACCTTAACAAAACTTCCTATGAGGTAAATGCTTTATATCTCTTTTCATCAGAGCATGATGCATTACCCTGTACCACCAAGCAGATGCCCTCAGTGTGACCTCCCAGCAACAGGTTTCTCTTTGGGGTATGAGAGGGATTTTAGGTAGGAAAGCTGGTCCAGCTCTCTGAGCAGAGAAAAGCTCACTGATCTCCTTTATCAGCCTGCCCAAAGCTACTGCTTCTGGTGGTTCACACAGTTTGAGCATGGCTGATATAAAAGCCGATGTGGATTCTTCTTATGTATAGTATGCCAGAGTGATTGTTGGTGTGGCAGGCTTAGAACTGAGAGGGGAGTTTGTGGAGAAAAGGACAAGAATTTCTTCAGCTTGAAATAGAGGGTGAAGTTTTAAAAATCCATCCCTTGAGTGTGCAACAAGACCTGTTCAGTTTTGGCTCAACCCTGCTATTGTGAATATTCATAATCTCCAAAACCATGCTTGTTTAATAAATGGGCTTGAATCTATGGCCTGTAAAAGCAAGTACACGCCACAGCTTGATCTGAGGCTCCATGCTGACAGATGTAACAAGTGCACGTAATTTATGTTGCTGTCATTGGTCGAAATGCCAAACTCTAACACTGCTCATTCTTTCCCTAGAAAATATCTGCAGAGGAAGTATTGAAAGCAAGGAATGAATCACTCTTTCCCACAATACCGTTCCTATTGCATTCGTCCAAGATAATCCAGAAAATATGTGGAGTTTGGCTTCTTTTCCTTTCGAAGTCTCAGCGCTCTCTTTCTCCCCACACAACTGACAGGCTATATCTATATCTCACCTCTGGGGCCCAGGAATATGTCCTGGACAAACCTTCAGTATTGGAAGTCAGGACACCTCGATATAAGGTTCTCCCTCTGGAGAGTGAGATGTTTTCCTCCAGCATGGTGGAAAGCATCAGAGGGTATATATGGGAATTTAGCACAGCCACAGACTTCCCGAGGCTTTGAGCTGTGACCTTGGCAGTGCTAGGCTGTTTCCAGGGAATTCTCCACCACACATGCCATCATCTTCCCACGACACAAACAGCTGAGTCTATCCTAGCTGCATATGCACCCAGTGTATGTGCATCCCAGAAAGTTTCTCTGCAGAACGGGGAAGCAGTGTCTCCACCACCCTGAAAACCATAGATGCATGAACTGAAGAAAAATAAGGAACAGCAGAGCATCAGACCTGCTCTCGTGTATCACACACATCCCTGCATTTCATCCCATGAATTCAGCCAGCCAGATCAGTCACGCAAGTGTTGACTATATGGCACAGATGGAAGAGAGACACTACAAGGCAAGTAATGGAGAGAAATTGTAACTCTGTCTGCCCTGAGGTCTGGAGGAGTAGAAGAACACAGACAAGCAAGCTGTCATCCAGCTGCAAAAGGCAGCAGAGACTCAGCAGCATGAACCCAGTAATATTGTGACATCACCACCACCTCAAACTACAAGATTAAAGCAAAGTCCATCAATGTAAGAAGCCTGGGCATGATCCAGACATTCCTCTGGCACAAGCCCCACACAGCAGAAACACTTTGCAGAGATTAGGTTGGGTGGTAGGGGAAGTACTCCTCTTGCCTACTCCCCTGCATCACTTCTAGAGAGGGAGTTTCACTCCAGGAGCAACTCAATGCTCCTAGGTAGTAAACAGGGCTACAAGATCCACCCCATTTTGGAGCAGATCCTCCTTTCTTTCCAAGGGACCGTAAAGGATTTGCAACAGGAAAAAGCCCAGAGAACAGGTCTCCTCTGATCAAAATAGTCCTCTGATCAGCTGTGACCTGCCCATCAAATGGGTACCTCATCCAGCTGACCAGAGGGTGTTTTGCCTTTACACGTCACTGATGGAGTGCTCTGCAGGACTTCATACGGCAACTGCAGTGACACCTGACACCATCAAAAAGTCGAGGAGGTGAATCATTCAGCTAGTTAACTTTCTTACCAAAGGCAAGATCTGTCTTCCTTTGCAGCTGGTCTTGCATATTCTAGTTGTTAAGAAATGAAAGACATGAGGAAAGTCTGCTGAGCTAAATGGTTTTATCATTGCTCCCCTTCCTTAAACTTAAGTTGCTGTGGTGACATAAATAGTTGCCCTTGATTAGATAGGCAGCACTAAGAAACCTACAGTCTTGTAAGAGTTAGACTTATGAACTATAACCATTCAACATAAAGTCATGCATGCCACTTTTGTAGGGGTGCTCACTCTTTCCCTGTCAGGAAAAGAAAGGCTTTGCAAAGTTTACTCACCACCTCCTCCATTTCCTATCAAAACTTTGTTCTGGTAAAAATGTGAGTTGTCATCCCTACGGGCTTACTCTTGCAAAATTTACTCTTCAGAAATCAAATTTCATACAAAAAAAACCCAACCCCAAAATGAAAAAACCACTACCACCAACAAAAAAGATTATTATTGAGCTTTCCAGTAGAGATCTGGAATTTTACAGCTTTCAGAGCAACATTTCCTCACAGCATAAATTTATTTGGAAAATGAATCCATCTTTTTTTGAAATAATTAATTACCTTGGTAGAGGAAACAAATGAAATAAAAGATTTATGGATCCCTCTTTCTCATAGCGAAGGAGAAAGTGATCTGTTTGCAGGAGTTATATTTTCAGGCACTTTGCTGAGACACCCCAACCCCCCTCAGTTGCTGACTGTAAAATAAGAAAACTATTACCCAGCTGGGGTAACAATAGGCTCCCACAGTGCTTTTCTGCTCAGCCCGCAGCTGCCAGTGAAAGTGGAAACTACAGCAGCAGGATAACATTCTTTTCTTACAGCCTGTTTCTATGGGCAAGGAGCCCTCCCACTGCTTCAATGTATTTTCTATGCAAAACTGCAGAAGAAGTGACATTTTAAAAGTTTTGACCTTCGGGTTTTTTTTCCCCTCCCCTCCATTTTTTTTTTGCATGAACCAAGGCATAAATTTTTTAAGCCTTCTCACAGGTTATGTGTTAGGAACAGCAATAGCCATTACTATAATAACAAAATGTTTCAAAATTTGAAAATTCTATATTGTGTGTAGCATACTGGTAACCTTTCTGGAGAAAAAAATAGTGAGGAGGGATACAGAACTCTTCTGGTTGCTGTCACAGGCAAACAGATGATTGTGGCAGATCTCATACACCTTTGCAAAATAGTGTCATTGGATGCCACCTTTTCATTTACTAATTTCATATTTTGAGGTTAAAATTTCAAAGGATTTTGCAGGCAAAGATTTTTTCCCCCTCCCTCTTCAAGGAAAAAAAATCAGCCATTTTTATTAAAATTGCCTTTAAAAAAGTGTTTATAAGAGAAAAATAGTGGACTGAATAATGTTAGTGAACAGTAGTAACTTAACTACATACACATATATCCAAATTATATGGATCTAATCTGATAAAAAATTGCCATCATTTCCAATTAGATTACAAATATAGCAAAAAAAAAACCCCTACTGGTTAAAACATAAAATAACACACTAAATATCAGGAAATTATAAAGGACATTAGTGATGTAAAATATACCTTCCCAAACACAAGCAAAATAAATTAAAACAGTTCGAGCGAGATGGGGAGTAGGAAGGGAGCCCATGAGCCATTGAAGTGAATGGAGAACAGATTCTAAAAACAAGCCTGGCAGGTTAATCCGTGTGAAGGTCTTCCATTTACCACCAATTCCCTCTGCTAGCTACCACTGCTATTACCACCTCACCCTAATGCTCACCAGGGGCACTGGCCCTGCTGCTGGTCCATCTACATCTCTCTCTCTCTCTCTTGGTCTGACCCCATTCTTTTCATACCCAGCCCTCTTCCCATCACACGGTGAAACCAATGGAAATTTGACCAGTGCAAATGATGACAAACATGCCTATAGGACAGCAGTGTTCTGAAATAATCAATTTTAAAAGCTGTTTTAAAATTCATTAAGATTTGCAGGAGAAAGTAGAAAAATCCCCCATTTTAAACTGGTGGCTCCACTGGTGGATTGATAAAGAGCTATAAAGACTTCTCGGTAACCCGAGTCCTCCATCAGAACAAGATAAAATCATCTCTCACTCTACAACACACACACACTGTAACCAAATCCATCATTAGCAAACTACATCATTCATCATTAGGCAAGAATCTACTATAAATTACAATGGGTCCATTAAAAGATTGGGAAACCTAACCAAAAAAAAAAAAGCTCAGAAGCAAAGAAAAAAAAAAGCTCTCCCAGGAAGGTCTGTGTCAAGACAGAAAATTCTTTCAAGTCCCCTTGATCTGTGCCTGAGACACTATAAACTCCTAGGACACCCTTTGAATTTCACATCCTATACAAGCCATCTCCAGGTAAACAGGGCAAAGAAGATCCTAATTTCTACCCAATCTGTATGGCTTTTTGTTTGCCCGGGCAGAACATGCCCAGCAGATTTTCAAACCCGAAGTTGCTCTTTCTGGTGTGTGAATCAACAGTTTAAAAAAATATTCGGAACTGTTTCCATGGCAAGCCTGCCACCAGGGAGCCGGGGACCAGTGATAGTTCTAGGGAAGTCACCAGGGTACCTGCACGTTTTCTGAGGGCTCCTCAAGGGTTGGGGCACAGAGCTCTGTAGTAGCTCCCAGACCCCGTACCCAGGGAAGGTGGTCTCCTTGCTTTGGTGGGGATGCAACCAAGTCAAACTAAGTTATCATTTCAAAAGTGTGTCTCTCGGCATCTGCTGTATTAATTGTTATTCGCATGTTTCCTGGGTTCTTTGCTGCAATATGTGGGTGCAGGCAGAAGAATTCTAAAGGATTTTTAGGTTGATAGTGCTTCCATTATTCAGGACAATGTGCTATCCAAGGCAGGCAGCTATTTGGGATAAATAGCCTATCCCTATTTGTCCAAAATAGCCAAATGTCTGGCATGAGTCATGCCAAACAGGCAGCTGCTCGGCAGGAGTATAGTACTGGCATACTAAAAAGCAGAAGATATTGAAGGGGGCAGAGAGAGCTAAAGGTGGCACCAGTGTATAGTGACAGAAGGTTTGTGGGGTCAGTAGTACACAGTTATCACACTGGCTAAAACTGTCAGATGACACTTTCATAAATGGCAGTGTTTGTCTGCAGTTTGTGCACAACGGTTTCCAAGACACCACTCATCTCCTTAACACTATAAACAGACAATAAAAGAATATCTTAGAGGCCACCATGTGGGAGGTGCTGGCAGGTACTAACTCTGGAGCACACATATTGCAAGTGTGATATCACTATCAGCATGGACAGGACAGTTTTGGGAAACAGTTCCTTTAGTAAGCGTGCTGCTCTGTGATTTGCATAGCACAGGGCATTTCCTCAGCTGTCTGAGATGGATTCCTGAGAGGCAGAGGCTTTCACAAGGAGCAGCACGGATATCACAGGGAGGTACATGAGTAAATTTACAGATGAGTGAAGGTATCTGTGTCCTTAGCTGGCTGCCGGGTAAAGTCTTGTACATGCAGGCTTGTGAGCACTGTACATATCCCTGCCGTGTGCAAGTTCCCTCCTGTCCTTTCCAGGCTGTGAAGTCCCTTCCTCCCTCAGAGTTGCCAAAGCACTGATAATTTATGCAGCAGATACTCCTATGAAGTAGGTAATGAAATTCATCTTACAGGGAAAGAAACTGAAGCTGTAAAATTTGTGCCGTACCCAACACGGTAAAGAAAGCATAGGACAAAGTCCTGAATGAAAACAGTTACTGAGAAAGTCTTCTACGACAAGAATATCCTTTGTCGCAATCACCACGATGCAAGCTCAGCAGGTGTCATTTCAAATTCAGTATCTTGGCCATCTACTTGTCTTTTAAAATAAATGAAAACAGTCCCTGGCATGCAGTAAACTTCTTGCCAGACTTTGGAATTCTCTAGCGTACATTATCTTTAGCACATTTAAGTGCCAAAAAAAATAAAAATGAAACTGGGTAAATGTGTAGTTAGTCATGCTTGTAAAAATGTCAACGCTGTCAAAAATATTTGTGTGAAAATCATAAACAAAATCTGCTGCCATGAGAAGTTTTTTGGTTCTTAATTATGGGACAAAATGACTTCTTTTTCATGAAGACTTAAAAAAAAGAGAGCTAACAATGTGATGGAAATATTGGCACAATCTTGACTCAGCTGCTTCCCTGGGGTAATAAAGTTGCTCCCAGAAAGAAGAGGATTATGATCTTCACAGAGTACCTTAAAAATCCAGCTAGTATGCCAGGCTAGCTTAGCAGGTTCCTAATAGGATGTGCAATCTTGCACCTCTAAGCGTGTTTGGAAGGTTTCAGGTGCTTAAAGGCAAGAGAGGATTGGTTAGCAGTCCTTTACTTGGCATTTTCGAGTGGATTTCTAGAACTGCAACTCTCAGATTTGCACATACTTGTAGAGGCTGGATAAGCATATTTTATAACCGAAAAAAATAAACAAAAGCAGTAGGTCACCAGACCAAATCATGTAGGTCAGTGGAGAGGAATACCTATAGCTATGGCAAGGTTTGTGTTCACTGACCTGTGGGAACAGTTGGTGGTCCCACTCCATTTCTGAAGGACAGATGTTCTCACCCACATGCTACCACAGGTGGCAATGCTGGGGTCAGCAGACCCCATGGGCACATCCCAGGAATGAACCCCCACAGAGAAGGTTCACTGGGGCCAGGTGCCCTGACAGGTCCTTTGGAAAAGCTGTAATCTCTTCCCCCTCTCTTTTTTGCGACCTTGTAAAAGCAAACTCACACTCTTACAAATTGTGGTTAATGGCTAAATTTTCACTGATAGCAAAGTCACAAGGAATGGAAGTGAGCATTCGATCACTTGGTCATTTGGGGACTTAATTTTCAAACCATGCAGTGAGTTTAGGCCTTGCTGTGTTCTCAGAACAGGATCATGTATGTTTGTGCGAGGTTGTAAAGTGTAAGACTCTCAAACCAACATTGAAACAGACAGACAGCCAAGCCATTTAAGACTTTTTTTATGACTGGGGTGATGAACATAGGAACAGGTTGCTCAGAGAGGTAGTAGAAGACTCAGCCCTGGAAATATTCAAGGCCAGATTGGATGGGGCTCTGACTAACCTGATTGAGTTGAAGATATCCCTGCATATTGCCAGGAGGTGGGAACTAGATGACTTTTAAAGGCTCCTTCCAACCCAAATTATTTTATGATTTCTCTTGTCCCGAGCTGCAAATATAGCTTGTTAAAATTAATGTCCAACTGTACTGCTATGGCAGAATCTGGAGCAAAGGTCTGTCACAAACATGGCACGGAACAAGTTACTAGAAAGAAGCAAATTCCAAAAAGGGCTGCAGCAACTAATACAGCCTTTCCTGCTGAGCTTTATGGCTCCAAGACCTTTTAGAGAAGTGGTTTCCCATCCTTTAATATCCCTGTGAGTTCAGTACCAATGTGCTATACTGCAAATGTAAAAGATTTCTTGAAACAAAACAAAAATTCATAACATTCACCTTGTATTACTCCATTCCGTGTCAGTTGTTATCTTCTCATAGAATTTCAGATTGCTGCTTGAAAAGGCAAGGGAAAACAATCTTATACTAATACTCACTAGATTTGTTCATGGTAGTTTACATTAGCCTATTTTAATTGAAAATATCTGTATGGAATCAAGATACAATCAAAATTTAAGTAACATTTTACATATCACAAAAGGAATAAAACCCAAAGCAGAAAACCAGGACATTAGATGAAAAAAGGCCACGTTGGCTCATTTCAATCATGTCTACTTTCTTTCCTCCAAAGCTCTCCTGAGAGAGTCCTGTTACCTCTTCCTTGCTATCCACATGAAAACAAGTTTTTGCTGGAAGAACAAAAAAGGTGGGGCTCTCTTACGCACTGTCTTAAGGCTTACTCTTAATCAGATAGAGGGATTTCTAAAATACTCCATGCTTCCTGAAAAAAAGGCATAAAAAAAGAACTGGGTACATTTTTGCCACCCATTTTTGGTTTGTCTTGTGAAAAAATTCCATTGTTTTAACAATAAATAAGAACAAATTTGCTACAGTGTTCAGTGAGCATGAGGACTATGGGAAAAGCAGATCAGGAATAAATGGATTAAAGGAAAGACAGTCTTCTAAGCAGAAGGAAAAAATATTGCCTGGAGAATATATTGAAATGTTAAGTAAAACAAGCAGTAGTCTGTGACCTGCCTTGCACAAAGGGCAGCAGGGAAATGGAAAGTACTGTCTACCTCTGGCTGTCCTTGCACAGGGAGAGGGAGGCCTTGAAAGCACTGCCTTCTTGACAGGCCTTTCACCAGCAGCGCTTCCCATCATCTGTACCCCAGAAAGCCAGCAGGAGGACACGTTGTCATCAGGCCAGCACAGGACAAGCCACTTATGGAACAATTCAGCAGGACTGTCATGCTAAAAAATGCCATCTGCTTTCTGGCCTGTTCCTAAAACAGTACAAGAACACATTGACAGTGTCTCACACAAGGGAGCCTCAACAGGCATCAGAATTTTTTGCATCTCTTGGGAAATGGGCTCTTCCAAGGCCATCTATTTCCAAGGTTTCTAGAGCACAAAGACAAGCAAAGTGGGTTCTTTTACATGAAAAGTAGTGAGAAGTTTGCCTCAGCCTTGTTGAGAGCATCATCAAAATTCAACCTAAGTGTGATAAACTGTCAAGGTTTGTTTTCTATGTACAGGCTCTCAGCTCATTCTCCTCAAGTTGTTGGGAGACAGAAGAGTGAAGCAGACATCCTTGGCTCTCTGAGACATCACTAAAATAATTCTATAAAACCTTGCCGCCTTCTGTCAGTTCTTCTGGGATCCTTAATACTGGATCTTCCTTTCTTTGCTGCTGACATTTTAGAGTCCAGATGTTGGGTCTCCTCTACTGGGAGTGGGCACAATACAGTATCACAGACATTACTAGTTCACACTGATGCAAAAGATGAGCAGAGATGTGTGAGACAGGACAATGTGGAAATGTTTCCTGATAGGAAGGGTCAAAGTCATCTCACTAGTCCGTCCAATTTCCTGGTGAGTCCATGAATGAGGCTGTTGCCCTTATCTTTGCCATTCTTCCATTGCTATCTCACATCCAGCCAGGATATGAGAATAGGTGCCTGGAGATATAGTCAGTTTATTTGATGGATCTGGTTCCTACTAATGCAGTTCTTCCAGGGCAATTGTGCAACTGTTAAATGTAGTTACCTGCCTTTATCCTGCCCACAGCTCTGAGAAGCTGTTGGAGGAGGCTGTGAGACAGCAGCCTACAGGACTGGATGAGATCTACCCAAAGGTATGGAGGGGGATGGTGAAAGAGCTCACCGGGCCACTTTTCAATGTTTACCAGCAGTCCTGGCTAACTGGGGAGGTCCTGCTTGACTGGAGATTGACCAGTGTGATGCCCACCTACAAGAAGAGCCAGAAAGAGGATTCTGGGAACTACAACTGTCAGCCCAACGTCGGTGCCTGGGGGCATCATGGAACAGATCATGGAGTGTCACACAGCATGGGCAGGACAAGGGGAATATGTGTCCAGCAGGACCAGGACAGTGATAGTCCCCCTGTACTCAGCACTGGTGAGGCCACACCTCAAATCCTGTGTTCAGTTCTGGGTCCCAACTACAAGAAAGACCCTGAGGGGCTGGATTGTATCCTGAGAAGGGCAACGGAGCTGGTGAAATGTCTGGAGCACAAGTCTGATGAGGAGTGGCTGAGGAAGATGAGGGTGTTTAGCCTGGAGAAAAGGAAGCTAAGGAGAGACTCTATCACTCTCTACAACTACCTGAAAGGAGGTTGTGTTGAGATGAAGGCTGGTCTCTGTTCCCAAGTAACAAGCAATAGGACAAGAAGAAATGGCCTCAAGCTGTACCAGGGGTGGTTTAGATTGGATATTAGGAAAAAATTCTTCAGGATTGTCAAGCACAGGAAGAGGCTGCCCAGGGAACTGGTGGAGCCACCAACTCTGGAGGTATTTAAGACCTGTAGACAGGGTGCTTAGGGGCATGGTTTAGTGGTGGACTTGTCAGCACTAGATTAACAGTTAGACCTGATGATCTTAAAAGTCCTTTTCAACCTAGCAATTCCATGATTCTATTCTAACAGTTCGCAACTTTTCTTGGCTGTGTTACTGTCAAAGTAGATACAGAGAATAGCCTGTACCTAACGCTAGGATTAAATGAACTCTCAGCAGAAGAATTAAAATCTAAAATTAAAATGGTATTATTTTGTGATAATGTTGTAATCTGCCTCTTTGGAAATTCCTGAATCTCTGCTCTATTCACCAGCGAGTTTACTAACATTAATTTATGTAAGGCACCATAACAATAGACACCAACAAAATGCAGACATCTGCACCAAAGCTGTTTTGCTTTGCCTTTTCTTTATTGTAAGCCATGTGACTTGTGGTAGCTGTCTAATTCAAGTTGAGCCAAATTATTGCTAGGAAGTGCTTACATCTTTCCATTGACTCTAACAGGGCAAAAGAAGAGGTGGACTAGTTCACATCTGCATTGTACATGTCTTGCTTTCAGTCATACATATATAAATTTTTGTTAGTTAGCCCACCACAAGTGTCTCTATGCAGTTTAAGGGATTCCATTAAAACTGTGTCTTCACATATGGGGCAAAAAACAAAGGTAAGGTGGTGAGTAAGTGGTGTGAAAATTTTCCAGAAACAGGTTCAAGCTCACTTCAGTAAATAGTTTAGGATGGAAATCAGCCTCAGAACAAAATGTAGAGATTGCTTGTTTGGCATAGCTTTCCCACAGTAAATAATAGATACAAAATTAGCTAGTGAGGGAAGAAGGGAAAAAAATAAATCATTTGCTTTCACTTGCAAAGCCTTTAAAGCATTCAGAACAATATAAATCCTGAGACAGACAGAGACTGTCCTCTACAGATGGGCACTGGGCATCTGCAACAAAACACAATCATGACCCTACATATAAGTTTCTGTGAAGGGCCATTAGATGGGAGACAGCTCATTGTGTGCACATGTGCTTGGATGAGAAAAATGAGTCACTCCCAACTCTGGATCAAGCAGGTGATGTAAAGGATTGGCAGGGAGAATGATGCAGACAAAGGCCCTGCTTTCTGAAAAGCACTGAGTCACATCCTAGGAAAAAGCATAAAAAAAGAAAGCAAAACTGGATGCAGCAATATCAGTTGAGAGTTGGGAGCAAGGATGAACACACCTACTCCTGCTATAGAGCATGTACACCTATATCAACCTAGAAGCTCAGACTGTTTTGCAGTGTCTTTTGTAAGGCCTTAGGATTGAAACTTTCTGTCCATTCAGCCACAGCTCCATTAGGAGCAGTCTTTTTTGTAATTTCACTTGTCAACATGATGTATAATTTTCTGGAATGACAAATTCTTCAGTAGTCACAGGGCTGGTAAGAAGTAGGCTGCTGCTAAGGAGAGTCAGGTTCATCACTTTTCCAAAGTTTTACTGTCGTTCTCAGCAATATTTCTAACTTGGTACCAGCGAAAGGCTCACCAGGAGCTATGCTATTACATTTGTAATTTAAGAGATAGACTGTTATGAACATTCTAGGATCAAAAAAAGCTATTAACACAGTGAACTCTTAATTCCCCTGCTATGTTTTACCTAGATTTTAGAGCAACAGGATGGCAAACAGAGTTTTTTAGCTCTAGGCTGTGGGCCGGCCACAGTGGATCTGGCTTGCCTTTGTGTTGAGATGCTCAGATATCCTGCTCTCCTCCCAAGTACTTTTATTACCCTTATATCACAGAGCCCCTCTACTTACTATGGATAGTGGACATTAATACTGTTAATTTCACTGACTTATAGGAATTCCACTCACATTGTGACACCTTTTTGTTGATTTTACTAACCCCTGTTGATTTTACTAACCCCTGTTGATTTTACTAGCCATTCACAAGACTGAAACAAAAAGTTGAAGACATCTAAGCTAGAGCAGGGAGATAGCCCCTAGCTCTATCATCACCTTCTTGGATGTGGCAGGGCAGTTAACTCCAGTTAGCTCTTCAGGGGATCAGCTTTTGATATGAATAACAGATTCAGAAACCTGATTTCTGAGCTTGGGACCCCTCAAAGGAGGCAGCAGGTGTCTACCCTTTAAGGCACAGCCAGAGTAATTCTGCAGGACAGCTTCTCTATTGCTTTACAAGCCTCTCTCCCTATGCACATATAACAATTGATTCAGCAGATGCTCTGAGAGGTAAAAGTCACCAGGAAAATGAATACAAATTGAGTTAAAGATTAAGTTGAGAAGTGATGCTCAGGCAGCATAAATTGACCTACTTATATTTTTAATTTTTTTGCGCATCCAAGTCCTGTTTCCTTAAATCTCAACAACTCAGGTTTCATTAACGTTTCATGATGCCCTCAGAAGACCTTGTTGCTTGCATCTGCTCTGGCTTTGCTTCTGTGAAAGTAATTTTTGTGTATGCTGGTGAACAGATGTGAGTAAGAGATAGATCTGGGTGGATTTGGGGATTGTCATTCTCTTGACACTCTTCTGCAAGTTCAAAGAGGTACTTGTCACTCAACCCCAGCTTTTGGGAAGAAACATTGGCCAGTTTTGGGACACCACACATTTTTGCTGGGCTCTGACAGCTGATTTTTGAAACCTTCTGGAGGGACCAGGCTGAAGCCAGAGACCAGAGTGACACATGAGACAATTAACACATTAGACCTCCCCATCCCCCAGTGAACTTTTGTCGGCCTGTCCTCTTCCTGAAAGGAAAGGGGAAAAACATCCTTTTTGTAGTGGCTGCTCATTATATAAAGCAAATCAAGAGTGAAGGAAGGGAGCAAAGAGATGGCACAGAGCCCGATAAGTGCACCCTTAAATCTATAATTAAAACCAAAGGCAAGTTCCCAATATAGCCAATCCAGTTATATAAGATCTTACAAAAGCTTCACACTGTTTGCTGGGTTTTGCTTTATTACTGTTCCCTCTCCTCGGAGTTCACTTCAGGTCACTGGCGGATGAGGTATTACAGTCAGAGTTTATGGCAGGGTAGAAATCTAACAGTGCCCTGTTTGTAAAGATATGCAAGTGTGCACCCAGAGGGAAAAAATAATCACTGGCTCTACTTGAAAGAGAAGAAGTTAATGGTCACTTTGGAGCTCAGTTTAGACCACCTCTAGCTCTGGAAGCAAGTTGCTAGTTACTAAGAAATTACTTGAAATGATGTCCTGAGAGTCTGTGAAAGGCTTGTCAACCGGTCAAAGAATTATGGTAAAACTACATGTAAGACAGGAAATCAGGCTGGATATGGCCTGCTAGCCAGCCAGACTGAGGAATCAGGATACAGTAGTTTTCTCAGAAAGCCCGTGACAAGTCTATACCACATTTTTCCATGCCTACTAAAAGCATCCTGCAGGAAAACACAAGATCAGCTGGCATATTTTAAGTGTAGGCAGCTCACTGCAACGGTACTGGGAGTAGCTACTTCCATGTGGGAGTTGGAACATGTATCAGAACCACTACGCTAAATAGTATGCAAGCTAGATTTCATAAATATAAATAAAAAGCAGTTATCATTACTGATAAAAGCCATTACTGCTGCATCCTCTTCTTGCATTCTTTAGAACAGCAGCAGGAAGTAGCACTCCTAAAAGCAATGGTTTCCTAGGGCCATGCTGAAACTAAGCTCTTCCTCCATGTAAAACACCCCAAAACACAATCAAGAATATCACATTGAAACACAGTACAACCACTCAGCAGTAATCACACACTGCACAGACATCCATGTATTTCTGAGGTACAGGATTCCAAAGGTAAGGAGAGTATGAGAGCCATGGGAAGAAGGCAGAACTGTGTTCTCCACTTTGTGGTTAAGTGACAAAAGTTTAGGCAAATGCAACATTCATTAGTTAATGCAATTTGCTGAAGTCCCAGGGTGGTAAATGTCCTCAAGAAGAACTTACCTGGAAGAAACTGATAATTTCTGAGCATAGCACCAACATTCACATATCAAAACACCTTCATGTTCTAAGCCCCAACTATATTTAATTTGTCCCCCAAAAATAGAAGTATGGGAAAAGAGAACACTTTCAAAAAAATTCCTAAAATACTACTCTTTCTTCCCAGTGACAACCAGAAATGGTACTATTTTTACCAACATCATAGGTATCAGAAATACGGGAAGAATTATTTGCATGAATGTTTGTGAAATCTATGACCATCTTTTCTTTGCAACATGAAACCTCAATGAAATATACTTCTCAAAAATTAAGCTTTAAATGGTATGTTAATTGCTTGAACTCTGTTTGAGCTGTGACAGTTCCCACCTTGCAAGTGTTGTATGGAAAATCACCATGGGCAAAACTGCATTGCTGAGGCAGTATAATTAAAATATGATATCAAACTGGGTTCAGTTCCAGTTCCTTCAGCATGGCTCCATCAGAGGATTTTTATAATTAATAACTGACAATGTCAGGTGCTAAAATGGTTATCCAAAGAGTATTTTTTAAAATTGTACTGGTTTGAAAGCTGAGGCTCAGCTCTGCAAAGACCTGTGTGGGAGAGCTGTGGGAAGGAGAGGCTCAGGGTTGGTACTTTCCTCATGTACCCACCAGCCCTTGTGGCAATGTGGGTGCTGGCAGAGCTCCAGTCTCACAGTGACAGTAGCACAAGGTTCTTCAAAGACAGATTGGTCTTTCCAAGGCAGCGGTTCTACAGCTGCCACACAAACTGTCAGATCTGGTGGTAGGCAGAAGGAATGACTGCTTACCCTTTCAGAAACTTACACATGGTGCAGAGACACTCTGGATCCCAAAGTACATTTACCCACAACATAAATACAGTGTTTTCACAAAGTTCTGTGAAGCCATGTCAGATGTATGGGGCATAAATGAGAAATGGGCTCATTAAGTTTCACTGGGATATAGTATCAGCCCAGATTATACCTGCTGGCACCAATCGAACTCACAACCACCACCAAATAGCTGTCTGCAAGAAGGCTGACATCTCTATATTAAAAGGGAGGATTGACACTAAAATTAAGGCTCACATGGTTACTATTTTCATCATAAGAGTGTGACATGAGCTGTTGTTTTCTGAGCAAAGACAATGATCAGGTTTTGTGATGTTACCACAGAATCACAGGTTGGAATGGACCTCCAGGGATTATCTCGTCCAACCCCCCTGTTCAGACATGGACACCTAGAGCAAGACCATGTCCAGACGGTTTTTTAATATCTTGCTATATATAATTTCTAATATTTCCTCATCTATATATCCACGTAGTCTTCCAGCTGTATATTCAGTAAGACAACTAGCACCAGTAAGCAGGCATTATCTATTTACCAGGTAACATTCTCAGACAAAACATAATTTTTACCCAGGGAAATAAGAAAAATGGATACAAACACAGGCTCCTCACACTAGACTATGGCACTTCTTTCTGTTTTCAGAAGGGCACCACACAGTGTCTAACACGAACATCTGTAAGCAGCTTATGTCTAAATGCGATGCACCACCAGCAGTTCCAGATACACCAGCTCTTCTCTTGTGTTTGTCTGGAATGTTTAAACCATTTCCCTCAGTACACCACCATCTTTCACATGTTCTTACAGATAGAAGCTCAAGGAAAAAAGTGCACCTGACAACTTTTTCACAGACAAAAGGTGGTAAAAAAGTCCTGTGCAAATCTTATGAAGAAGAATCAATGTCTGCGTCAGTCTTATGTTGCTTTCTCACATGACATCCACTCTGAGACCACAGGGGGAAAAAAATCATTTGATGGTTCTAAGTGTCTGTTAGTTTTGTGATTTTTTTTACCTAATGAAATCAAGATAATCAAGCTTGAGGTCTAAAAGCTAATCAGGTTCTGGATGGGATTGACTTGACTACAGGATTTGATTTCCTTGAACACATTTGATAATCATTACAGTCTACCAGCTTGGTAAAATAACCTCATTGTGTCAATGCTGGAACTAATTGACTGACTTTCCAGGGCTCAGATAGTCTAATACGTATTTCATTGTTGATATTTGTTTCAAAACTAATTTGCACTGCCTCATAGATTTTCAGCTTCAGGTGCCATGGCTTCTCCTCCTATAATATGCTGAAAAATTAGTTTCAGTGCTACGCTGACATCTCATTCCCTTCTTGTTGCCTTTTTAATGTTTTACATCATGAAATAGCACGAAGGATTTCAAGGGACCATTCAAATAAGATAAACAACATGTATATGACAGATCTTACATGCCATGACAAAAGATAAATGTTATAAAACAGCCTTTGATTTCTCAGTACAGTAACAGCCTCTTTCTCATTAGTCATCTGCTAACATATCTTTTTTTTTTTGTTTTGATTTCTCCATGTCTTCCCCTGTTTCTCTTACATCTCCACTTTAAATAGACTAACTGATAAAGGAATTACCAAGTTGGGTTTCACTTTCCATTCATGGTATTTTCTTTCCTTAATGTTTACAAGAAACTTTCCATTTATCATTAAACACCCCCCTCAGAATGTAGAATGTACATGTTCAAAGTTATGCTTAGTAACAGTGAAAATAGAGATCACCATGGCAAAGTTCAAAGCCTTTTTCAATTTTCTTGCTGTTCTTTTCAGATGAATAATCGCAGAAAAGTTGCCCATGATTTTCAAGACTTTTCCTGTTTCTGAAGATTTCAAAATCTTCTCATGTGCCTTTTTTTTTTTTTCCCCAAAAATACATTGTGGTAAAGTGCCTGGATGTAAATAAATTGGTCACCAAGATAAGGAGGAAGTAAACATCTTCTCTTAAATAACTCAGTTAAAAAGATTTTTATCATACAGGTGCTGTGCACTCTTTTAGAACTGAATTTTAATTTCTATAGACTTGTGAAGAACAGTGTGAACAAATGATTCAGCAATGCTCCTGCACTTAACATACTTTTGAAAGTACCTTGGGCTCAAGAGAAGAGCTACTCATGTTCTCAGGCCCCTCAGATATGACAAGAAAGAAAAAGGAAACTCAGTTCAATCTTTGAAGCAAACAAAACCCATAGAAAAAAAATAAAATATGTGATCCTCTTCTTGTCTTCTTCCCAGGGAAACCATGACAGATGAGACCCAGGAAGGTAGAAAAGATTTTTCTCAGTGCTTCAGAATTATTTGTTCTTCCTGCTTGTGGAGATAAAACAGACAATACAGTGATGGGTCCTAGTCAGATCTGCACTTAGGCATGGAAATTGCTTCTCTCCAGTGACTGTACAAAGAACCAGGGTTTGTCGGTAGCAGTCTGAATCACTGAAGATTTTGGATGCAGTAGTAGTCAGAAAGCCTAAATCAGGCACCCCAGGTAGTCAGCTGAAGTCTAAAAATGGGAAAAA
This sequence comes from Rhagologus leucostigma, assembly GCA_013397725.1. Classification (NCBI taxonomy): domain Eukaryota; kingdom Metazoa; phylum Chordata; class Aves; order Passeriformes; genus Rhagologus; species Rhagologus leucostigma. Next base: position 715,279 of record VZTD01002911.1, read on the forward strand.
TAAGGAAGACAGAACACCATAAATTTAGAGGGCAGATATTTTTCTATTCTAAGTCTTCAAATCTGCCTTAAATCTATGCTATGATTGTAGCACACTGGTTCCTTCTGCTGTGGGTAATGAGGTACCTTCTGAAATCTCTTGCTAATTTACACAACCTCTGAATGCAGGATGGTATTATGGCACCTCTCTGCTGTTTTAGCATTTCATTTGCAAGCAGCAAATGCTCTTATCTACTCTCATGCTGTCAAAAATGTGTGCATCTTTTGTGTCCACAGAAGTTGTGTGATGAGAGGAGGTTCCTCCCTAGAATCCATCCCTTACCCTGCAGTTGTTTGAGCTTTCCAGCCCGCTGGTAGCAGGCAGACATTTATTATTATTAGAGCCAGCAACAGTTCCCTTGTCTTAGCTCAATGTGGAAACAATGGCTCAGGGGTCCTGTAAATAATAGCTCTTTGGAATCATCTGGAAAAAAAAAAAGAAGCCCCTTGGTACACTGTAAACTGGCAGTAATTTTCACGTTACTCCAGACAGTATCCCATTCATTGCTTGACTGATCTGCTTTTAATTCCAATTTCTCCTTCTCCTTTAGCTCTCCTGTTGCAGGTAGACAATAGAATTTAACTGTTTGTGTCCATCACCCATGGCTTTATTTGCTGCCAAACTGTTTACTGTTTCAGGAGAATATCTAGCAAAAAGCACAGACTAGTACTGAGGCTGTCTGTCCTACAGAGAGCACAGAAATTTGGGAGAAAAAAGAAGAAAGCTAAGAAGACCTGACAGTAGCTTGTGTAAAGCCCACTGCACATGCAGAAAAATGATCTTTAAAAATACATCTGCCTGATGTACTCTTAAATGATCTCCCTGTATGATCTCCCTGATCGGATCAGCGACACAGTACCACAAATAATGAGATTGGAGAGGAAGCAATACAGTTCTGAGAAAAACTGTACTCCAGCCTAGTGCATTTAAAAAATGTTCCCAGAGTGATTTTAAGTAATGCAAATTATGCCAGAGAACAGAAAGTGCTCATACCTTAATCTGCAGTTCTGTTAGCTGCACAGAATCTGTTGCCTGAAACCTGTCTAGCAAGCCCTTGGTCCACTTGGCACATGTAACGAGATGCTTGTTTTGTGGAGGCAGAGAGGCAGACATAGAACACAAACAAGTTTTGAGAGAGGCACTATTGGTGCTACAATCCCTATGTGGTACAAAAGCAGTTTCTCTGAGGACTGATGGCTGGTTTGTATGCAGGGAAGCTGCTGGCAAATCAAAGGCAATGTTAGATCTCTGTCAATTAGAATAAACCCCTCTTTCCAGCTGCCATAAGATCAGTGTATTCCCATTACTCTTGCCCTGACTACTGTGATGTAATAAACTTTTAGGAGAAACAGCGACCAAGTGTTACATGAAGGTAGCGACTGTGCCTGGCTGAATTGTTCTCTCTAGATACAAAGGCTAGTCATAGGCTCCTAAGTTTTTTTTTCCTTCTTACCACAGCAACTGAGATGCAGGTGTTCTTCTCAGAAAAATTCCTGCCTAGGATATCTGCAGTGTGCAGTAGTGTCTGTGCAGAAACAGATGATCCTTGTGCTTGTGTCAGCAGACCTGCGTGGATGGGCAAAATTAGTTTCAGAGCCACAATTCTGAGGTGCCATCTGCAAAGCACAAGAATGCATCATACCATGAGAGTACAAAATACATGCATCTTCATCCAAGATGCTGGCCTATCTCCCCCTGCCATATGCTCCAACTGCTAAGCTAAGTTGCCATTCCTGAGTACGTGCCAAACAGCAAAAACAGCATAACCCCTTGAGTTGTAGCCAGTAGTGCAGGGCTACTGGATCTTCAACTGATCATGATTCAGCAGCTGAAAATTCAAATGAAGGTGTAATATTCAAGGCTGATTGTGAAAAGTGAATTAAAAAGTAAGAACCAGAAGGAAGCAACCCAAGACACACTTAATTTTTCCCTATTTTTTTTTTTGTGTTAGACTCCTGTGTCCCGCACAGGGGGAAGGAACTCATAAAGGAATTAAGAAAGAGCATAAAACAATATTAATTAAGGGGTAAGTAAGGGTTGTTGAGTATAAATATGATCCAATTCACTGTTGATTCCTTACTGCAAAATTCAGAATTTAGAAATGAGATTGATAACAACTAAGACGAATTCAGATAATTGTTACAGAATTCATTAAAGAAATAGATGTCCCATGAATTTTTAAGCCAATATGAAGAATCTAGTGGAGAATTACAACTCCATTTGCATATTCCACTACCTTTGAAACTTGTCACTCTATTCAGAGTGACCCAGTCTGAATTCTGTGTTTTCAAACCAGAAATAATCAAAGTAAGCCAAGAGCACCTACCTCAAAGACTAGTGAGGAATTAATGTTGATTCTCAATCACATTTTATCCAAATTCAGTAGTGTGGGGTTACACTTTCACTGGAATGAAGGTTTAACAAGCACAAGAAAGAACCTTGGAGCAATAATTAGATAATTATAGAAATACCATCCATTTAAGTACCACTGAACTGGTCCCGCAGGGGATTCACAGGAAGACCCTAGTACAAAATGAGTGGAAATACAGCACCAGTGCTGAGAGATTTTGGCCCCATTTCTACAAACACTGATATAAATTACCTCACACAACGGAAGTCCAGGCTGTGCTGTTACATACCTGTGTTCCCATAAGAAGTGCACATAGGAAATGCTTATTATTCTTTGCTGGAAAATTCCTGCCCTGGTTACTGTTCTTATGAATGCCTCATTTGCAAAGGAAAAAAAAGGTGCCCTGATTCACTGGGAAAGTCGGCAGCAGGTTTCAGCAAGGGTAGGAATTGGGTGGTTAGGGCCACTGGATGACAGGAATATCAGCTCCTCTGAGCCCCCTTCCTCTTCACAGCAGGTACAAAGAGAGGTGTGAGGTCATGGGGAGGACAAAGTAGAGAAGGGACAAATTCAGAAACAGTTTGAGTCTTGCAGTGCCTTCCTCTGCCTTTGGCTACAGCCATTGCCATAGAGCAGCGGCTGACCACCAGCAGCAGTGAGCAGGCTTCTGGCCAGCCCAGTTTATTTGCCCAGTGTCCAACACATGACTATTCCACGGGATCCTGAGTAGGATAATAGCTTGTCCATTGTACATCTGTGATATCCAAATATAAAAGGAAACATTGTGTATTAAGCAGTACAGCTTCTGTAATCATTTAGCTTTGATGAAATCTTTAGGAAGAATGCAAAGACCCAAGCAGGGGAAATCAGAGACACACTTTTCAGCGTAAGTAAACCCACAAATTATATCACATCTTGCCAGCAGAAGTCAATTTCAGTCTAGTAACTGGCTTTGTGCTTCTTCTGTTTTTAATACATATTTGACATCTAACACACTGCACATGTAAATTTTTGAACATAAATCAATGAATGTGTTTCAGTTGGACTTGGGCAGGGATTTAATTTTCTCTCAAAATGTCTCAGGACCGTAAGACCTCTTGGTTTTGCCTTCCTTACCTCAGTGCATCTTCAACGTCTATGTACAGGCCTGCATAATTCCCTGAGTTGCACATGTTCCTTGTGCCATGTGTCAGGACTTAGAGCAGCAAAACAAGGTGCTATAATGTGTATGTCATTCTCACAGTGACTATTTGTAAAACAGGGGAAATAGAGGTAAAAGCTCTGACACAAAAAATGGTCAATGAAGAGAAAAGCAAGCATACAGGAATCAGTTGTATGTGTACAATACAAGGATGTCATTAGAACCTGGGACAGGTTTTATATAGATACATCTACTATTCTTAGTCTTCTTTAGTATAATTAAGGCAATTAATTAAGGCTCTAGTTACTGTGCAGAAAGTGCTATCTTTTTATCTGCAAAGAGTGCAGGAGTAGACATTTCCCCCTATCTCCTAAGAAAAAAGTGCTGGGTTTTGCCTGAGTTTAGTTGTCGTGCATGTTGTCATTCCTACGACTCCAGAGAAATATTTGTACAGAGCTGCCTTCTTCAGCACCAGCCCCCTGAAAGTGGAGCGATGTCCGGCACTTCATTCCTGGACTGGCGTGCCTGGAGCCAACCAGACCTTTAGCAGCATCTTCTTTAGTGATGGAAAGTCAACACTTAAGCACCTTCCTGGATCTAAGCACGTGTGTGCACTCCTGTGCTTATTCAGCATCTGCTTGAGGCCAAGCCCACGTTACAGCATGTGCTTAAATTACGTGGAAGCCTGTTGGATTCCAGCACATATTTCAGATCTTTGTGAAATAGGATTCACAGTGATTATGAACCCAGAAAACGTCCTGAATATAACCAGATTCTGACAATTATATTATACTTGGACAAAATTTTCTTGGGCACAGAACTGTAGCAAGTGGATTTGAACATAAACATATTCACAATGCTTTGTTTTGAATTTTCTGAGGACATGTACCCTGCATCTATGCATTTTTCCCTTGAAATAAACTTTTCTAATGTGTCCTAAAAGAATACTAACCTTCAAACTTAAGGCATGAGAACACTGCACTCAGAGATGTTGTCCTGGGTTACAGTGTATNTTTTCAGAGGGATAGATGCACTGCTGCAGAAAATGGCAGATCACTCATATGGCTTTAACAGTAGAATCCTGCCCCAGGCTCCACACCACCACAGGCACAGCATTTGAAGTCATTTAAGAGATCTGTAAAGAAGAAATCCAGCTAAACACTGGGTTCTCTTCCAGCACATTCAGATGGGCCAAGAGTTGAATGCATTTGGCTTTGTTGCTCTATGGAATTTCCTGGGAGGAAATCACTGCTCATGAGCAGCTCAGCCAGAAGGCTTTTCCTCCAGCCTGCTACTAAGATGCCCTAAAAGACCTCACCATTTTACTCTTTTTTTCTTATTTTTGAAACAGCCTAGCTTAAGTACCTTACAAAATATCTACCTGAGTGTGTTCATGTTACTGTAGAAACTGTTCAAATAGATAAATAGCTTTCCTCAGAAAAATATATAAACCAAACTCATATAGAAACAAATGATCCTATTTTATGTATCATACATGCATGAGCATTCCCAAAGACACATTTGCACAGGACAGGCTGTAATAGATTGACTGGTCTGACTTTAAGCTGTCATCCTCAGTATTCACACAGGACCCACAGCTAGGAAGAACTGTTCTTGCAAAGACACTATTGAAAATGCCTACTAGACTAGACGAAAATGACGGTAAATGTACCTAGTGTTTTTCCTCCCCTCATCTTTGTGATTTTAAATCAGATTTAAGAGATGGGTGAATGCTGAAAGGTCAGTCCTGCACAAGACAGCAGAAAGGTCTAGAGTTTTGTTTCAGAATAGTGTTGGTTTTGACATAGAGGTTGTTTTAAAACATGTCCCCCCGCAGGCATTTTTCACAGACACACAGAGACATACAAATACAGTGCCCTCCACAAAATGGTACATCTGCAGGACTCAATTCAGATGTGCAAGAGGTCAATTTTGTGCAATTTATTCAGGGCTATTACATGTGGTAATGAAGCATCTTTCTTCTCTCCCACACCCATTCTTACTAGTAAGATTAGAAAGTGAGTATTTCCTATGGAAGGAATATTGATGATGGTGCACTTCACTGTGGTTGCCGCACATCCTGTATGTGAGGGAGAAGGTTACTTTAAAAGGCCTTCTAATTCTTCATTTCTCTAGGACTTTCAGCAGCCATAAGAAATAAATGCAGTATGATACATTATTTTGGCCCATGAAGTAAATTAACCATAACATATTGGTGATTTAGAGATTAATTCACATTTTGTCATGTGAAAAAATATGCTGTGGCAATGATACAAAAGAATCCACCCAAAAAACTCATTCAAATTTTAGATATGCAAGGATTTACCCAGGGTTATTTCTGGTAAATCTTCATAGTTCCTGTCTCAATTTCTGTATTTCAAGATTGTCTCTCTTCTCAAACACACAAACATCCCAGTCTTCCCTGGCATCTCTTAAATAACTGCTACATATCTTTTCCTTCACCCCTCCTCCCCCTTGCCTTTCTTCTGGGTTCTCTTGTCTTTTTTTTTTCCTTCCCTCTCTTGTTCTCCTGCCTCCAGGACCTCATAGTCACTACTTCATGCCCAATCGCTCCTATTCAGTCCTGTCTCCTTTTCTCTCTCTCCACTGGTAAGGAAAACTTACCAGAATGTGTATTCTCCAAGCACTCTTTTCATTTAAATGTGAAGAAGAGTCATTTGAGCCTCTCTCCTAGCAAAGAATTGGTCATTTGTCAGTTAAAGAAGTTCTTATCTTTATGTACTTTTGAATAACTTCAGATTTTATTGTCTAACGTTTTGGTTGTAAAAGTAAGCATTTTACAGGAAACCACAAGTGAAATGGTATTTTTCTGTCTAACAAAAGCCATGACCGAATCTTTGAGTGCTCAACCCCCCCCAGCTATGCTTTTGACCACAAATTGCTACCTAGTAACTGGTATATCAGAGGAAATAGAAAGTGATGTTTCCCCAAAAGGGCCGAAAGGCTGTCCCCAAACTCTGCACTGCTTAACTTTCAGACACACTTTCCCCAGTGCTGCACACCAACTCCCTCCCGCCCCGCTTCCATGCATATTCAACGGACCATATGCTTGATCTCAAATATCTCGGGGCATTATGGATCCTATTCATCAAGAAGTGGCTTCTACACTCGTGAGCAGAGGGAAAAAAAAAAGAAAAAACACCTTTTCAAAGAGCATTCAAGAGTTTTCTGAGAATGAAATCCTAGTACACAGTGACCTGTATGTACCATGCCGTGGTCCACTTTAAACTAAATCCACATATTTCTGCTGAACACACACATTGGCATTAAGAAATTCTCATTATTTTGCCATAAAGGAGGCCTATATAGAGATCTCATGAGGGATTTAAGCAGAAGCTTATTGACAAACACAAACCTAGTGATTCCTTGGAATCCAAAGTGTTTTGTGGGGTGACAAGGCACTTCCATCACCAATCCATGGTACATGACAAAAGCAGAGGCAGCTCCAAAGCTGACACACCAACTGCCTCGGGATCTGCCATGCAGCCAGATGCTGTGTTGGGAATTTTTCCCTGACGCCATAGCATATGGGCTTTGCATAGCCATTTGAAGAGCATGAGACAGACAGAAACAACCTGGAGGGGGTGAGAAATGGACGACATGTCAGCCTGGTGCTTGTATTCGGTCTTTGGTTATTAGGTGATGCTTAAATACCTCTTTGGCCTTTAGGCAAAGGAAAATATTGACCCAAAGGAAGCCCCGATGTAACTGTATTAGTTGCAATGCAGTTAGTATGGGGGGATTAATTTGTCAATTTGTTTGCTTTTGTTTGTTTTTCTTTAAAAAACAACAAACTAAAGTATTTTTTTACCCCTGCAAGTTGTCAGAGAAATGCAGGAGCAATTCAGGATTACATTTAAATAGAAATTAGGCTACTGTGTAATCACACTTAATCAAAGCTGTGGTACTCCATTTGCTGTCTTGTCAATTCTGGATAAAGCAGTTTTTACAGCCCAGTCACCTACTGCAACCAGTGCCAGCGAGAGCTAAGAGGATTGCAAGTGTGAGTGACTTGCAGGTTCATAGAGTTGTCAGATCCATCCCTTCCTTCTTCATCAAGGGTTGTCTGGCATTGCACCTTTGCATTGCTTTTTCTAGAGTATTAATAAAGAACTGTACAAGCACTACACAAAAACACAGTGGGGCTGGAATTGCCGGTGGGAGAAGGTGATGAGGCAGGAGGTCCAGAGGAGGAAAGGACCACATGCCAAGGAAACGTACAAAAGGAAAAGCACCAGAAAGCAGAGGAACATACGCACTGCAGGAAGGGGATAGAGAAGATCAGGAATGCAAACAGCACTGCAGAATGTTTGAGAAAAGGATATAAATTTTCCTGAGTAAGGAGCAGAGATAGGGTATACCACTGGTGAAGGGAACCCCTGAAGGTACCACATGTGGGAGTTTCAATGTGCCATGTTGGCTTTCTTTTATCCTTTCCGAGAGAGCTTGGTCTGATGGTTGTAAAAGTAGCTCAAGTAGTATTAGACTAAACAACCCCTGAGATGACAATTTCTTTCTTCCATTTTCCTCAACAACCCTCAACGTGGGCACACCTGCCCTCTACCCCCACACAGCCTCAGTATGTGTGTTGACACACGAGCCACCTGTGAGCCATCCACAGGCAGAGAACACTCTGCTCCAGAGGCTCTGAAAACTCTGGAACTTGGAGAATCGTGATCACCATGCGTGCATTGCCCCAGCTCACTTGTACTGCGAGTGAGGATTCTCCCATCCACCCATTTCTGACTGAAAGGAAGGACTGGAGATCATGTTTCTGCATCAAATGTTCCAACATCATTTGCACAAAATGTATCTCTCTTTTAATGCAATGCATTCTCCTGAAGGCAGTCACAAAAATGGTGCTTCATCCTATCTTGATGGCCCCATGTACTATTTCCATCTCATATTTGGGATTTTCCACTATAAGCAAGATTCCCTTCAGTGGTATTCATGAGCTGGAAAAAAGAAATATGGAGACAAAAAAAAAATTGTGAAGAGAAGGAATTTCATTTTGCACCTGCACTGCTTGAACTGCAACATTTGTACTTATGAATCCTGAATAAGTGCTTGACCTTTCCATTGTTTCTTCATTTATTGTTCTCTCAGTTCCGCTTCCCACTCTCTGTGTTACTGTATGTATTTAGGTAGTTGCTCTTCAGCCTGTTTCTTCTGGCTTTGTTGAATTCTGACTCTGCAAACAGATGTTTGTGCAAAAAGCTCTTACTGCCAGCAGGATGCTGACACAGGTTTGGGTGTATGAATGTCCTGTGTATTCAGTAGGGTGCTTGACTTTACTTTAAAAAAGAAAAAGCTTTAGGATAATAATACATTTTAATTAAACCATGCACAACTCCCTTGGCAAGCACAAGGAAAAAATAGTACTCTATCTCCAAAGCAGTGCTGCATGAAAACAGAGAGCATCTTTTCATACCTGTGTCTTTAAGGGCAAGTGTCATGAGACAAATACAATACCATTTAAAAACTGCACTTATACTTTCACCTTGTGAGTGGCTCCTTGTTATGAGGCTTACAATGGATTAGTTTCATCTTAAAAAAGAAGATAGAAAGATAACTCCTTGAGCACACTGTGAGGTGTGTGAGCTTGTTGTGATAAGGACCTGGTATTAATAGATTGGCATCAAAGATCATGGACATATTTATAGCACACCAAGTATGATGACAACATGGATGCAGGCTGTCAAAGGAAGTCAGTTCCCAGAGAAAGCTAAATATTTAAGGCCCACATTTTCAGATATATTTGAGCTGAGAGCCTGCCTGTGGGCTTAGATCAGATCTAGCACAGCCAGAGGCAGAGACTTTCAGAGTTGTTTTGCATGAACTGCAAGCACTTATCCTACCATGTGCAGAGATGTGGCAACAGGGAGGACGCATAATTAATTGGTAATCTGGATCACCTTCATTCCCTCTTCTTTTACTTCCAGGTCAAGTTGTTGCCATCCAGTTCAGCAGTGCAGCCCTAATCCAGCCAATACACACAGAAGCTGCTTTCTTGGTTCCTTCTGGATGCCTGCCTACAGGTGCATTGCCGAAGATGTACAAGATTTTTAAGGAAAAAAGATATCTGAGAAGGATTTTATTCATTCTCTAATTTTCTGAGAAGTGTGGAGGAGATAGTAATTTTTCAGTTCTAGAAGATGCTTTTTACCTTTATACCCAGGCATTGCATTATAACATTTGCTCACGGGAAACACTTTAATCAAAAATTACAGACAGAAAGAACAAATACAAGTTCCTTGCTTAAAACAAAGCATCCTTATGGAAACATCCTTATGATTTTTATCATTTTAACTTAGTGCATGATGACACTTTGTAACCAAGGTAATATATGAAGCTCCCATTCCAATCTATATTTCTTACACCCTTAGGAATGGGAAAAATAATTTCAGTTGACTGATCAGAAACCAGGACTAAGCTTACCAAGAGCTAATGAAATCCATTTTGCAAAGGAACTCTAACTTCTTGTTAAGACAGCCCCACTGACTGCGTTCGACTTAACCAGAGTAGTTAACGTGTTCCACTAAATTAGAAGTAGTCAGATTACCAGGTAAAAATACATATTTTCTTAGTATTTCCTAAAACCTTTTAAAATTTTCTTTTGCTTTAATAATTTTGTTTTGTTTTGTTTTCAGACACTGACAAACTAAAACAGGAGGTTTGTATTTGGCAGCCTAGGTCCTCACTGTTCCTCGCCTCAGCCTTGCAGTGTGGTTTTGTCCAACCGGTAGCCAATGAAGTCTGTGTGCTGAACAACTCATGCTGAAGGAGAAGCAGCTGCTCACTGACACCGCACTCTACAGCCCACAAATCTTGCACTTTTGCAGAAAGAGAACAAATACTTGCAGAAAATACACATGGAGTTTGATGCTCAAGGGGTATAAGATTAGGTCCAGTGTATTGACTAGGGAAATAGCCTGCAGGCCTTAGGCCAGCGAGGCTGCGTGCCAGTGACTTCATTAGGGCTTTTGCCCATGAAAGGGCTGCCTGTTTGGATCCTGGAAACTTGCATCAATACGTCATTTTGTGTGACTAAAGTAAGCAGAATGTGTCCAAGGCGCTGGCCAGTTACGGACCTCAATCTGCCTCCATTTGCAGGGAATGTCACTCTCAGGAAAACAGGTTTTGATTTGATCAGAGGCTTTTTCAATAGGACTTTCATCACTGACTTTAACTGACAGTGGCTCATGCAAAAGGTCCCTATTCTCTCTTATATCTTCCCACAACAGACACCGGCAGCTGATCTCCTTCACAGACTTTGTCCACGAATCACAGAAACCCAAAAATCTTTGCAAATTTCCTTGCATCCTCATGATAAACTTCGCCACTCTCCACCCTCACCTCATGGCAGTCAGGCAACCATGATACCAATAACTCCCAGAGTTCCTCTGCTGGGAGAGGAAAAAAGAAGGAACAGGGTCTTGTAGCAGATGCAAAAGCTCTGCACTTCTGGTGGTATAAATCTACATGCTTACGTTGCAAAATCTCATGAGATGCAGCTCCAGCAGTTCAAGGGCAAAAGACAGGAAGAATCCAGCAAACTATCTCCTTCTTGAGCTTCAGTGCTCTCTGATACAATCAGGACAGTGGGAGTGATAGACTAATTTGTCAGACTTAGTAAAACTGCTTTGGGAATTAAAAGGTTTTGTCAAAGAGCATCAGTTAAAGGAAGCAAAAAGGACCAACACCCTAATGCCCTGAACTAGCACTACATGCAGGTACCTACATGTACCTCACCAATGTACAGCAAGACCAGGAAATGCAAGAACGTTGAATTCTTTGCTATATGCTAGAAAATAATTCTTTTCATGAATTATCATTATTAATTTTAAAAACCCTCTGGTTTTTTTTTTTCTGAGACTCCACTTTTTTCTTTCCAATTTGCTTACTTTCTGAAGTTCACTGAGAATATGCATTTTAGTTGCCTTGAAGTAAGAGCATAAAAATCTTCATTAAAAGACAAAATGAACCTGATTATGCTGCAAATGAAAATAGCGGAATTACTTCTGGAGACTTCATCTACAGCTCACAGCACAGCAGGCCTAATGATTTCTGAAAATTCATCAAGTATTTGTGTCATTATAAACATGCTGTAAGTGCCACACATATAGTTAGTACTCTGCTGAATCAATGTTGATTTGATCAGCTTACCTTTGACATCAGCATTTCATAAATTTCTTAGTCATTTCCTCATGATGACCTCACCAAACATGCTCTAAAGCAGCACTAAGCTATTTGAATGCTTCCCATCCTTTCCACTGTGCAGCTCTGGTCCTAAAATCTTACTCTTTTTTTTCCCGGTCTCCCCTCTCCTCCCCATTCCTTTTTGCTCTGACCCTGTGCACTAAAATTCTGATTTAGCTGCAGTTACCAGCTTCCCTCTTAAAACAGATATTGTCATAGTGAAGAGAAAGGACAAACAAACCCCACAAAATCTATTTTTAGCAGATGGTCACAATTGTACAAACTTTAGAGGGTGTTATTTCTCTCTCTCCCTCTCTTATTTTCTTTTCTCCCCCATGCCCACCCCCCCGCCCCCCCAGTTCCTGGGTTGCGCTCCCTTCAATCTTGTCAGCTGTAAAATGGGTCTCTTTTTAACCTATAATGGATCAGTGAGATTAAAGGTGAAGTCATGAATTAGTAGCAGTGACAGCCCAGCACGATGGCCCCGGCAGCAGGGGGTCTCTCTTTGTGCTCGTCCACTCTGACCCCCCGTGCCACTCTCCGCCTGTGGGAACCGGACAAGAAGAATGTCGGGGTGGGGCCGGGGGCCGCCAGCCCCAGCCCCAGCCCGGCCAGCGCCCCCAACACATTCTTTCCCTGGAAATATTCTGACATCACCCCGTCATACCTCCTTGCCGGCTCCTTCGTTAACTCCTTTATGCCTTGCCGCCGGCAGACAATGGGTCCTGCTGCAGGGTGGAGGAGGAGGAGGGGAGGGAGACATCTTTCCCAGGACAACTTTTTCATAAGCTGTGGACCTAAGGCAAGCGTGGGTTTTAAGACTGGGAGGTGGGCGAATTTTCTAGGAGTTGGGCTGTGGGGTTTGAGATGCCACTCTCCATGACAAAAAAAGCAAAGTGAAATGTGTCAGTAATGCAGAAAGATTCCTTTGGGGTTTAAACCTGAATTTCTAGAACAAAACCATCCCTACCACAAACACAGCTTATTCAGTGGCTACATTTTGCCTTGGGAAGTACATCAAAACTGCTCATTAGAACCTTTGCAAAAGTCTGATGCGTTTTCAGTCTCCTCCATGAAAAACTGGGATAGGGCAATATTGGAGACAAACACAAATAACAGGAGCTTCCTCTTGAGAATTCCTCATTTGGAGAATACTTGAGAGCAGAGAGACAGCAACAGAGCGACGCTTTTCTGCAAATGTGAGGCACACTGGTCTTCCTGTTCGTGTCCTCTGGGATATATTTTGTCCTTACCAAAATGTAAATTTGATGTTGACTTCAGCTGATCTTCTAGGATAAGTAGCTAGACTTTTCATAGTCCTTCCCAATTAATGCACTAATTAATTAATTATAACAGGATTCATTATCCTGACTGATTTACCCTCTTAGTGAAGAAAGTTCACACTTCTGAACGTACTTTTCTAACGCTTTTAAAGTTCTCCTACTCCATATGCACCAGAGCTATCCCATCTCATATCACTTCTCTGAGGGTTATAACATGCGCGGGACCCATCCAGAAAGGATGGTTCCAGAAAACTTACAGAAGATCTTCGCAACACCATAGGAGGATCACTAAAAACCATTTGGCTGTGTGAGCAATTCCAATTTCATTCTTGTGATATTACGAAGTCTGGTGAGAACTCACTATCTCTGTGCCTTGAAGTTCTCCTCAAGTGGGTCCTAGACATACCCCAACAGAGTCAGGTGGGATTTAGGCTCCTGAAACACCATAAAGGCATTTTAAGATGTCTAAATTCACAATTGTAATTCCTGCTTGGATGCTGTCTAGCCCCAAGGAAACATTGGTGTTTGCAGGATTCTCCCATTTTCTTCTAAAAGATGCTGGACCACTTGTTTTTCTGTTTCAAGTGGAGTGGTCTGGCAAACAACACCTCCTTTAACTTACTTTGCTGACAGTCCTGGGATTCACATGAGGAAATTCTTGATCCAGTCTTGGAGAAGAGGGTAAGGGAAGAAAAGTATGCATTGCAGCCAGATCTTTTTTCTTATTGGGCATCATTTTGCCTTTTCTATGGCTCACTAGACAAAGAACCTGTTAAAGATGCAGGGATATTTCCTGTAAAACTAGTGCAAATAAATGAATGAATGGCCCAGGGAATGGACAGGGCAGACTGTTGGGGTGCACTATGTGCTGGAAGAGAGATAGGCCCTGAGGGCCGGAGAGAGAGCCTCTTGGACCCGGGGGTGATCCTGGGAGCGCATCCAGGTCACCGAGGATGGGCTGAGAGGATTGTGGGTGTCTGGACAGTGTTGGACCTATGAGATGTGATAATTGTAGTTTGTGACCTTATAGGGTATTGTTTACTTGTTACCATAATAGGCAATGTCTGTGCACTATCCCAGGTGATTGGGGGACACTGAGGTGAACATCCTTCCTGTTTATATGATGCGATATCCTGTTGGGTCCTGGTATTTAGGGAATACTTTCCTGCACAATAAACGCTTTGCACTTCTCCATCTTGTGTGCGGAGTCATGCCCTTGCGTGAATACTGCAGCAGACACCATGAGCCTCTTCATCTCTTGAGCAGTGCGTACTCACACAACCTGCATCTGACTGGAAAGCTCACCGCAGCTTGACATCACCCTGTTTAGCCCCAGCCAGCCTCGGCCCACACCACAGGACTATGCAGGAAGTCATTGCCAAGGGAAAGGAACAGCTCCGAGGGCTTGAGGAGCAGCAGTCCTGTCTCCAGCACTGAGCAACAGCAGGCATCGGCTGGGAGCAGTCAGTGGAGTGTGCAGATGGCACAGTCTCAAACAGGTTTCTGACTAGATGAGCTGACAGCATTTCCACATCAGTTCATGTCAGCTGTGTAGTATCCAGCTACGCTTTCTGTGGGTCTGCTGGACCTGTTTCGCAGAACAGGCTCATCCCTGCCTGGCATCTACAAGGCTGCAATCCATAACGCTACGTTTTGAGGACAAAGAGGAGAGCACATTGGAGTTGTACCTAACTGGCGAGGGAAGGCTGCAGGATGCACATTGCAAAGTGTCGCTTGGCAACATGGCACAGTGAGGCCTGGGCCAAATGGGACGCTCACAAGTTACTAGTTACATCCCTTTCCAGATAACATCCTCCAAGCCCAGGGAAAAAGAGTTCAGATTGCATCCAGCAAAGGTCTTAGCAAGCTGAGCAAGTTGCCTACTTGATGTGCCAGACCAGGATCCCTGCAAAATGTAGCATCAGTGTCTGTCCAGTACCCACAAAGTTCTATTTCCCTAGGAAATTGTGGATTTAGGTGCAATCTTTTCTCTGTCTGAGAGAAATCAAACTGAGTGCTTAGGCTACAGGGTCATGTTCCTTCTCTTTGGCATGCCACTGAAAGCAAATGACTGGATGTTCTGTGGCAATGCTCCAGCAAGCAAGCTCCTAGCCAGGCAGCAAGCACACCCTGGGAATGAGAGAAAGTATCTTTCCACAAAGGAGTGGGACCAGAGCCTCATAAGCCCCAGGCAAACATGGTGGACAGTAGGTGTCCACTAAAGCACTGGCCGTGTGTATTGTGTGTATTTTTTTTTTTTAAGAAGTGTTTTAGACTCCTATGATGAGGGGGGTGAGCAAAGGATTGTGCACAGGCAAGCAGGGCTGACTCCAGGGTAGTCAGGGGAAGGCGCCTTGAGGAGCACTTCACTCTGTCCCTTCCTCTCTCCTTGCTGGTTATGGCACATATTGTGGGCTGCTCAAGGGTCTCCCATACATTGTGTGGGGATATGGAGGCAAGGCATAAGGCTCAGGACCCCACTGTGAGGAGGAGTGGCAGGGGGAAAGGAGTTTCTTCTCTTAAAGGCTTCAAAAGAGCTTTCCTGGAATTTGTTCCTTGCCTCACCCTAACAGAAGGAGGAAGAAGAACACTGAACTTATGGAGTGGTTGTGTTGTCATAAATCATGATTTCATCAGGCATATTGTATTTCTTCTTAAGATTTGGGCTTTTGTATTCTCTCCACGTTAAAGAAGCAAGAAAATACATGGCCTCAGGGTCTGGAGAACAGCTTGAAAACCGTCACCTTTCTAATATTAACATCAGATAGCAAAAAATTAATAAGTCAATGTTGAAATGTACTTACAAATATTGTTGTTTAAAAAGCATTATAAAGAATTAATTCT
This sequence comes from Rhagologus leucostigma, assembly GCA_013397725.1. Taxonomy (NCBI): domain Eukaryota; kingdom Metazoa; phylum Chordata; class Aves; order Passeriformes; genus Rhagologus; species Rhagologus leucostigma. Next base: position 731,156 of record VZTD01002911.1, read on the forward strand.
GGTTTTGTTCATTTTGAGATTTTAGATCAAATTTCAGGTTTTGTGGCTCTTGACTAGTATCTGTTGAATAATGGAGCTTGAGCATCCTCTGACTTTGCCACAGCCAGGAACATTTCATGAGTCTCCCCCTTTGGAGCTGGGGAAGACCCCCTTCAGGGCTGGAGAAGCCTGGAGCAGGAGAGGAAGTCTTCAGCCAGGAGCTATGGAGAGGGATTAAGAAGGAAATCACCTCCCAGAGTCATGGAGGAATCAGACACCAGTGTATTTTCCCTGAACAGTAGTCCCTTGTACCATCTGATCCCATATCCAGCCCAAGAGCTCTGTTCATTCCTCCACAACCCAAACTCAGGACCCAAGCAGTCCTGGGAACAACTGGATTCTCCTTGGTGGCTCATTAGCAGATGAAGAGGAGACCCAGTGGGAAGCAATCCAGTCCCAAGCGACAGTAATCTCCAACTCCATTTCTATGTGAATTTCCTGGAGGGCTGCAGCTCCCTATTCACTCTCCCTGTTCCACAAGAGTGCACTGGTTAGGGCTAGCACAGAGATTTGGTTCCTTTTTGTGCCTCCTGCCTGCAGCCTCCTTGTGAAGCCCTGAATCCACAGTGGGGATCCCTGCCTGTGCCAGAGCAGCTTCCTGCGTCCCTGCTGTTCTCTCACTGGAGACCCTGGCTGTGAGCACACCAAAGACACTGCCTTGCTTCTTTGCTTGGGCCGGGGCAATTTATAACAACTAGTGAAGGTTGAGGACACACGCTTTGGCTGAGCACTGCCTGGAAATAAGAATGTGCTCCCTCTCGTGTAATTTTCTCTGCTCTTGGACGTGCAGCCCGGCAGCTGCTCCTGCTCTGGACTGCCTCCGGGGTTATTCCTGCTACCTGCCCTCTCTCACCAGCGTGAGGGTGAGCTGTGCTGCCTGCTGGGAGGCATCAGCAGGGCCAGTGCTCTCCCGTGTGCCCTGCAGGCTGTCACCCCTCCTATTGCACAAGGAGGTGTGCACACGCACAAGTTTGTGCACACACACGTTCCTGCGTGTGTGTGTGAGCAGAGTCTGGGACATTGCTACTCTCTCTCTGTGCAGAGTGAGTCAGGATAGGGGAGCATTATTTAGTCCTTCCCCTACACACTGCCACGGGAGGGAGAAAGGTGTTATCTGTGCTGGACATGGGGCTCACATGGACTGTGCTAATCTCCATTTTTGCCATTTCCTGTTCCCAGGAAAAAGAGGGAAAGTAAAGCCAATCCTAAACCACTGTGGGCTGTATCTTGCCTTACAGGAAAGCCATGGTTTAATAGCAGCCCTTTATTGAGTCACTCAGGTAGTTTCTTTCTGGAGGAAGGACAGGATTAAAAGTAGATTAAAATGATCAATGCTTCTCCAGTATTTCACTATCAGTCCAGTCCTTGATCTTCAGGAAGAATCTAGCTCTGAAAAAAATATTTGCCAAAAACATAGAAAGCCAAAATTTTAATTGTTATGTCTCTGCCTGTTTCTCATACTGCTTACTTAGAAAACAACACAATGAAATGTTTCATTACCCCTTACTAGGTGCTGAGAAAATTCTGGAGTAACATTGAAACATCAAGCTTTCCAGATGACTGCAACTTCTATCAAATACTTTTAAAGACAATCAAAAATGTCTCCATTAGAAATACAAAAACATTTTGTGACCAATATCCTCCTAGGAAGGAGGATCGTTCGAAATTATTATAGTTCTAAAGTCAATTCCAGCTCTGTTTTTTTTGGGGGTTTTTTTTCAGATATCTACTAAACTGTACTGTGAGAAAAGTAGAAAGAATTTTTTTTTCCATTAGATTTTTATTTTAATCACCTAAAAATCATTCTTATGGAAATGAGAAAGACAAAAAGATTCCCCAGGGACTGAGAAACTTCACTGATTTGCATCATTAACACTGAAAAGAACTTGCCTGGAAATGGCCCCTTCACGTTTTCTTTTATTTACATTTCCAGACAAATACAAAATTAATTTCAACAAGAAGGTTTCTTGTAGATTCATATCCCATTTTGATTAGTCTAGCCATTAAAGCATGAATATAGCTTGCTGTGCTTTGATGGACTGATTTAGTCTTTGTTACACTGGAATTTTTTTAAATTTTTTTTTTTAGTTTTTACTTCATTTATAAAGGGTTTGCAACACAGGGGCTCTGAGTGATCATTGACTGTATTAACATTCATAATTAACACCAGTAATTATTAAGATGCTTTTGGAACAATTACCATCTGTGGCATGGAATGAGAGAAAAGTGACATTCATTTAACAAAACTCTGCGGTTTCCATTTAACAAGTCTGTCCAAGCATAAGCAAAAATGAAAAAAAAAACCAGAGCACACTAAATATATATTTAAATGCAGACAAATTTCTATGACAAAGTAGTTCTTTCAAGGCTCGAATCAAAATTTTAAACAGTTTACCTTCTTTGTGTCTTCTGAAGAGTTTTACGTAACAAACTTTCAGTGTCATCACTAATAGCAGTTCATGCCAAGGATTACTTTCTTAAAACTGCTACTCAAGCCCGGTGATTTGCAGTACACTTCTTATTACAGGATACATTATGCAGAAACCCTCTGCTATGTGATGGGACATGGCAACCCTGCTGTGAGAATGCCTATCAGCGCTTCTTTTAAGGCCCTTTCTCAATTGTCAGCAAAGTATTTTTTAAGGTTAAAAGGTGTAAAATTATTCTGAAACGCTTTTCTGACCTGTCGCCTATCACTGCAAAAAGCTATAGTTCATTTTTTTTCTAAAATTGTATTTTTAAAATGTGATAATATTATAAGAATAAAGCTAGTGAGAAAAATATAGTTTTTTATGCTTTTCATTATATTCTTCATAATTTTTTCAGTACTGATACACATTAAGATTATGAGTCCCTTTTTATTTCTGATTTTCTTCATTATGATTCTTACTTTCCTCTGAGTCAGTTATGATGTGCAATTAATGAGGAACCAGCAATTAAAAAATATCTTTCAGTTTACATTTTTGTGGATTTTCAAATGAATTCCTGAATCATATTCTCTAATGTAAAAGTCAAATGCAGGGGGGTCATGAAGCATAATCTCATTTTACTGGTATATAAAGCTCACAAGATCTGTCATTCTTCAAGTACTACCTGTACTTTGATTGAAACAACATTGAATATCAGCAGGAAAACTAGAAGAAGGCTTCTATTCTTCAGACTGGTGGCTGGCTTTTACAGCTTTGCAAGCAGCTTAACTCTAGATTTCCCAGGCTATATGCACGATTCAAGGTCAATGATCCTATAGTTTTAAATCCTGTGCACAAGAGGTTACCATCTCCTATTGTCTGTAGCTTAAGATTTCCAATGGCTGCTAACTATTTATGTGCTGGTAAAATGCTGGAAGGTATCTGAAATCACTTTACACTGTGTTTCACGGACTGTTCTATAGCACAGTCTTATCAGACGATACTGAAGAGCTCAGCCTTGCTGTAAAGAAGCATCAGACATGAAGTGCCTGATTTTCCCATCTGATATGTGATACATGCACACAACAATGTGAGTTGCAGCCAGAGCTGAGAAGAGAAGTACAAATAGGTGGTGGAGTGGAAAACAGATGCTGTGCCGGGTTTATGCATTGAGTTTTGTGACCTGTAGCAGAACACCCAGGTGATTACACGCAAGACTTCTTATAGCATAGCTGCAAGAAGTGACAAAAGCAGTAAGAAAGCATCGTCATGCCGTACTCAGGTACCTATGAGGATTGTATCAGTCCCTTCCAACATGGACTCATCCTGACACCCTGACACCCACCTAAGCAGTCTGAGCCTCCAGAAGGGTTTTCTTCCTGTATCCCTCAATGCTGTCAGCCATGAGGTGTGCAAGTTGGGCAATTACTGTGTGCTGTGCTGGCATTACCAAAAGACAGACTGCACATTCTGCTTCACATGGATCTCATCACATCTTCTTTAGTAACTGACTGTATTTCATCAGCATAAAACCTCATCTTAGCCTGCTTATCAGTACCTTGATAACCAAACAAGAGAAGGCTGCCGTTCATACACACATAGATGACTGCACCTCATGATTTTGGGACCACACAAGTATAAACTGCATGTTCCCCAACAAGAAACACTCCAGAAGTCTGTTCTTCACGAGGCATGGCCTGGCCCAGCATCCCTGGGGGCCCTTCATCCCTGTGTCTGTGCAGGGTAAGAGCAGGGCTTATCTTCATCCAGGTCCTGGGTGCAGGAGCAAGTGTTTAGGTCTTGGACGTGAGAACAGAAAGTGAGTTTTCACATCACAGCACAAAGCACAAGGCAGAGGAGCACACATGCTGTGCTCCAAGGATGATGACTATCCAGCCAGCAGTGCCTAAAGAGGCTTGCAACATTCAGCACATACAGCCCTAAAACTCCTCCCATGGAAGACTGTTTACAGCTGTGAAAGACAGAGTGATTCTTTCAGACAACAAACCAGCAAATTTCTAAAACTATACCCAAGGATTTAAAATTCTATATTTAGAAGCTGCTAACAAAGTGGAAAATGAGATCATTTTTGTCTAGAACTAACCATAACAAATTTAATGCTGGACAATTCCAGATGACATTTTTACAGGTGCCACAGGATGATCTTTTAAGTTAGACCCTAAAAAATAGGGTCACTGTGTTTCAAAAGATATATACGTATACAGAAAGTAAAATAAATCTCTCAAACTGAGCAGTTACTCTTCATTCCCTGTCAGTCTTCCTGCAACCATTCTGAATGCACAACAGCCTTCTCTTACTCAGCTCCTTAAAAACCCATTTCTTCCACAGGGAGAAATTCAAGGAAGTTGTGAAGTGAAACCCACCTTTGACTCTCTCAAGACACTTTGTCCTTGGAGAAGGTAATTTCATGTTCATCCTGTGAATTTTTAGGAATTTAGGCCAGAGTCCCAGGCACATCGCAGACATGAAGGTATGGAATGGTCAATGTCAGGCTAGGCAGTTCTTTGGGACCAGACTAAGACACTTTTTAAAATCACTTGAAACTTGCCACACTCTCTTCATGGGGGTCTTGGATGCAGTAGAATTAATCTGTTTTAACACTTAAAATTAATCTGCCTTTTATCATATTGAAAGGAAATGTGCATATCCAGAGGCACTTCATCTCACCCTAAAGTAGATATCTACGATTGGGATCTTATTGCTGGTTGAGGATAAACAATTCATAGACCTACAAAACTAAGATTTGGGAAATATTTACAAGAAGCTGCTGTTGTTCTTCTGAAGTTCCACATTCAATTTCTTCTGCATCCAAATTCCAACCATGAACTCCAGATAAGTGAGGAATAATAGGCAAGATTATTGTCTTGATGTCATTTTAACACTACCTTAAACCTCTTTCTATGTAATAATTTCCATGACATTACCACAGTGGAGATGATAGGGCAGAAGAAACCTAGAAGGTGCAATCCGCAGGACAATGAGAATTTTGTTTTTACAGTATTTCAGGGACACTAGCCAAGTATCTGCCAAAGGAGGTCCCTATGCAAAATAGGAACTGTCCTGAAAATTATTCTTTTCTAAGCACCCACTGAAACCAATGGTTGGGTTTTGCAGGAAGTCTGGATTGCAGGCATCTGGGGGAAGTGATGCTTCACACTGTGGAATGATTAGGAGGACTTACGTTCACCCATTGAACCCAGAACATAGCTATGGCCATAATCCCAAATAAACAGAAATCCTGCTGCTAATTGCAGGGTCACAGGTTATGGCATTTAATCATTATCAGTTAATGCTAAGGCCGTATTTTGGCCTCTGAGTCAGGATGGTGACCTAGTCATGTAAGAGTTTAAAGCCCTGCAAACCAACAGCTTGAGGGCAAGGCTGTTCTTCAAAGGTACAGCTGGAGACCATAAACCACTTGTCCCAGCTTCCCTCATGGATGGTCACGAATACCAGCAAGCATGGCCTTCCTGTCCCAGTATCTGCCAGCAGTGCTGGGGAAAGCTTGCAGATTCAGCAGGATCCTTTGCTTGCACAGCTTTCACTGCTTGCTGTGCCCAGTCCAGCTGTGATATTGAGTACCTGAGCTCTTTCTTGCCCAAAGAGAGAGTGGCTACAGACCCAGGTAGCATTTTCCAAAGCAGGGCTTTGGTAGGGAAGAAGTGTGATCTGTCTCTAAGAGTTAGCAGGGGCAGGCAGACGTGAAGAAACGAAAGTCAGTCACATTCACCAGCAGTGTATCCAAGACAGCTATATGCAACTATTGGTTTTTAATTTAGAGGTGCAAATTAAATAAATAAATGTCCAAAGAAGATAAGAAACTAACAAGACTATTTTAATGTCCAAACAATGAATTTCAAGAGATAAAAAAATAGTGGAAATACTGCAACAATATCCAGACTTTTTAAATTATCTGATTTCATAATCTAAACCATCATATTTTAGCATAGTAAAATACATTGATTTCAACTCAGTGTTTTTCATACACTCTTAGTATGAGTATGTTGTTCTCCCTTCTTGCAAAAGACAGTAAATTTTTCTATGCACTGTGCAATATAAAACAAAGACACCACTTTTTTGTGCCTTTTCTTCCTTCTGTTCCACTGGTTTTCCATTTTCAAGGCTTCTCATAGTTTTCAAAAGAACCCCATATTGCTGGAAATCAAAGTATTTTTTTTGCATACTGCACTAGTGAGTAATTAAAACAAAAAAAAGCAGCAACTTTGCTATCATTGTTCATAAAAACCGTGCACTAAAGCAGTGGGCAAAGGGAAATAAATGTTTTAGCCTGCTTTTAAAACTACAGTGGGGTTATATATACATACGTATGCATGCAAACCATATAGATATACTTATAAAATACAAAGAAATCAGATGAGGTAATAGCACCCCCTTCTGAGAGTTAGGACCAAAGCTTATGCCCTCACTTTAAAGCAAATCAGGAGACTTTTTGTCATGGTGCTACAGCTTTTTGATATGCAGCTCCTACTTCATGTTTTGTCCTACTGTGCTAAACTAGAGACATGTACAGACTGTTTGCTTGGCATTTATCTGCTCCTCACTCTGTCACTGTAAGAATTCCTTGGTTACAAGGCAGCAATTATAATTTGGAGCTAGGAAGTCCACAAAAAATTATTTTCTTCAGCTCACCTGTTCAATTATTCCACGTATAAAATAGCCCTTGAAGTGGCTGTTTTGCAGTCAGGGGACAGGTGGAGGAAGGTGTGAAGGGCTGGTGTAACTCAGCAGGAATGTCATTTCTCTCTTCAGCAACTCAGCTTTCCTGGGGGGGTGGAGCTCCATCTCTCTTGATATGGGCACAGCCTCCTATTCCCCATCCTGTTTGCCTCCCCTAGTTTGAGGTTAGGGCAGGAAAGGACCAGGAGCCTGTCTCCCCCTTGTAGCAGCAAGGGCTCAGGAAGTGGTATCTGCAACAACTTCTGGGATCATACCCAGCGCCACTCTGGTATCACAGGGGCTACAGCAATGCTCTTTATGAGCCTCCCTTACCATGTACCTACATCAGCAAACATGGGCTTGGTTCCTACCGTGGCCTGGAAAAAGGTTGACTTACCTACCAAAGAAGGACATTTCTCACACCCTAACAGAAAAAACAGACCAAGATGATTTCCTACCTCATCCATCCTTTTCCAACAGCAAACTTCCCTTCAAGCAATTTCATCTCAGTGGGAATGAGAAGATTATTTCCCCATTTGCTCAACACAACGTGGGCTCCTTTACACAGCATGGTACAGGCAGAGCTCTTGTGAGGCAGCAGAGAGCAGTCCTGTGAGCAGCTTTGTCCCACCACACCAGGCTTTAGTGGCATCAGGCCAGTCGAGCACCCTGCAGCTCACCAGCCCAGAGACAAGATAAATCATACCAAATAACAGCAATCATGCCACAAAAAGCTCAGAAAGCAGTTGAGAAATATGGCCAGGGTGAAGAGTCAAAAAGAGACTGTAACAGTGCTCCTCAAATTCCCACTTCTCACTGAGAACTGATTTGTGGTATCCCTCAGCATATCCTACTCTGGATAAACAGTAGTTTGCATAGACTGCAAAAACTTCTGTAGGGTTTGCAACAAAGCAGCTAAGGGAATAGCAGAAGGTTATTTACTCTTCTCTCTCTTTTTTTTTTTTTTAGCTGCAAAAGAAAGAAATGTGTTTGATGAAAGGTGCTAGACTAAGGAAAATAGTGAAGGATGCAACTTAAAGCACAGAAATCCACATGACACTGAGCTATGTATAATTTACCATGACAAATCAGTGCTCTAGCAGAAAAAGAGTCACAGCATGTGAAGAAAAAAATTAGCGCAAGCTGAAGATAAGATAGACACCATTTTCTACTTGCGGTGTTAGGAAAAAAAAAAGTAAAAGTTAAGCCAAACAAATAGAAAAAAATCAGTAATATTGAAAGAGAAAAAGGCTCTTCCAGGACATGTATAAAGGTATGCACCACAGAAATTCAACATCAGAATACCATATCATCAGAAGGAAAATCTTACAGCTGAAAAATTATTAAAGCCCACAAAAATTCATATGATAATGCTGAATCTGATGGAAGAGCCTCCAGCAGAGTTTTTTGCAGCCCAAAACCTATAGCAAAAAAGATGCCAAGGTAACTTATGAATAAAGTTACTGAGATAAGAACTTACAAAGTAATTACAGTACATAAAGGTGGATATAACTGAAGCCCAAATTACAATGGTACTTGGTTTTGGCTCAATGTTGTTATGTGTAGGGCTTTTGCATGTGAAGGATGGCCACCAGTACACTCAGAGTGAGTGCAAAAATGAAGCTGATTTGGGGAATGAGTTCAAAGCATACCTACACACTTGGGATCTTTCAGGTCAAGGGTAGCAAGCACCCAAGCTAATGCCTAAATTCCCAAACAGACATAAGCACAGATCAAGATGATCATAAATTCATACAGAATATAAAACACAGGAACATAAATGGACAAGCATACATATTTTGTTATAGAGTTCTTTAAAGATGATCATTGGTAAAACAGAAGTCATGTGTAGCGGGTTTAGTTCGTAAACCAGGCAGAAACATCAATTTAGTGTAGTGGGTTTGTTCGCATTTTTTACCTTCTGTGAGATAAGAATTAGGAGGAATACAAAGCAGGCTCTAAACTTAGGGAATATAAACAAGTTTATTAACAGAACTAAAAGAAAAAAAGAATATTAAGGGTCAGAATAAACCTTCAGAACACTTCTCCTCCCCTCATCCTTCCCCCTCCTCCCACTTACAACATAAAGACACAAACTTAAGATTATTTCAGTCAGTTTACCACCTCTGTAATAGTCTTTCATCAGTTCACTTAGGGAGAAGAGTCTCTTTTGCCCATGCTATGGGGCTTTTCTACAGTCACAGCATAACCTCCACCCAGGGTGGTTTTCTGTTGGCATGTGTGAGTCCCTTCCCTCGATTTACAGCTTTCCCCACAACCGTATTCGAGGGCTCAGTCTTAGCTAATGGGGGTATTATTTTAAGGATGAGCTG
>VZTD01002911.1:741132-811408 GCA_013397725.1 Rhagologus leucostigma
TTTATATATGTAAATTTCAAGAAGCGCTATTGGTCTAAATGACTGTCCATCAAGTTCAGGTTCAAACCACCACATCACGGGAAGGGTAAATGTCTTCTCCTGGGAATACGAGGGAGGTTGCAGAGAACCTCTAACCTGGAAACCCCACACTGAGCAGGCTTACCAAGAGCAAAGAAGAGCTTTTCCTTGCTCTCTCTAGGCACTGGCAGTTATCCCCAGAAGGAAGTTGTATCATTGTGCCTGGAAGAACTGCACACTCATGCACTCCGATCTGAGCTGGCCCCTTTGAGAGTCCAATTGATTCAGACACATTTAAGCTTTACTGCCAACCAAGTCCACCTACTCACCTCTAACAGCTCCTGTCCCACTCAGTCTTTGGCAGGGCTGGGCACACCTGACTCTGCAGCCCTTGCAGCATCGGATCTGACCTCCTGCTTCCCCCAGTGCTGGGACCTCTCTGTTGCACCAACCAAATGTTTCACAGAATCACCTGTAAGTAAAAATGGCATCTCACCAGCCACAAAAAGAGTGCATTAAAACAAACAGTATTATTACTTGAGGTGAGAATAAGAGACAAACCCCTTGTAGTACCAATGGTTCTTAATCTCTATACCTGGCTCAGAAAAGTCTACTGGATTAGATTTGGATTGGAAACTAAGACAGGACTTGGAAAGACAAACATAACAGATTCTGTGATGAAATAGGAAGTTGCCATGCAAGAAAAGAGACTGCAATTTTTCCTTTGTACTACTTTTTACATTTCTGTCATAGTTCTCCTAATCCTTTGGAACACTCAGAGGCTTAAAATTTGCATTGACTGATTCAAAGAAAAGACATCCATTCAGTATCAGTCATCTGACTTTTCTACTGTTTCTTTGAAGTTACTGTCAAAGATACCCACATCTTAAAAGATGGACTTTGTGAAAAGACTTTCAACCAATCACAGCAAAAGTAATCATAGTGAACAGGATGCAGAGGCTGAGGACATGCCTCTCAAAAAAGGTTTGAGGCTGTCTAAGGAAGTGTACAACATATTATGCAAAGAACACAAATGTAGTAAACTATTTGATAGATTATAATCTAAATTGTAATTCTGACCAGAATGGAATTCGAAGTGTTGCAGTAGTCTGCAGAAAAGTTGAGACAATGTCTGGGACATCATCAACTGTAGGAAAACCTATGTGCATCTGCCTGGCAGTAAACATTCAAGGATCAAACAACTTAAGCAGTAAGTTACAACAAATTACTTCCTTTATGGGAAAAGATTAACATCATCCCAAAAAATTCAAATGAAAATTCTATCTCAATAGGCTAAAAACCACCTGCTTTTGAATTTTGGGAGGGAATACAAATGTTACATAAACCCAAGGACCAATCAAGATGCTAAATTGTCATACAAATGGGGTACAAATGATGCGAGTGACTGAAAGCCCAACACAGAACTGTCACCCTTGCAAGTGACTGTGGTGGCACAGTAAAGCCAACCCCATGGCAAATGCCCTCTTTGTGGCCACAAACTGCTGATGGAAACAGGCAATGCAAGCCACTATCTCACTCAAGGCTGGAGAGCCACAGCCAAAGGTAAGCACGGTTACAGCAGCTTAACAAGACAGTCTCCCAGCTGAGACACAGCAGCTGATGCAGCACCCCAAAGGACACTGAAAGGCTCCAGCCCTCAGCAGGACAGGGCTTGCTTGCTGCAGGCTGATGTTCTCAACCAAAAGCCTAAGCAGATGTGTTTTGGAGAGCATCCAAGGAACTAGTACAGGAGATCAAATCCTTAGCCGTGTCTCTTGTGTGCTACCAGGTGGACAAGCAATGCAATACAAACACAGTGTCAAAAAAAGAGTTTCACCAGACAGACAGGAGAGGGATCAAGTCCCTGCTGGCCAGAAGGAAAGAAAGCCCATGTCTACTGTGGGATGCTCTCACAAATCAGTGTGTGCCAGGGCCTGGGGCTCCCTCCTTACCCTGCTGATATGCTGTCACACCAAGCTGAAGTGGCTCAGCTGGATCCAGCACCTCTCGATAATCAGTGAACATAAGTGTGGCGTTGAATGGAGGCACAGCACTGCCTCTTCCAGTGCTGGCAGGACTCTTCACTGCTCCAGCCCCTCTGCTCAGCACGACGGCACATCAGCAGGCCATGCTGAGAGGAGAAACAACATGAAGCACAAAGGAGAATGCTAACAGAAGCAGGGGGATATGGCAAAGGAGAGCTGAAAGCCCGTGAGCAAAGAGGAGAGAGAAGGAAGGAAAAATTAGGTTGATGAGCATCTGAATGAAGACTTTATGGGGGGGAAAAAGGCAATGTATTTCTGTGCTTGCACTTTTCCCTTTACACAGGCAGAAATGAAGCAGAAATTACGGTTTTTATACTGTTCATGATGAAATTCAGAAAAGAAATAGAAAAGAGATTCAAAGGCAGAGCTCAGAGAGCTCCCACTCCCGGGCTGCTAGGCCAGTAATTTTCAAGCTGTGGTCCATTGTGACTTGTACCGCCAGGCTGTGTTTACCCTGTGACTTAGTGCCAGCAGTACTGCTGGATAAGGCCTTTCAGCAGATCAGCATCAAATCCTATTTTCAAAGACTTAAAACAAAAACAACAACAAAAAACCAAAAGCCTCATTTAAAAAATTTGCTCCGTACAAAACCTTGTTGTGATATTCTACATTCTGGACAATTCTTCCACCGACTTTTAAATGAGCATATTTGGGCATTATAAAATGTCTATTTTGCGTGGATTTTGTGAGCATTGTGAAATATATACGGTTTCAAAGCTTATCAGTTGTGTTCTGGCTAAGAATGTATATCTTGTGCAGGAACATGAAGGAGACCCACACAATCTAAACAATGACATTCAACTTGAACGAGAAGTAAATTCAAAATTACCATGGCTTTTAAGTACTCATACTCCACCCTCCTTATGTGTTTTGAGAGAAGCACTGCCAGGACACTGAAGGATGCAGCCATGAAGCTCAATATCAGCCACACAAAGCCCGATGTCGGCACAGATAACCTTTACTTCTGTGCCACTGTGACAATGACACCTGCTAAGTGTCCATAAACTCCTTTTGCTAACATGAATAGAAAGGCATATTTAAAAATATAGAGAGAATGGAAATCCCCAGTCCCCCTGAATATGAAAACCGTAGTGCGAACTCTGGAGCAACCCAAGCAAAAAATTTTTCTCAAATGGCTAAACCAGAAGTTAGAATAATTGGCATACACAGCAGTTTTGCAGGTAAAATGGCAATTGTCTTGATGTTTTGTTCCATGACCTGTTTAACAGTTTCCTCTCTTTCACTCTCTCAAGCTCAATGCCTTTATTTTATCCTTCCTAATCAACCTTATGTCTTTCTCTGTTTCTCTTGCCCCTCTCATCCCAGTGATCTTGTCCCCTTGCTGGCTGGGATGTCAGCCTTGGTTTGACCTCCTACCAGAGTATCTGCTTTTTCCTCTAGGCAGTCTCCAAGTGAGCTGATTTATAAGGTTTATATTTATTTCTCTTTCAAATCACCTCCCAGGTCCCTCTCTGCCACAGCAGTTACAAGAAATGAACCAGTGATAAACGGTAGGGATAAAGGGCACTTGATAAACTGAAACTAGATGAACTAAAGTGTGTCGGAAGGTACATTGCTGGTTTCTATCTTCCATATCTACCATTTACAACCCACTTCTTCAAGCAGAAATTAAAGATAGTGCTGGATAGTACTATCTTTACTGGATAGTACTTCATCCAGTCCCAGAGTATGCTGGCAAGTGCAATACAGCAAATAACCAACAAAGGTCACTTGAATCACCCATGCAGAGGTTACTGATGGGCATATATATAGCCGTGCGATGCAATGCTGAAAGTTTTTTTATGACAAAACGTAGTCCAGGAGTAAATTACTTACCTCTTCTGAAAGGCCATTAGAGCAATGTTCTGGAGCACCCACTTGCATCAGGGAGAGGAGCACCAGTGAACAGCAGGCATAATTTCTTTGGACTCAGATGTATGCCTTGGGAACTCCAGACCCCACAAGACACAACAGAAAGCTAAAGAAGCCCAACTTCAGGCAAACCAGCTGTACCTTAGCTGTTATATAGGTAACCACTCACCTATAGAATTAAAAATTGTGACACAAAGACAGCAACAATTTATTTCCTATATCTGTGATCAGCGGCTACATTCAGTTAACTCACATGTGTGCTGGGGTAGAAGAGCACATACAAATAGCGAGGTATTAAATACTCTGCAAGAATATTATAACTGAGAGGGCACCAGTAAAAGTCACACCGTGAAAATTTTTGCTCCATTACTGCATCTTTTGACTTTCCTGCTCCAGATACCTTTGGCTTTTCTACGGTCTCTCCTAAATGAAGAAGCAAAGCATGTGTGTCAGGGGGTGCATACCCAAGAACCCTTAGGAAAATCATAATACAATACCAGGAATACAACTTCAGCAGGCACATGAGCTCTGCTCTCCCCTGGCTGCAGTAGTCATACTTCTGAGCCTGCATTTCTTGCCTGGAACAGCAGTCGCTTTGCTATCTGTCCAGCCAGCATCCTTTTGTTGATCAGTGAAGTTTTGGCACTGCAGATGTGATAAGAATAAAAAACATTTAAGCAATCAGTTAATCTAACAAATATGTTAAATATAGTGAGACAATGCCCACTGCTTTCATTGGCACCAGACATAAATCTCAGAGAAAATTGCACAGATGCAATCAGAGTTGAACACGAGAAGTGTTTGGCACATTTGAGCTCTGCTACCGTGAAGATAAGACTTGAAAAAAGGACAGACTGCCTATCAATACCTTCACAGAGCACACCCTTTGGAGCTCTATAAATACATTACATTCTCACCACAATACTTTTTTTTCCCCCTAGGACTGCCTTTAAACATACATGCCCTCATTTCTATCCTGAGATATTTTTTTAGTATCCTTCTGATAACTTTCTCCAGCTTTGAATTATTAGTGAGCTACTTAATTGTTGCTAACATTTTCCAACGTTAGTCAAAATCCTTGCCAATACAGGAAGCTATTTGTAAAATAAGTACTTTTAATAAAATATTTGTAATAAGGCAGCTGTCAGCTGTTTGCAGGTGCCCCTCACAGTCAAGTCTTATTAATGAAAGGTGGGAAACAACTTCCTGGAGGAGACTGCTCTGAGATTTTCAATTAAAGCAAAGCTATTTCACACTGTAATGGCTGAGTGGTGTCTCCAAATTGAACACAATGGCTCTTTAGGGGATAGCTGAATTTTCCAGGCGATTGGTTTCATTAGAAACTCTCTTATATTTTATAGACATTTGTAAAAAATAACTTTTTCAGAATAGACCTTGTTTTCCACCTCTCATTTTTATGTTCCTCTCATAACAAACCATTTTTTCAACTTTTAGTGTCAAGAAAATATGTTTTTCTCTCATTCAAGGTAAGAGTAAGAGAATTTCTTGAAGTTACTTCAAGTTGAATTTTTAATGCATTTTAGGTAAATCCTATTCAGCTTCCTTGTGTGCTTTCCTTTTCAGAATTAAAGTTGCCCTGATTTAAAACAATTTTAAACCATCACAGCAGGAAATAAATGGAACTAAGAACTAAAACCTTTTGAATTTTGAATGAGAACGTACACATAAGTTTTTTAATGTGATTTAGCTAATCCCCTTAAATTTCATACCTCTATTAATTCACAAGATATCTTCTGAGTGATCACAAGAAGATTATCCTTAGACTGTTAAAAAAGGCTCAACTGTTATTATCAGTTCAGAGTTACAAAGATAGTTCAGTAGCCTTAAGACAAGGTGAGAGGCTTCAGCTTCTCTTAAAGCTCCGGGAACAGCCCATTTGGTGTTTCCATATAGCACATGCCTCCATGCCTCTCTGGTTAGAAGCCAAAGGTCTTTCAATATTTGGATTGTCACAACCACAGGATGCAAAGGAGCTGGTAACAAAAACCACCAAGTCTGCTTGAGTTTCAAGAGATGTTTGGACAATGCCCTCAGGCATATGATGTGATCCTTGAGGTTATCCTGTGCAGGGCTAGAAGCTGGACTCAATGATCCTTGTAGATCCCTTCCAAATCAGGATACTCAGTGATTCACTGACAATTGTCTGATACAAAAATATTGTGGTTTTTGCCTTGAAGTTGCAGCAATACCTCAATATGACTTAATGAAGTGTTGTGTGAATTGATCTGTCAAGACTGTCAATGCCTTTGTTGTTTCTAACCTGCTTAAGAAAAATTAGAGAGTAAGAAAATGCTCCTGATCATTTTTCTCATGTTGAACCCAAGACTGTCTCCCAGCTCCCACACTTAGCTGTGCACCCCAGCTCTGTCCAAAGCCAGGACAGGGGAGGATCTGGCTTACAGCATCCTCTCAGCTCAGTTCCTCGCTCCAGTTCTCTCGTCTTCATGGACAAAGCCAAGGACTCACAGACTGGAAAGAGCTGAGTCATATCTCAGCATAACCCAGACAACTGGGGTGCCAGAAAAGAGGATATTCTGCAGAATTATTGAGGCAAAGCCACAGACACCTGTCATACTCAGACACGAAAGGACCACACAGACCCAGCTCAGTCAGGTAGAGGCCCAGACCACCAAAAGAGGCCTCGTTGTTTATTTCACATCATATAAATCTGCTTCTCAGAATGACCACGGATTGGAGGATGAAGTTACCACCTCTCCAACCACACTGGTCAAAGGAAAAGACCATCAAACTTTCTCCGCCTCAGGAGAAGGAATGAAAACAAAAGAGAACAGTTAGCTAAACATAATTCTGTTTATAGAAAGTGCATGAGAACTTAACTGTATTTACAGAAAGTGTGTGAGAACTCCCATCACAGAAATGAAAACATCAAAAGACTGCAAAACTCAGGGCGACAGACACTATCACAGGTAGGCTGAAGAAGGATTTCTCTACATCTGATTCATGCCCAATTCATGTTCCATAGAAGACCAATGTTGCGGTTTGTGAGGTCCTGTGGTGGTACGGCATGCCACAGCCTTCTTGGAGAGCGCAGAGAGGCTTGCTTGGGGAAAGCGGCTGCTCCGCTTCCCGTGCCTCTTCCAGGCTGCCCCTTGCATCCTCCGGAAAGCTGAAGCCCCGCAACATGGTGACGGTAAAGGAGGCGAGAATGCTCTCCGCATGGTGGCTGCAGAAGATCTTTATTCCATGGTGGCTCCCAGAAGCCTAGGTCCAGCACATGTGCTGGATCCCAAAGGTAGAGAGCCAGCACACGGCATGGTCCCCCAGGCAAAGGCTGGTACCCCAAAGCAGAGTAGAATGCGAGACAGAAAGTCACATGGCATGCAGGGTCCTTTATCTGGGGCGAAGGGGGCAGGGAGAGCACACGGACCAATGGTCACAGGGCACAGGGGCGGTACATGGGCGGAGTTGNCTAAGATGGCTTCCTTCCAGTAGCTGCTCGCTTCAGACCAAGGGCCCAGGCATGAGAGAGCTAGTTTATAAAAACCCTTCTCACAGGAGGTGGATGAAGAGAACCATTCTTTCCATAAGGATATGGCTGGCAGAGATGAGAAATATGCAGAGATCAGAAAGAGATTTTGCTAAAACCGGGCAGGCCAATAGAAAGGTTGCACACAGTGACCCCACAGGAACCAAAATATTGATATCTCCCAGCTGCTCAGATGATGAGGGAACGATTGCTGTGACACTGCTAACTAAGCCTCAGGTAGAGAGTTTTTGACCTCAGAGTTTGGAAGAACTTGACAGAGCTCAGGAAAGTAGATGAGAGTGAACAAGAACACTTTTTCCATGTGCCACAGTTAGAAGTATAAACTGACCTTGCCACTAAGACAAAGGGTTACATAGACCTGCAGATACATGGCAATAGCTCTGATGTGGTTTTGGAGGCCTAGGACCATCCCAGAGGCCATGGAATGGCTTGGAGGAAGGTTTGTTTTTCTATTGAACTGATGTATCTCGAGTACAAAAAACCGCGTGTTGATATGGACATGTCTGCCTGCTATTGACAGACTTCACGGGTGGGTTATACACTCATGAGGTGACTGTTGACATCACAGTGTTGACCTCCAAATACTCTATATGAGAACATAGTCAGGGAACAATGATTTGGCCACTTTGAAGGCATATTCTCAACACCAGCATGGAAAATGCACCATCTGAGCATCCCAAACAATCGAGAGCTGGGAAGGCTCAGAGTTGTCTCCAAGTCACTGGTGTGAGACCTCCAGAGATACCATTGCACTGCACTGCATCACAGTTCAGCCCTGGCTCAGCACATAATAATTTGTTCAGTTTTCAGAGTTACACTGCCCTTCATTAAACCTAAAGAATTACCTAACAGGAAGGAAGGCTCCTACTTTGCTCCTCACTTGCACAGCAGTGAAAGAACTGTTACAGCCGATCCCCAAAACACAAAGAGTGGTTTTTTCCGTCGTTTAAATGAAATATTGAAACTAAGCAGGAAATCCCCCAAAGTTTAACGCACAGGGTAAAAACTATATTCCAGGGGTTTCAAAGCACTTATATTAGGCTGTAGGTAAGTGGGTTCAAAGTTAGCATGAGTGACAGATCCAGAACACAAGATAGGTTTAAAGTTATCCACAAATAAACACATCTACATTGGCAAGTTCAGCCAATGAGGGCTATAAAAGGCTGCAGGCTATAAAACTATTTGGTGGCCGATTGTATACTCCTAGAGTACCAGTGACATCTAAATATTGTCCTTCAACTTAACATGCCTGAAGCCTGTGAGGCCAGCAGTGCAGAAGTGTAGAAGATGGACCTTAAAAAATTTAGGCCTTCCCCCCAGAATTATTTTTCTCTCGGGTTTTGCCAGGTTTAGAAAGCTAGAGAAAGGGATCAAAACTTGGGGCAAACATAGTTCTGAATAAAAAGAAGACAGTCTGAAACTTCTGAGGAGTTACTGGAAAAGAAATTACAGCTTGCTAACATTTTTCCATCAAATTTCAAAAACGCTAGATAAAATGTCATGCAGTCCTCAGCCCTGGGATACAATCTCTTTGGAATCTGTGGGCAATATCACAAATATGAGATTGGGTATGTTTGGCATGTACCATTGCACACAAGTTTTGTGAGCAGACACAAACATGGAAGTTCACACAATAATTAAATAAACAGAAAGCAGAGTATCTGGGAAGATTCCAAACACCACTTCTTAGTTACTTAATCACCCTGCAAACACATTTCAGACTATTCTGTTTTTATTAGTTTCATGTTAAAATGCAAATCACATACTGTAGTTTTAATGACACAATAAAATAGAAAACAATTTTTGGCATAAAGATCTACTAAATAGATTTCTCCCCCACCAAATTGGCTTGTCCAATACATCCTCTGCTCAGTTTTAGTTCCTTTTCTACATAGCAGCTCTTTTGGTAGGATGCCAAAGCCTGTCAATTAACAGTAAGCCTATCCCTTATGAACAGAAGCAGGGACTGTGATCATGTTCAACTAAGATCAAGGATTAGTAAATCAGCATGGCACCAGATTGCAGGCACTATTTAAACCCCACAAGCCTACAAGCCAGTGCAGCAATATTATATTCCATCTGGATGTGGAGAACAAAATCTCATAGTTACAGAGGAACTCACTTTTTACCTTTCCTGTGCAGGCAATTACAAGTCAACTTAAAATGAGCCCTGATTTAATCATGTTGGCTCTCTCAAATGTCAGTTAGGAAATAACCCCATGCTGCCACCGCTGGTATCTTATCAAGGACTTTCCATCAAATTACACGTATTTCATTACACCTACTATAAGTTATAGAAGACTGGATTTTCTACAAGCAAATCAAATATTGCACCAAAGCTGGCACAAAGGTTTCTTTTTAGAGCTTGAAGAAGTGTAATGCTATCTCACCCCTTGCCTGGCACATGGGGTTGTTTCTGCCACTTACTGCAGAATCAGGCACACTGCACATGGTGAAACGTTTTGTTTCCTTGATAAACAGGGTTTGAGTTCAGGGCTTTGCCAGAAAATGGCCACCCAGTATAGTGTACATCCCGTGTTCCCTATAATCATTCTTTCCCTCAGGGATTTTTTAATTTTTTTTTACTCCTTAAGAAAGGCATAGGTTTCTTTTATCCCAGATCAAGTGACAAGAGAAAGAACTGAGATGTTTGCTGCCAGGTAAAATACAAAGTCATGGAGGTCCAGGGGGATCTCATTCCACAAACCTACTGCCAAGTTGAAAACAAATGATATTATCAGAAAATGATCACAGAAAGCAAGCCTCGCTCAAAGAAAAAAGGTCTTTATCAACTTCTCTTTGAAATGACCTGAAAGCAAAGTCAAAGAACAATGAGGGAGGGTGACCTGCCTCACTACTGCTGCTCCCACCAACCATCCTCAGCTGGAGCAATGCCTCATGCAGTGCCAGACTGCTGGTGTCAAAGCAGTGATAGCTCTGCAGCCAGAGAAGACACTTGGACCTTTAGGCAGAGGTTTTGCTTTAACACTGCCTCCCTTGCTGAGCAATAATTTCCTACGTCTGAAAATTAAAACAGAAGAAAGCTGATGCTCTTATTTTCAGCCTTGGTGCCTTTGACTTCCTTTTTCTATGACAAGCATCACGTAAACAGGGAGTGAGACCATCACATGACAGGTCCTAATCTAGTGCCCAAGGGGTGTCTTGTGAATTGAACTACAGCTGTTTCATAGCAGGCACACGGGCTATTTCTACACTGTGGGACCCCAGAATATGCGTCAGTTCTTGGGCTTGATGGCTTCTGCAGCCACTGTGCCGCAGCATACTGGGATGAAAGCTTGGAAGCTGCCAGCCCCTCTCCTTTGTCCCTCTCTCTTGTCCAGTTTCCTGGGGAAAGGCAGACATGCACCCAGGAGTGCCCCATGGCACTGCCCAGACAGATGTCATTTGGCATCAGCAGAGGACCACAACATAAGGGATGTGTGTCCAGGCATACCGTGTATATTTGCACTTTTATTTGGGATTCATCTGTCCTAACCTAATAGATTTGATAGTTAAATGCCTGTCCCTAAGCTAGCCACGACTGGCTGCTTGTGTAATCAGAAAGGAGAAAGAGGCATTTTGAAGGTGTGATTCATGCCATCTTAAAGCAGATGCCAAAAATATGGTCAAATTCTCTTCCAATTGATATAAAGGCAGCCAGGGAGATGAGTGCACACAGACATTTATTCTGTGGATATCTAAAGACAGCAGATATGAGTTTTAGTCTTTGTGACTCAGCAGCATAGCCCCCTTTGCTGAACACCTGGAGTTTATTGGGATGAAAGTGATTGAAAGTCATTGTCCTGTTAAGGACAGCAATTAATCTGAGACTCCAAATAATATAAACCTAATGCCAATTATTTACTTCCACATTGCGCACAGATCCTGAAACAAAGGATGAAGCCTGAAGATTTCTGCAATTCACTGCAGGACACATTAACCAGACCCAGCTGGTTTTGACCTCTTTAACAAGTATCCCACCAAAACCAATTTCTTAGCAAATCAGATTTCCTCCTCCCTCAGAGTGCTGTGATTCAGAAATCCCTCTTACTCAGGACTTCCCTGTGGGGAACATGGCTATCAGCACGGATATTAAGCATTAATCATCTTTTTGCACATCTGCTGTGCTGTGTAAAGGAATTTCTTTTCTTTAAATGCTTTTGAGAGGGAAGGGCTATAAAGCTCTCAATATCTTTATTAAAAGCATTTTAAATGATGTTGCTAGTCATCCTTAATGGAAGAGCCATTGAAATCCCTGTGCATAGCTGTGTTTCTTCCAGTGACGAGTCTGAAAACAGATTTTCTTCTATTTCCAGTGATGCAGGCACAAGCTCTTTATTTATAAATACAACTTTTAGTGTAAATTTAAGTTCAAACAGCCTGGGAACAGCTAGCATACTCTTGAGTAGTTTGCTGAAAATGTCCCATAAATCATGGTGCAAGTACTGAGTTTTGTTTAAGAGAATTGTGTCCCATGTCTGTCATGACAGAGGGACTATTTTAGGAGAAGAGCTTTCTTAAAAATCAAGACTTTTAATTTAATTAATACTTGAAGCTCATTAAAGAGAAAAGAGTTGCTATGCAAATGAATTTTTTCTAGCGATACTATCAGGTTTTTCCCTTTAAATGGTACTTGCAAGAAAAAAATAGTTTGTCTCACTTGATGTTTAAGCTACATAATTGCTCAGATGGACATTTATTGGCTTGCCTGGTGTCTGATGGTCTCTGAACAGCTAAGTAAGAGAAAGGAAATGAACAGGCTGCAGAAGTTCTGATTGTGAAACAATTGCTCTTTGGAAGTGTTACCATGCCAAGTGAAAATACAAGAACTGAATGTAATTTGGCATTGCTAGAACTTGTTAGTGCTTTTTCTTCTCTTAGCAGTAACCTCATGTGACAGGATTTGGTTATGAGGAAACTCCTAGAGCAATGCTCTATCAGGTCCTTAAGGAGTTTCAAAGCCTGTCTAAAAAGAGGGAGGAGAGATGGCAAAGGGAATGGAGATCTACGGGAAAAACACAGAGAAGCCTGGTATAGCTTTCCCAGTTCCCTTTAAAGCCAAGATGTAAATGCCAAAAGCTGCTCTGTGTCCTTGAATTCTCAAACTATGAAGTAAATGTACATAACGCTTTTTTCTACCCCAATCATGCAGAAAACCCTTTCTATTGATGAATTCCGTTTATGTGTCTCAGTAGAAGACATAAAACAAGTTTAAAAAAGTATACATTGCCAACTACAATGGTATTTTCAGCAGAAGTTTATCATTATATTTGTTAACTAGAGACTGAAATAATAAATAATCACTAATGCTATCAGCTGATGGGTAGCATTTGTGTCAAACAGCAAAAGCTACTAACAAGCAGTACTACAGTTTCATAACAGGGGCTTTCATTCAAACAAAAAATCCCCACAGGTTTTAGGATTTTATTTTTCCTGCCCATCTTCTGCTGAGCTTATCAAGCTGAGCAGTCATGGAATCAGTCTCACTGAGGAGCCGCAATTTCTCCCCAATTCATGAAGCTTAAAATCACGGCTTTGGCAGCAGCCCTCCCACCCACCCACAGCTTTCATGGATCCAGATATAATGTAATTTTATTTTTATCCTGTATGGTTTTACATGGAAACTCAGAAATTCATTTGCACCATCACATAGTGTCTATGAAAACAGCAGGAAAGCAAATTCTGCATTTGCAAGTTCAGAGAGATCTTTCAAATACTCCAGTCACCAATGCCTTTTGGGGGGCAGAATGAAGAAAGCAAGCACTTTTTTCCTTGCAGGTAGATGACAAAATGATTGGATCTACCTTCTACTCTGGTGTTGATTCCCTTATCTTTATGGACTATTTATACAGTCGTAAAACCACAGGACTGCTAAAATCCTGGTTATACCCTTGTCCTCTATGCACAAGGAAGCTCAAGCATCCCAATTCCTTTTTAACGGATGTCAGTCTAACATGTTTTTAATATCTCCAGTAATAATGAAGTCTCCCTGTGCTATTCCAGTATTTCTGCTTCCAGAGCTGGCAGGTTTTTTTCTGTGTCTGACCTGAATTTGTATTAGATGCAGTGTAGGTCTGAGGTTTCTCTCTCATTCAGCTTAGTCAAGAACAGTTTAGTCCATCCCTGCTGCAGCCTTTGATGTACCTAAAAACCTGCCATGTCACACCTCAGTGTTCACTCTGCTAGTGCAAGCAGGCTTGAGATGCTATGTTTTCTGGAGCTCTGACCATTTTCACTGTTCCCCCTCCAATTACTCTTCCTAAAATGTGACACCCCAAACTGGACACAGCATTTCATACAAGGCCTTGCTAATGCGGCGCAGAAGAGAAGAACTGGACACGACATGTGCTGTATTGCTATTTATACACCCAGCCTTTTCAGTTTATCTCCTGTTTGCCAGGAACATTTGAATTCTATTCCTGGACCAGCATGCCGGCACCCCCTCTCAAGTTTTTGCTTATTTGCAAATGCATTGAATGCAGTTGCTATGCTATCATTTAGGCTGTTAATGAAAACTGACCCAGATCACTGACACTCAGCTGTTCTTTTTCAGTGTAGTGAAACATGTCGTTTCACGGTGGGAAAACACAAAAAATATTATTTTCTTTTTTAATCTCTGAGTATGCATGTTGTGGTACTGTTGTTTGCAATGGGACAACCTACAGAAAGCTTGCTCTTTTTATAGTCCAAGAACTTTATCAAATTTCAGTGCATATACATTTGAAACCTGACTTTTGTTTTATGGAGTGTTTTGGGGTTTTTTCCCCCTCTTTGTTTCACTTTGTTTTTTCTCAGCACAGAATGAGTATGATCAAGGGAAATAATCACCAAGGTCAAAGAATGGAGGGACTTGTTATAAGACACTTGAAAATTGCCTGTTAAAACTAATGTTTTCTTGGTAAATATGTTCAAGGCTAGGAATAAGCAACCTATTCTATCAGGATACTCTGTTTCTGCAATAGCTGGGCAGGAGAGAAAATACTATAAAAAATGAAAAACACCCCAAAATTATTCTTCTGGAAACTGTGAGAGAAGATTAATTCTCTAATTATTCAAATAGTTGCTTGTGAAGAAAGCTGCCATAACAAAATTATTTGTAGGGCAAATAAATATTTGAATAAATTTGTGTTAGGTTTAAATGCAGGGTTGGGGTTTAAATGCAGTTGGGGCTTAAATGCAGAGCATTAACAAACATTTGCTTAAGAAATTTCATTGATCATCTCAATTCATTATTCCATTGTCTTCTCTGGCACAGTTAAAACTCCCATAAAAAAGAGTAGAGGAGGCTGTGATGAGTTCTTCTCTGAAGTGGTCTTTAAGCTGTTGAGACAGATGCACAAACATTAAGACAGATTTTTTTTTTATCATGACCATGACACGAGATTGTTCCTGCAGTCCTTTCAAGTATGTATCTAAAAATGCTACAAACAGAACCTTCTTCTCCTAACATGATGCACACCCATGCTGTCGACAGACCTCACCCCCCAGACAAATCCTAGGTCCTGTACTTGTGTTATCATGCTCCTAAACTCTGTTTTTTTGGTGTGAAACAGCATCCAGGTACAGCATGAGGGGACAGTTCCCTCTGGAGAGACACTGCTGCAACTTGCTGGGTGACACTGCCGCAACTTGCTCAGTTCCCAAACACAGCCCCAGCCTCCTTCACCCACCTCTGCAAACCCTCACACCACACATTGCCGCAGGCTGGGGTTTGTGCTGTAAAAACACTGCTCTGGGGGACTGTGGCACAGCCCTCTCATCACTTCTGAAGTCTGGAACTGAAGGAACACATGAAAAATAATAATTAGGTCTAAAGGGGCACCATATGGGCCTCAGTGGCCTGCCGCATGGATGTGGCTTGTTTTAGAGAAGAGGAGCCCTGAGCAGTGGATAAAGACTTACCAGAGTTTGATAGACAGTTTTGATGATCTACAGGGGGGAAATTCTCAATCTACATGTAGAAACCCTGTCCTAGACTTCACTTTTCTCTGGAGATTGAGTTTTAGAAATTTAGGGCATTATTTTGAGAATACTGCCTTTGCCAGCAAAAATGTAGTTTCAAAGTAGGTGAGTGTACTAGTTTGAAAGCAAACCAGTGGGAGATCCCAAGTCAGAACTACAATTGAATAGGAAAATTAAGATACACTGGCTTAAACTGACAGAGTCAGGATACAACCTGACACCCTGTCAGTCAGGGTGGTGGTAGCAGTCCGATTAAATGGTGGCTGCAATCCTGTTGAAGTGATAGATGTGGTTCTGTTGAAGGGGTGATCCGGTAGAAGGGTCTGGTCTTCCTCTGAAGGTCCAATTGTAGTTATGTAGCTCTTGTCCTCTGAGAATTCAGTAGGCAAGGCTGCCCGTGGTGTTCCAAACTTCAGATTATATCCACAGAGGAATGCTTGGTTCCTCCCCCTGGGCAGAGCATCTCACAATGGGATGATGTAATTTCATGAGTCATGCAGTGAGACTAGATGGCCCATTAACAGAAGGTATGCCCTGGAGGGAGTTATCAGGGATGTGTCATAGAAGAGACAAAGAACACTGACCCACCTGCTTTTAACACCTTATGAAGATGGTGGTAGAATACATGCTTTTGGTTACATCTTATATTGTAACCCAAAACAGTGAGTAGGTTAGGTGGACTGCTGAAGACTTGCCTAGCGCAGTGTGAGGTTCTGGGTCCCTTGGTGTCCTGGGGTGATGTTATGAGTCTTCTGTATTCCTTAATCATCTGCTTCATGCCCAAGGACACGATTCTTTAAGATGGACCTGGGGGGTGGGGCCAGAGCGGCAGGACCCAGGTGCGGGTCGGTTCAACGGCTGGGTCCAACAGCTCTGGCTCCAGCGGGCTCGGCTGGGCTCGGGAGAGAGTGCACCGAGGGCGCTGCCCTGCTTCTTGGTGGTTTTTTGTTCCTTTGTTGTTGTTCCCACTAGCCGGGAGAAAGATTTTGTTGGGGTTTTTTTCCCCTTCCCTCCCCCTGGCCTCCTTGCCTTGCCTTGCCTTGCCTTGCCTTGCCTTGCCTTGCCTTGCCTTGCCTTCCCTTCCCTTCCCTTCCCTCCAGTCCGGGGAGCCCACGGGATGGCCCCGGCTGATCTGAACCCCAAGGAGGGCCAAGCCATTGAACGAGGGGATGCAGAGGTCCGCCAGCTTCGCCTGNAGAAGAGACAAAGAACACTGACCCACCTGCTTTTAACACCTTATGAAGATGGTGGTAGAATACATGCTTTTGGTTACATCTTATATTGTAACCCAAAACAGTGAGTAGGTTAGGTGGACTGCTGAAGACTTGCCTAGCGCAGTGTGAGGTTCTGGGTCCCTTGGTGTCCTGGGGTGATGTTATGAGTCTTCTGTATTCCTTAATCATCTGCTTCATGCCCAAGGACACGATTCTTTAAGATGGACCTGGGGGGTGGGGCCAGAGCGGCAGGACCCAGGTGCGGGTCGGTTCAACGGCTGGGTCCAACAGCTCTGGCTCCAGCGGGCTCGGCTGGGCTCGGGAGAGAGTGCACCGAGGGCGCTGCCCTGCTTCTTGGTGGTTTTTTGTTCCTTTGTTGTTGTTCCCACTAGCCGGGAGAAAGATTTTGTTGGGGTTTTTTTCCCCTTCCCTCCCCCTGGCCTCCTTGCCTTGCCTTGCCTTGCCTTGCCTTGCCTTGCCTTGCCTTGCCTTGCCTTCCCTTCCCTTCCCTTCCCTCCAGTCCGGGGAGCCCACGGGATGGCCCCGGCTGATCTGAACCCCAAGGAGGGCCAAGCCATTGAACGAGGGGATGCAGAGGTCCGCCAGCTTCGCCTGTTGTGAGGAGAAGGACCAGCGCCGGAAGAAACAGGTTTTCTTCCATCTGCTCTGCTCCAGGTCGCTGTGTGGATTCCCCTTCCCTCTCCCCTTCCCCCTCCTGGAGACTAGGGGGGACCAGTTGCCAGCCCATGGGGTTTTTTCCTTCTCCGGGCATTTGTTGTATTTTGAGTTTTTTCTGTTCTGCCCTGTTTTGTTCTGTGTTAATAAACAGTTTGGGGTTTTTTTCCACTTTTCACCTATTGTTAGAAATTTTTTTCATTGGTGGAGGAAAGGGGGAGACCCTTTCCCTTTCGAGGAGGCGCTCATTCCAGAGCGTTCTCTCCTAAAATTTTGTCTCCAAAATTTGTCTCCAGGGCTATTTGCACATTGCCCTGAAGTATGGGTGTTTGAGGTCTAAACACACTTCCTAATGATGTAGGATTTATCGTAGAGAAGATACAGCAACAGTTTTCAAATATGTAGAGGACTATTATAAGTACTCATTTTTTATTGTTACGTCTTGTCCACAAATATTTATTGATGTGTGTTCTGTGAAGGCTGGAAAACACAGATTAAATGGCAGCAGGAAAACTTCAGATTAGGAATGACAAGCGACACTGTAGCAGGAGAAATGGAGTAACGGTTGGACAGAATGTCAGAGGGGAAGATGCAACTTCTAACTTCAGGGTTGCTTAAGAACAAGTTGGGTGAAACTCCCTAAGCAATTGGAGTGTGTAGATGATTCTGCCTTGGTAAGACCTAGCTCAGCCCCTGAGGTTGCGTCCATGGCTCTACCAAAGGTTTTAGGAGTGTTGCTGTGGGTGCATCGTAAGTAGGGTAGAGAAATGAGTATTACTGATTAACCGAGAGGCTGCTCAGAAGCACAGCATTGCATAAAGCAAGGATAGCTCTGTAAAAGCAGGCAAAAGTTCCTTAGGGAGCTCTGATCTGTGAGTAGCTACCAAGTCTGGCAAAGATTCAGATGCTTTACAAAGCCAGCCTGTGAAAAAAGCAAGACAAGTTAAAGGTAAACTTCACGTTTAGGTGCTGGAGCATGTTCAGAGAAGACCAGTGAAGATGGTGAAGGTTCTAGAGAACAAGTCTTATGAGGAGTGACTGAGAGAACAGGGGTTGTTTGCAGCAGCGACTTTTAAGACGGAAGAATTCAAAGAAAAAAATAGCAAGAGTGCCTACTCTTATTGTTACAAGAACTGTCTCCTTTTCTCTAGCACTGTTTCTGTGTAACAAAGCAGTTCATAATTGACTAGGGACCCAAAGATTCCTCACATTCCAGCTAAATCCTGCAATTTTTCTGTTCAAAAACCCTCACTAGATTTTCTTAGCAAAACTGTTAAAAACTGCATAAGAGCGAAGCTTCTGTCCCCAGTCTCCCCGGGAACACAGGCTTCCTGGGGCTGTGTGTGCAGTTAAACCTGCATTCACAAAACTCACGCTAACCCAGGTGTGCTCCCACCCTCGCAGTCCTTGATTATGTGATCACAAAGCCACGCCCCTCACCCCCCAATCATATGGATTTTGTCTACAAAGTTGGGCACATGGGTGTTTTACAATATTCTTTTAGTCTAACCCAACTACTTTAATTGATGTGTCAGAACCTTTATTGCTGTAATCGCTCTTCTCTCAAACGTTCACATTAACAAATTGTTCAGCCTTGATGTGCTGTGTACTCACTAAAAGGAAAACCTTGTTTTCTTCTGGAGATGGTACTTCAGAAATGTAAGCACGTAGAAATGTAGAAATGTCTTTTGATGAGTTGAGTGTCTTGTTTGTGACTGGATCTCCTACATAAAGCTGTACCTGCTTTGTGGTTTTCCTGTGACCAGTCCTCAGGTTCTTTTAAGGCTTGCATTCACTGATCAGTGTGTTAGATCTCTTTTCCTTCTCCTTTTCTTCTCCTCACCTCTCCTCTCCTTCCTTCTTCCCCTTTTTCCTTTTTCATTTTCCTTATTCATAAGAATCTGCCCTGGTTTATTGCTGATCTGTAAGCCAACAGCATCTCAAAGACATTGAGGTGCTGGAGCGTGTCCAGAGAAGGGCAGTGGAGGTGGTGGAGGGTCTGGAGCACAAACGCTTTGAGGAGTGGCTGAGGGAGCTGGGAGTGTTTAGCCTGGAGAAAAGGAGGTTCAGGGGGAACCTTATCACTCTCTGAAAGTACCTGAAAGGAAGCAGCAGTGAGCTGGGTGTTGGTCTCTTCTCCCAAGAAAGCAATAGGAAAAGAGGAAACGGCCTCAAGTTGTGCCAGTGGAGGTTTAGATTGGATATTAGGAAAATCATCTTCGCTGAAAGGTTGATCAGGCATTGGAACAGGCTGTCCAGGGAAGTGGTGGAGTCACCATCCTGGAGGTATTTAAAAGACATGTGAATGTGCCACTTGGGGACATGGTTTAATTGTGGACTTGGCAGGTCTGGGTTAACGGTTGGACTTGATGATTTGAATATCTTTTCCAACCTAAACAATTCTGTGATTCAGTAAGTCAGGAAGAATAATTTGAAAAAACAATTCCCAGGAAAATACTTGGAATATATCTATGCATTCAAATGTTATATTTTCGCATTCTGATTAGAACAAACACAGAAATAATATTTGTAGCAGATATTCATCCTGCAGTGAACTCCTAAAGCTCTCTCTTTAAACACACTTTTCACAAACTGTCTTCTAGCTTAATCAATACTTAATATTTTCTGTCTGTAGACAGAAGGGAGTGGACCCTTGCACTGGCTAGTGCCAAGGCAGAGCAGTACCCAGCTTCCTTACAAGAAATAAGGAAATTCAGATTGCCTTCCTCTCACCCAGTGGTGTTTAGCATAAACAAAGAAGTACCATAACCACCATTATTCAAGAAAACAACAGAACCACCTTTTCTAGTGCACCCTGGTTTTATTCTTCAGGGTACAAGCACATTGCATGTGCGTGTGCACCTGCCTGCACATGCCACATAACTGGGGAGGGGGGAAGTTAGCATGCAGAATAATGTAATTACTCATTCTTGAATAGAAGGATAATTACTGTCACAGAAACCCACATAACTTGCAGATCTTTTTGTTCTTTTTAAGATGATAAATACAGTATTTTCCATTTTCTAACAGGATGCATCCTTTTCCTTCTCATTTCCCTTCCCCCCACTTAAGCTGAATTGCATACATTTCAAATGAGTAACAAGGGTTGTCTGTTCCCATATAGGAAAAGAAAAGCTTATCTGGATTTTTTAAAAAATAAAAATAATTCCATGTCTCTGGAGTCACAGTGGTGAGTCACTGATTGGGCTGTCACCTGTAACAAACTTCCTTTAAGAATGGCTTTCAAAAGCGTATCTAGAAGAGGATGGGGAAAAAGAGGCAGGAGCAGAAAGAGACACAGTGACTGACCACAGGCTAAGACTTTTGAAATTCGCACTGTGAATCTCGTGTTTAAAAGCAATGATCGCCTATGTGTGCCTTGCTGTCAGTCACTCACAGAGCATAATCTGGAGGCAGGTGGTAGGCAAAGCAGTGCAAAAAGACACACGAGCAGCCAGGAGCTCACAGCTTCTGACAGCTGGCCAGGTGCCCTCTTTCCTTCTTCCTTCCATCCAGAGAGGCCTTTGGAAATGGAGAGAATTGTCACTGTGTGAGTAGCTGTCTTTTTAAATGGGGACATAACTTGCAAGATATCCTCCTAAATAGCTTTATTTAAAGAGCTTTTTTAAGGCCTATTGCCAAACCTTAGGCAAGAAAAGTACTTCTGTTAGTTATAAACCTAAATATGTATATATGTATATATATAAAACATCCTGACTTTAGGACATTAGGGCAACAGAAGTAGAACAGATACTGGGAACTGCTTTAATGGGACTTTTTAACGGCTGCTGACAGAACAAGCCTGCTCTTCTTTAGTGACAGTGATGTTAAGGGAAAAATTTCAAAGCCTCCATGGGAGCCTGGAGCTCACAGACATCTTTATATCTCTGTGAACAACAGTAGTTTAGGCATCATCTGGTCTTACATCTTCCAGAAAAAAGGATTGAGACCAATCCTGCACAGCAAATCCCCACTAAGGCTATGCTTATGTTGCAGTTAGCTTAAAACTGACTGGGTTTTGATGGCTGTATAACTCTGACATCATACTACTTAATGTAACTGATTTCAGTGTGTTTACTGGGATTTTTCTCCCACCTGTGACCTCAGAATCGTAGAATTGTTTAGGTTAGGAAAGACATCTAAGTTCAAGTCCAACTGTTAAACCAGAACTGCCAAGTCCACCACTAAACCATGTCCCCAAGTGGCACATTCACATGTCTTTTAAATACCTCCAGGGATGGTGACTCCACCACTTCCCTGGACAGCCTGTTCCAATGCCTGATCAACCTTTCAGCGAAGATGATTTTCCTAATATCCAATGTAAACCTTCACTGGCACGACTTGAGGCCGTTTCCTCTTTTCCTATTGCTTGTTTCTTGGGAGAAGAGACCAACACCCAGCTCACTGCTGCTTCCTTTCAGGTAGTTATAAAGAGCAATAAGGCCCTTCCCGAACCTCTTTTTCTCCAGGCTAAACACTCCCAGCTCCCTCAGCCACTCCTCAAAGTGTTTGTGCTCCAGACCTTCCACCATCTCCACTGCCCTTCTCTGGATGTGCTCCAGCACCTCAACGACCTTCTTGCAGTGGGGGCCCAAAACTGAACACAGAATTCGAGGTGTGGCCTCAGCAGTGCCAGGTACAGGGAGATGATTGCTGCCTTCATCATGCTGGGCACACTGTTGCTGAGCTTTGTGCTGCCCAGATTTCACTGTCAGTAATAACCTGCTATGTCTGAATATGCCTTTTTGAGCTGCTGTGCACTAAACCTAAAATACCCTGAGCCTAGGAAAATCTGTCTGCTCTTATTTTTTAGATAAGTCTGGTAAATAAGTCAACTTGTGTGGTGCTATCCCAAATCCCCCCACCTGCAATGGAAGACATTTTATCCAAGAAAGATTACTTTTCCTGTTCCAGGAACTGATACCTTAAAATAATTATTACGAAATTAATAGTAAATAAACAAGAACAGGGTATTCCACACTCCACCATAAAGAGCAGGCTGCCTGCTTCAGGCTCCAATTGAAATTCTGTCTGTTTGCAATAGCATCCTTAGCAACCAAAAAATCACACAAGACAATTCACGTAGGTGAGGTGTATCCAAGCAGCCAACATTTCAAATGCAAGCTTTTCTTGTGGGCCTGAAAAGCTAATTTTTCTACAGAAATCTTGAATTTATTTAAAAGTCTTATCCAAGATATCTTTCTCACTCACAAATTTAGCATATCAATGTTCCTGGGAAGTCATAATCATTGCTTTCATTCTATAGATTTCCTTGCCCTCTAACAGCTCAGATTGTGTGTTGTCTCAACCATTCCCTCCAAGTCAGCTCTGACAGCTGAGTCAGACCAGAAGAATGGTTGAATTAAAAAGCCTGACAATCCTCTACCCCTTACTCAGCCAATAACCTCATTTGTTCATTGATTGGAAATTAAAGATGATAGAAGTGCTTTTATTATTTTTATTGCTGACGATCTACAACTCTGCTATTTTGTGCCAGCCTCTCTATTACTCACTTAGGGCCAAATTACTGTGGAGACAGAACAAGAAAGCCCGTAATAAAATACAGTAAAAATGTCAGAGAGGAATCAGTTTCAGCCAGGCAGGTGTATCCTACTGGTGTTCACAGCCCAGCTGAAGGTTCATGCCCTAAAGTCCCAGTGCTGACTGTTCCTTTTTGCAGCAACATACCAGAAGGATGTTTGTGAGATGTCACTTGTCCAGCAGTGCGAATACAGCAGCTGCTCCAACGGCTGCAGAGAAGCACTGTACTGCCTGGGGGGAAAATGGATATGTCAGTCCCCCACTCTGCTAAAACTGGAGCTAAGGCTTGTGTCAGCCTCCTTGTGTGTTCTGCTGATAGCTGAAATGTTCCCAGTGGTTCAAAATTCATATTTTTGCTCTCCTAATTATCCCTTAGCTTAGCTTCTGATATTGGAAAATTATCCTCTAAGTCTCTTTCTTTAATCAGATGGTTTATATTTTTAAAAATTCTTGATTATACACATTTTCATATCCCCACTTAAACATAGTTAGCATTTGCTGACCTCTATCCCATGTTAAAAGAGTGATGAATTGACTGCAGTCACTCCAGCTGTTCACTAAATATTTTCCACATTTCTAGAGTGGATTATTCATTCAATATGGGATTTAAACTTCAGTATCTAAAAGATTCCTTTTTAAAAATGTTCTTCACACTTATCCATCCGTGCTTTTGACATCTAAAATGCTGTGATTGCAAGATCTGAGTTGCTTCTAAATAAAAAAATCATTTCGCAAACTCTTATTTTCTGAAGGTGGGACACGGAGCAGGCTGTGTTCATACAGGCTGCTCTACAAATTATGAATGACTTCTGAACTGTATCTCAGAACATCTCTTCACCTCATGTCTTCTCTTGTAGAAGATGAGTTAAAATGCCTTGATCCACCCTTCAGGGGAGTATATCTTTGAATATCTAAAAGGTTTTGTTTCCACTTACTCTGAATGGTTAGAGCAACATTCTGACCTTTGGTAATGCCCAGTACCCCTGAACCATATCCAAACTTTTGATGTTTTTTTGTCAGTCCTCTCTGAGAAGCACTGTCCTTAACTTATGGGGTACATTAATTTCGTGAAGTGTAGGACTCAATTCAGGACTTTAAAACATCCAGAGAAATTATTAGCAAGTTTGTTAAAAAAAGAGCTGAAGAGCATAAAAATCTAGTATTACAGATGGCTAATTGTTTTTCCAAACAAAAAGCTTTCTACTAATTTTCCACAGTATTAATTTTTTACCTAAGCAATCAGAGTTAAAAACATGTATTTGAGGCTTTGAAACCAAAATGTATTTGAGTTATCTGGGTTCACATAGCCTTTCATTATATCTTTTTTTGTATAGTAAAGCAGTTAATAGAATATAGATATTAAGGAAAAAAACCATCAAGGACTAAGAAGAGAAAAAAAATCCTGGAGTTTATCATTAGCTCACTTTCAGACCGGCAAATACTTTCTTTTCTTTGAGGAGGACAACAGCAGTATATGAAAAAAAACTGCATAAACTCTGAAGGTACTTCTTTACTATAACCAAATAAAAGTTAACTGGCGAAATGAAAAGACAAATAGCCCACAGGCACCCCAAGTGTACTAACTGACTGTCTGAGGGCCCAGAGAAGTTCCTCAGACACTGTGTGCTCCCTACTCTTTCCTGGGGTAACCAGCATGCGAGTATGGCAGAGGGAAATAAAAGCATTTTTTGACAAAAGACCAAGTGCTCACAGGAACAACCCCCAGTTATAGGGTAGTAACAAAAGAGCAGCCATAGGGTGGAGGGCAAACTGGCCAGAAAATTGTGCTAGGAAATTAGTTATCAATGGTCAACCATCAGATTAAAAGGATGTATTGAGAGGGATTTTACAGGAGTCTGTCCTATGTCTGGCTCCATTCAATATTTTCATTATTAACTTGGATGGTGGAATAGAGATGGTCTTTTTTATATTTACATCTGGCTCTAACCTGGTGGGAGCTGAAAGTGATTTAGAGGACTGGAATCAGACTATGAATAAGCTTTGAGAAGCTGGAATTGTCTGAAAAAAAATAGATTATAAGCTCCATGTTCATTTCTGCATTTCAGCTGCTTAAATACAGAGTGGGAAATGATTGACTGTTTAAGAGCTTTGCAGGATCTGGAGTTTCACAAGCTGAATGTCAGCCAAAGACATCATGTGGCAGCAAAAAAAAAAATCCCAACATGCTGGAAGGTGTAAACAGGAAGGTCGTCTGTAAGACATACAAAGTAATCCTTCTGCTTTACTTGAGGCTGATAAGGCCTCAGGTAAAGCATTGAGTCTCGTTACAGGGCCTGATTTGCACTGAAGTTGGAAAGAGTCTATATGAAGCATGTGCCCTAATCAGGACATACCAAAAGAGTAGCTGGAGGAAATGCGATGGCCAGAAAAAGAAGACTGAGGGAACTGATCAACAGTTTTCAAAAATGTAAGGACCAGGGCAATAAGGAGGGCAACAGATGATTGCCACTTTCTCTTCAACATGTGTGGTATATATATCTTAAAGCAATTCTTTCTGGACCGCTTATTTGTCTTGTAGTGTTTGGCTCACAAATAGCAAAAGGTTCTAAAAAGTCACTGATATTTTTGTATATAAAATTCTGTGCTTCTTATTTCAGGAAAAAACCTTGACTAGAAAAGTAGATGTCATTTGTAGGACATTGATAACAACTTCATCATCTAGTTATTTCATTTTAGACTTGCTTTCTTTATTCTTTTTCACAGACATCTACCACATTAACTCCTTTCATCACATTACTTTTATGCTTACTTGCGACTTTCTTTCCTTCTCCAATCCCTGAAAGCTTATTAATATATGAACAAATTTCTGTCATTTTTCTATTGCTGTGGACCCAGGCATCCTTCTCAAATGACTTCCATGGCTGGTATCCTTATCAGCCATGAAATATCATTTCCTTCACCATAAGGAATGAGAAAGAAGTCATCTCCCTTTTCTCTAACTGAGTTTATTCAATTGAACTCACCACAACATGATCTTCTCCTGAACACCTCCCTTCATCACCGTGTTTGAATGCTTTTTATATTCCTTTGGCCTGATAGGTGACAGCATTTTCTCCTTCAGCACACTTTCAGGACCCAGAGCACGTTAATTATTCACAGAAATACAGTCCTGCCATCCTGCTGAGTAATTCCTTAAGGCCAGGAACTGCAGTTCAATCCCCTGTACAAGCACCTAAGTTTCTGGTACATGGTCTTTTTCCCAATTTTACATCTTGAGCGCTTCAGTTAATAACTCACATGTAGAGGGGATATAAGGTGATGGAAATAAGTAATATTCATGTTTCACTGGAACTACCTTTCTGTTTGAGATGGTGTGAGAGATGCACGGAGCAATGAAAAATAAAATGCCTCCCATGTCCTGCCATAGGTTAACATTTCCCCAGTTCTCATGGCACAAGAGAGGTAAGCCCCCTTCCTTAAGCCTCTCACAAAAATCTGTCCTTGCCAGTCAGCTGCCAGCATTTACACTGAAGGACATGAGGGAGAGTTCATGATTCAGCCTCCTCCCTCTGCTCTGCAAACATCAGTACACAGCACCCATGAGGAAGTGAAAAGCTTGAGGACCATAAGTGAACTTCAGCAGACATTTACTAAGTGAACGTATGCCTCAGCACTCCATCTCCTCTAGTTTCCTAAGCATGCCTTGGGCTGCTTCCTGTCTCTGAAGAGGTCTTCACAGGACCTGAACATCATTTTTATGAGGTATTCAACGACTTCTACTGATTCTTCGCCTTGTTACAAATGTCTTTATTGGACTATTTCTCCTGGGCTGCCCACTCAAGTGGTCTACAGGAACACCTGCTCTTGAATTAATGCAATTTAAATAACACCAGTTCTTGAAAAAGTCAGTAAAACACTGCGAGAATATCTACTGAAAGATGTACTTAATCAGCTTTCCCTAGAGACTGGGTGCAGCACAAGTGAAAGGTCAGTAACTGAGCCAGCCTGTGCACAGGTGTTTTTTAAGGCTCCACTGACTCAGTGATGGCCCATGAGGTGGCAGGGGGTACAAATCAAATGCTAGCCCAGCTCGCCTCTGCTTGACTTTCGGACCCCGCATCTGGCAACCCCAAGCAGAAATCTGAGTACAAGTGGCTTTGTACAAGTGCACATTAGTGGGGATGGCCAGATGTGCTGTCCAGCCTCCACCTGCACTGCTGCGTAGCCTCCAGCCACCGATCACCCTTGTAGTAAAAATTCTGGGTAGAAGAGATGGTTAAAAACACCACCTTTTGTGGGTCCACAGGTCTATTCTTAAAGTCCTCCAATATTTCTTGTCAGATAACACTGGTCCAGGCTGAATTCAACCTTCTAACAACACATCTCATGTGCTCTGGATACAGGGGTATTTTCAAATCAGCACTGCCAAGGGCACCCTATTGGGTACAGCTCCATCAGGATTGCAACACATTTGCTGCGAAGGTACAGAAATAAAATTTTAAAATTAAGCCAGTGTAAAATGAGGCTGAAATATTTTATAAGAGAGCTACTTTTTTTAAACTTTAATTTTCATGGAAGACACTAAATTTAATGTTCTATGAATACAATTCTGTCTTCAAAATCTGTATGTTATCTGAGTTTAGTGATAAATACAAAAACTTCGTAAAAAGTGAAGCACTGTCATGCATTGGTTAAGACACCATCCATTTTGTGAAAGTTCAAAATTCAGCTTTATTTTACATTTCTGTGGCTTCATATTTATACTTCAGACAGTAGTACATCACTAAATAGACCATTTTTCACTTTATACCTTTAAAAATGGTTGTTCACAACATTTTAACATGGCTGTATAACAAACATTTTTTGTTGGAAGTTCATCTCACTGGTTCAAATGGAGTGGCATTGTCTGCGAGGTCTCATTTCAAAATTATTGCACTTTTATCCTTTTTGTCATGCCACAAGTTGTGAAGTCCAAAATATTTACCTTTCTGATTGTCAGTCTTTCCTTCATAGAGATGTCTGAGTGAAGACAAAATAGACAACTTGTTTTGTTGAATCAATAGAGGCATATTATCACAGCAAGATTATAATTCAGGTGTACAATACCTGCATTTTACAGCGCACAAAACTGAAACTGCCATGTGCTGTGTGTCACAGCAGGTAACTAATATCAACAAAGTACCAGAGTCTATGTTTGAATACTGTTGTATGGGTCTAACTTCAATCCACAAAAGCAAGGCAATTCAAAGTTAAGGCTTAAACTCTATCCATAATCCACTCTCTTCAGGAATTGCATTACGAATGCAGCTGAATTCTCTTCTCAGGTCTTTGCAGCTCCATGTTGCCACACAAATGGTGAGAGAAAGCAAACCCACTGTTACACTTATATGCAGATTCCTATCAATTGCTTTATATCTGGTAAGGATACCATCTACTGGCATTTGTGTTTACTTGAGGTCGAAACCTGAGGCTTTGGAGACAGGCTGTGATCATTGCATAAGGTGTTTGGGATGAATGAGTTTAGATAACTAAGTATTTCTCTTTGCTTTTTGGGGCATATTGGAGATTTGGCTTTGCATGGCCAGGTTTTCATAGCAGGGGGGCTATAGGGGTGGCTGCTGTGAGAAGCTGCCAGAAGCTTCCCTCATGTCCAGCAAAGCCAATGCCAGCCAGCTCTACGAAGGATGTGCTGCTGGTCAAGGCTGAGCCCATCAGAGACATCTCTGTGATAACATATTTAAGAAGAAGAAAAAATTATTGTGCAGTTGCAATTGTGCTCAGAGAAGAGCAGAGTGAGAACATGTGAGAAGAATAGCCCTGCAGACACCAAGGTTCTGCGGGGAAGGAGAGGCAGGAGGTGCTCCAGGTGCTGGAGCTGAGGTTCCCCTGCAGCCTGTGGTGCAGCTCATGGTGAGATTGCTCTGCCCCTGCAGCCCATGGAACACCACAGAGGTCCACCTGCAGCTCGTGGAGAAGCCCCAAGCCAGAGCTGGATGCCTGAGAGGAGGCGGTGACCCCATGGGAGGTCCAGGCTGGAGCAGGCTCCTGGCAGGGACCTGCAGAACCATGGAGAGAGGAGCCCACACTGGAGCAGGTTTCCTGGTAGGACTTGTGACACCATGGGGGACCCACACTGGAGCAGGCTGTGCCTGAAGGACTGCACCCTGAGGAAGGGTGACCCACACTGCATCAGTTTGTGAAGAACCATTGCCTGTGGGATGGATTCATGTTGGAGAAGTTCATGTCTCCCATGGGAGGGACCCCGTGCTGGAGCAGTGCAAGGACTCCTCTCCCTGAGCAGTGGCAGGAACAACTTGTGATGAACTGAGAGTAACCCCCTCTTCTCTGTCTCCCTACGCTGCTGGGGGGGGAGGAGCTAGAGCTGGAAGGAGGGAAGGGTGGGAAAATGTCTCCCTATCCTGCTCTGATTTTGTTAGTAATAAATCCAATACATATCCCCAGTTAGAGTGTGTTTTGCCCATGTCGGTATTTGGTGAGTGATCTCTCCTGGCCCTTATCTTTCACTGCATTTTCTTTCCCCGGTCCAGTTGTAGAGGGGAGGGATAGAGCAGCTTTAGTGGGTGCCTGGCATCCAGCCAGGGACAACCCAATACACAGAGGTAGGAAAACAACTATTTCATGAACTTCTTGTGGCAACAGGAGCAGACATTCTTGTGCTGATTTCTGCATCTTTTTGAACTGCCATTATCAGGAGACAGGAAAAAGAGGGACTGTAAGTCCATGTTGAAACCAAAATAAAGCGGCATCAATGGTTTTCAACATCAGGAACCTTTCCATTCAGCCTGTGATTTTAGGCAAACAAGAATACAGTGTAGGAAGAAAACTAGTCTGTTTCCAGCTGAAGATACAGAGGGAAGTACAACTAATGTTGTCATACCCAAGCTAAGAAATTTCTTTCTACAATGAAGATCAGATTTCAGGCTTGGAAACTAAAATTGTTGTTTGATCAACCCATCATGACTATGTGTTAGTCCTATGACCAACATTTTTTGCCCCTGATGGATGCATCTGCTACGAGGGCTTTACATCTCCCACTGCTCAAGTCTGATTTCAGGAAATCATATTCTACTCCAGGCTGCCCCACGTCTCAGGAATCTTAATTGTTTGCATCTTTCTTTTTAGTATTGTCAGGAATAGGGTTTTGCAGCTTGTCCACAGATTTTGGAGTTAGCAGGAAGGAGAACGCTCTGTGTTTTTCATGGGGTGTAGCTGTGCCATGGAAACGTGAGATGGCAGTGCCCTAGGAACTGCATCCTCCTCCTCTGAGGCATCATTCCCCAGAGGCATCTTTCTACATGCATTAATTACACTTTTTTTTTTAGTGCAGGTTTCAATGATATCAAAGCTCTGATTAACTAACGGCAGAACATGAACCAGTATGGACAGTCTGTAGCTGCAGAATGTGCCATATTGAAGAACTCCATAACCACTAATATAGCAATCTCAAGCATTAGGACACCTGCAATTTTTGACACAAGAGACCTGACTACAGTTTCACAGTTCCTCATGAGCCTCTCCTCCTCCTTCAAGCAGCCTAGCTATCACTGAAAAAAACAAAGCTGTGATGGGAGCTGGGAGACGACAAGATATTGTTGCAGAACAAATAAAAACAGAGTTAGAACTCTGTACTGCAGAAGCATTCATCCTTTTTATTGCCTCAAAGAACAAGCCTATTCTTCTTACCCAAGTAGACTAGTAAATAGTACATTCAGCTTTCAGAGACCTTCAGTATGTCTGCAAGGCTTGTGATGTAGAATAATGTAGGTAAAAGGAAACACATGGAAATTTTAGTAAAAACAGATACTGAAGTATTGTAGTTGCTTACTTTCTCTCTGCTGTGAGGAAGATCAGAGCAGAGTCTTTTGTGTCAGTTTTATTTTGAACCTATTTTGTTGCTGAATATGGGAAAAGATTAGTTTGCTGCTAATTGTGCCATTGGTTTTGTGATTCTATGAAAACTCCCTAAAAGTCTGCATGCAAAACCAGTGCGGTAGAACATGTTTGACAAGCTTAGTTCCAACTTGACCAATGTAGCAGGAAAAGACTTTAAAATCATTGCCTCTCTTCAGTAACAATAGTACATACAAGTGTTCACAAGAGGATTAAAAGCTGCTTTAGCAAATTGTATTAAAGATTCCTGTATCAGACAAGTTTTATCAAAAAACCTGTTGGAGCACTATGCAGCTGATCAGGTGCAAACAGAAGCAAGTTATGCTACTGACTTTATTTTACCTGCTTTAAAAGGATGCTCGATGTATCGGCAAAATACGCACCATGTGTACAATAAGCCATACCTATTGACAGCCTGCCCAATTACAACAACAGCAAAAAAAGCTCCACAAGAAAGGACCCCTAGCACCTGGTAATTAAAATTGCTAATCACCAGCAATTATCTGGCACAGCTTTATAGCCAGGCAAAACAGTTTGACCCTTTGCCCATGGAAAGAAGAATGTTTGCTGTCTATTGATAAGTGCTTAGGCAAAGCTGTGTTCGGCTCACATCCATTAAGTGGTGCCTAATAGGAAGTCAACAAAAGAGCTCTGACATCTGTAGTGGGCACTTCTAGCAGGCCAGGTTTGGAAGCACAGGTGTCCAATGGGCTCCTGCCAAGGACCAGCATCCAGGACATGGGGACTTTTTCTTGAAAAGAAAACTTGAGCTGTCAATGTTTCCCGATTGGCTCCTCCACAACCAAAGAGTAAATGCAGTATGTTTCCAAGACAAAGATTAAAATAATTACTCTTGTCAGGAGTGGTGGCTTGTTTTCAAACTGTCTGGATGGATTCAAACACAAAGAGGTAAGAAGTCCAGTAGGCTCAGTAATTTAGGTAAAGATTGTTCTTTGGTCTATTTCTGTTCTTATTAAGTATTGAGTTAAATATATATAAAAATGTCTCTCTAGTGTGCTCTTTAAGTCTGATAAAGAGTTTTGTGATAATAAGGTTTTCTTTTTTTCCATATGACACTATTATGCTCAAAGCTATAAAATACCCTTCCATTGTTACAACTCCAGGAAGATGCTGCTAGAGATTATTTGAACTACAATGAACAGCTCCATTAAAGCTTCTGATATCACCAATGACTCTTACAAGTTCCTAGATAAAAAGATCAGGTTTGGTTTTAGTTGAGTTTTTTGTTTTTGAGAAAGAGAGAAAGAAAGAGACGGAGAGAAAGTCTGGCAAAAATATTGCAAGCTTCTAATAATGAAACGACCCACAAAACCTGAAGGACAAAGCATCCTTTAATCACTTAGGAATGCAAATTGCTCCAAGAACAGGCATCAGTAGAGATTACAAAGCCAGGAGCTACTGAAATCCAGAACCAAACCTCTGTAGCCTCATCCCTTTATGGGACTTTGGAAGATCTTGGCAAGTTAGAGTTTCAGTGGAAAAGGAAATTTAAAACACAAGTAATTTGGGGGCATTCTGATTTGCACATACCATGCCTTTTCCTGCATAAGATGTCAGAGCCTCTCCATGTACATCTTTGTATTGTGACATGTAAAATCAGAACTGTTTTATAAATGTGAAGGAACATCGCTGGCATGATACTTGGCAGTATCTCCTAACCTAAAATAATTAATGAAGTAATTCAAAGTCTTCTCTCCCTTCCCAGTTCTTTCTTAAGCCCACCTCTCAAGCTGCTTCAAGTTACTGGGTTTGAAAATAACTTAATTTTCTCATTACCATGACGCGAATAACGCAGCCACAACTTGCATTTCTGCACTTATTTGCTTTGGCAAAGTCTGCATTGTGGCTGGATATCTCTTGTCTGCAGAGGGCATCTTGCAGAACCTGGTGTAGTTCCTCTTTAGCCCATACACAAAAGTTGCTTTTCTACAGGAGAAGCAATGTTACAATGAGCTCATACACCTCACTCCAGTGCAGACTTAAAATGCAAGCAGAGTTTACATCCCAACCTAGGAGCCTGGAAAACTTTTGAGCCCTCCAATTCAACTGTAGCCCAGGAGTTCTCAAAGTGTCTGTACTCTTTACCAAATCCAGTCGAAATAATTTAAATAAAATTTCAGATAAAATCATAAATAAATAAAAATCCACCAGTCTACTTCCATATTCCACACAAATTTCTGCCTTTGTAGAAAATAAAATTTTCTGCTTTAATTTTGGCACATGCATGGATTGTTTTCCATTAGATTCCAATTCTTGATCATTGGTATTATCATGAGATTGCTGTCTACTGCAGTTTGTAAGCTTCTGCCAGTGTGAAAGAGCAGGATTCTCTTTGACAAATCTCTAGTGAAGTCAGAAATGAATGAAGTCACTGGAGATACACCTACTTACGAGCCTGGGTTGTAAAGTGCAAAGCAAGATGAAACGATAGATCATAAATTCCGGCATTGCTTGACATTCAGATTCTTCTGCCTGCAAGTCTAATTCAGTAATGATCCACAGCAGAAGAACATGCTACCAGATTGGTGTAGTCTATCCATCACAGAGTAAATGACACTGAGTGACTCTTCTGTGGGTAAGCTGAGGTAATGAAAGATATGAGGGAGAAGAGGAGTGGATTTTCTGACACTCTTTGGCATTTGGAGTCCATGAAATACTAGTGGATTTCAGAATGTTCTATTCAAATTGGGACATCATGGTCACCCCAGGTTATGAAACTTATTTTTCTGCCAGTATTTATGGTATAAAATGATTTTTAATACCATTGTCCAAACCACAGTCTAATGGAATGACCAGTGGGGATAAGACATTCAGTTGGTTTTTGTTACATGTTTAAGAGTCTGTGTCTTTAGGGGTGGTAGTAGCATAGGCAAAGGAATACAGGGAACAGCAAATTAATCCCATCTTTAAAAACTCTGGGCTCAAAACAAACTAGACAATGGAGGTGGGGAGTTAATACGCAACTTGTGTTACCAATCATTCAATTTCCATTTCATGTATAATATGTGCTTAATGCAGAATCGATTCACAAAGTTCACTAAATGTGATGCACAAAGTTCACCGCTTCACAATGGTTTTCTCCTTTCTCTGTGTGTTATTCCAAAACAAAACCAAGTTTTCCATTTCTCCATCAGGTGAAAGTCTGTCTGTGCCCCACAGGTCAATGAACCCATTCTGGGCTTCCTTGGAAGAGAACTCCACAGTCAAGAGTCTTCCACTGAAAGTGTCTTGCTAGAAACTGCTGAACAATTAAACCTGGGGAATCCCTCTTCAAGTGCCTGTTGACCTCTTCTGTCCTGGGGAAGAAGAAGAAATGAAGGAGGTAGATTTCAAACCATTTAACTGTTGCACTCCACACAGCAGTACTGTCGAGCTGTGCTAGTGTAGACATAGCCCTGGGAAGTGCTTTGTCCCAGGATGGCACATCTCAGCCAGCATACCTTCTAGTGGTTTCCCTGGCAGCCCCAAGGACACACACAGCAAGAGGAAATACTCCACTCCAGGAATCAGTAAGGCAATGCCTATCTCACCACACCTCTCTCAAGATGCAGATAGGGTGATAAACACTCCTGTACTGCCGGTGCTTCGTGGAAAAACAAGCAAACGCTCACCAAGAAATCAAGTCTCTCTTCCCCCAGGGTATACATGTTCCTGCAGATTCCTTCTTTAGCACCAGCTCTATCTTGCTCAGATTAAAACTTAGCAAATTTGCTCATACCTTCATCTCAAGCTTGGTCAGGCTTTTGATGTGCAACAATGATGTTCATCCTAGACTGGACAAACAACTGCTAAGCAGGACGATGTTGCCATGGTGGCCCAAACTGTTGCAACATCTCCCCTACCAGAAGCAGGACACATGGAATCACAAAATAAAGAGAAAGGTGAAGAAACAGAGCCTACACGTCTTATACCTGGGATGATGATTTGCTCTACTACGTCTTGGTTTCCTCATTGATTGTCAGATATTAGATCTCTGGCATACTGTGCATTGTTTTCAGCCACTGCCCTGGCAGTACCCTACAATTCCCATGGCGTAATTATAGAATTTTCTTAAAAACGTATATCCTTACCTTTCTCACATACATTTTA
The DNA here is from genome assembly GCA_013397725.1 of Rhagologus leucostigma. Classification (NCBI taxonomy): domain Eukaryota; kingdom Metazoa; phylum Chordata; class Aves; order Passeriformes; genus Rhagologus; species Rhagologus leucostigma. The sequence continues at coordinate 775,971 of VZTD01002911.1, forward strand.
GTGACAGGAATCTATGGATTTGTTAGCAGCTCAGTTACCTCCTGCTTTAGTTGCTTATGGTTGTTGAATGCATGTTGTGCAACTCTTCCTACTTAACATGCTCCAGAACCTTCGCTTGATTTGTTCTCTCAACCTTTTGATTTGTTTTACCTTTGTTATTTGAAGAGAGACAGAGAGAGAGAGTGAATGAAAAGCCCCTTTGTTACCTAGTGCTCCCTAGTACACAGCGTGGTTCCCACCAGACTGAAGCAGATATGGTTGATCCAAACATGGTGTAGGAGTCAGACACCAAGGTGATTGGGGGGCTCTAATTAAACAGTAAGAGTGAATCAACATCAAAAGCCTTTGTAATGCTTGGACCTGTATTATGTGGACCTAGGTTTGGCCAGGCTTCTGACACAGCTTCTGCAAGTCAGAGTCCCATGCCAGCCAAAGCAGGGATTTGGGACAGAAGGGGGACCCGAAGTGTAACAGTATCTGTACAGTCCCATCCATGGAAATGTCTCCAGAGCATAAAAAGGTGGCTGAGCCAGTCAGGTCACAAGGACAATGCTTCTGTGGAGGACAGCAGCCTCCATGGTTGCCACCTCTCAAGAAGACCATCTCTATGAAGAAGGGTTTGTTAGACACATGTCAGGATGAGACAGCCCCCAGTACACAGGGACTTCATATCTTTCCGTGCCTGTTCGCCAAAGTCTTCCAGTTCACAGGGTTTCAAATCCCCATGGCTTCTTCCTAGTCCATGAGGAAATGGAACGAGACCCTAATAGAAGATGGAGGTTAACAAGAGATGGTTAAAAGTGCAGATGTTGGACCGATCTGTCTCTCGAGCTCTCTAAATGTGAAGGGAAACTGAACTAGGCTTTTCAGACCAGTGCAACAAATACAAAAATGTATCACCAGTGTGCCAGGCTCAGCTGCAACATTTTCCCAGTACCCTGTTAGGAGCTGGAAAAGGGCTCCACTAAACAAGCCTAGCACCTTGTTTCTGTTCAGTGCAAACTAAATCCCTTGCCACCAAAGCTGACTTTCATGCTGAATACACTCCATTTCAAAGCTTTAGGACAGGGAGATACTATGTCAGTGGATGATGATGCAAAAAATTTCTTTAGAGAGCTTAAATGGAACATTTTTATTGAGACATGGAGACTTTGCTGAGAAATGTTGTGAAGGAAACAGCTCCAGTAAACAGTGAAAAAGACTGCAGGACGTGCTAAAAAAAATACAAATGTTGAAATAAGTTAAAAATAAAAATAAATTAAAAATAGGATGTGGAAGGGGAAAGACAGCCAAGAAAAATGTTAATAAAAGGTATTGGATGAAAGCCCAGAACAGAAGTACAACAAATACAAACAAGCAAATGTACACATAACAGGGTGAAAATTAGAGTCTGTCTTCCCCTTGCATGCAGAACTGAGCAAATGGAGCTACAGGCAATTTTGAAGAATGGCAGCTCTGAAGCATCCAAAGTATAAACATTTCTGTCAGGTCAGCAGCCAGAGAGAGCCTGAAGTGAACCTGTGAAGTACCAAGAAAGGAGGCAATATCCAAAATGGTAACACAACTCAAATACTCCATGTGCCTCTTTTGAGGATCTCTCAACATGGTAGTGTAATGGAAGTCTCAGAACTAGCTGTCTATCTAACTTGTTATTACAATGCCCTCTCCCTAAAAAGTTTGGTAAAGCATAAAAGGGCCTTTACCCAAGATCAGCAGAAGAGTACGAAAACAAGTTTCAGATGTTCTCTTTATCTCATGGAGAAAAATAATTAACAGTTACTAGTCAAATAATGAAATCTCTGCTTTTTTGTCCACTGAATATTTGTACTACTTCAGATTTATTTGAACATTTCAAACAATAAACATTGAATACTATTGTTTATGTTTACCCTAAATAATTTGTGACATCTTTAATAAATTCATTTCCAATAGTCAGAGTTTGAATTGGTCATAATGTTATTGCTGCTTCCTGACTTGATGTGCACCGCTTCTGCAACTGAGAGAGATTTAAGAAGCTTCTGAAGATAGGCTGTGTTTATAAAGGATTGAAAGATTTACATAATTGCAATCCTTTTTTTCCAAGCCTAGACATGGCTTTTGCTGGTCAAGAGAGGTGTTTAAGAATAAGAAGATGATGTAGTCAAAGGCAAAATGCTAGTTTTAAAATCAATTTTCTTACACAGAAAAAAAAAATACACATGTATATATGTGTTTATATATGTGTGTGTGTGTATATATATACTGGTTCAGACCAATTTGTAGAGGATATTTTATCCTTTTATTTCTTCCTGTCAGAGTTCAGGCTAGGATTTGGAAAGCTGATTCCCTGGCAGGCCCAACAACATTTCTCTCACTTTATAAGAAGTTCTACTTTCAGGGCAAATACATGAACAAAAAGAATTAAGGTTTCTTATCCTCAAGTATTAAGTTAGGCATGCTTGGGATTCTTTAAAAAGCAATCTTGTTAAATACTTTAAGACACTTAATTTTAAGTAAGCACACACATACAGAGATAAATGCTCATATGTAATTGGAGATGGAATAACTTCAAGTGAACTTCAAGGTTCTTTTTTCATAGTATAAAATACATACATATAAAAATAAATTAAAATGACCAAAGGAAAAAGCTAAATAAGTAGATGAATTCCTACATCAAAAATTGAATTAAAATATTGTAGCAGGGAAGGAAATATTGAGCAAGATTCAGGAATATTTTGGAAGAGTTTCTTTTTAACTTAGATAAAGATTTTTTAAATGGTGACACTGTTAAAAATTTTTCTGGTTCCCAACTTCCTTCCTTCATGTCTCAAATCAGAGAACCAAAATCTGAGATACCCAAGATGAATCACCACTTTTGAGAGACCAGGCCCATGACAGAAAAAAGTAGTGAGGTTGTTCCTATCTTGTTCCTATCCACGTGCACTCTAATGGGGCAAGAAAAACCCCTCCTTACTCCCAGATCATGTCTCATGACAAAATGAATACCTGCTCCAAACCATGAAAATGGTGAAGATTTATATTAAAAAGTTGCAAGATCCCTGCAGTGGGTTTAGTTCATAAACCAGGCAGAAATACCAATTTAGTGTAGTGGGTTTGTTTGCATTTTTTACCTTCTGTGAGATAAGAATTAGGAGGAATACAAAGCAGGCTCTAAACTTAGGGAATATAAACAAGTTTATTAACAGAACTAAAAGAAAAAAAGAATATTAAGGGTCAGAATAAACCTTCAGAACACTTCTCCTCCCCTCATCCTTCCCCCTCCTCCCACTTACAACATAAAGACACAAATTTAGGATTATTTCAGTCAGTTTACCACCTCTGTAATAGTCTTTCATCAGTTCACTTAGGGAGAGGAGTCTCTTTTGCCCATGCTATGGGGCTTTTCTACAGTGACAGCACAACAGCCGCCCGGGGTGGTTTTCTGTTGGCATGTGTGAGTCCCTTCCCTCGATTTACAGCTTTCCCCACAACTGTTTTCGAGGGCTCAGTCTTAGCTAATGGGGTATTATTTTAAGGATGAGCTGTTCAAGAGCAAAGGTTCTCTTCATCCGCCTCTGGGATCATCTTCATCTCTAGGAACAGAAGTCTTCTTCTTCCCTGAGAGCAAGGGTTTTCACTTCCTCACTACCTCTCTCTGTTCAGGCTTCTCATTGGATCACAGCTACTTCAACATTTCCTTATTTCAGTGCAAGCATCTTTACTCATGGCAGTTTGAACGCTCCACCCCCCCACGCTTTCATGAAATTACAAAAGAGTTCTCTGATGTATCACAGTCCATCAACATAGCTTTACAAAAGATTTTCAGCTTTCAGGTTTTAAAAGCATCTCCTCTATCCCCTCTCTCTCTCTGGGGTTCAGTTCTCTCTTCTTCACTGACTTTGGTGTCACTATCATGGTGTTTATTCACGTGCCTTTGCCTTTCCCTTTCCTCTGACCTGGGAGAGGATTGATGTTGCAGGATTCATTTCTTCTGAGGAACTTACAGCATTGAAGGGGTTGCTCTTATCCAGGTCTGGGCATTGCAGCTGGTTGGTCCCATGATCTCTGCTGGGCAGCAGCCGGAGTTGGTTTCTGGTATAAAGTTTCAGTTCATTTTGCTGCACCGGGGAAAAGTTCATGCTGCCCCACATGGAGCCGCGGGCCATGGCCCGGCCCCTGCTGAGCCAAGACGGAGCAGGGCCGTGGCCCCAGCCCTGCCGGGCCTTCGCGGTCAGGCCCAGCCAGGCCCGGGCAGGCCTAGCCCAGCCCCGCCAGGCCGAGCGGGCAGCCCTGTTACCTGTCCAAAGGGCTGGAAGCAAGAGAGAGTTCCCGCGTCTCCACAGGATTTATATATGTAAATTTCAAGAAGCGCTATTGGTCTAAATGACTGTCCATCAAGTTCAGGTTCAAACCACCACAATCACCGAAGCCTTTTCTAACTTCACTCACAGGGAAATCTTGCCTCTCTTTACAAGTGCTCTAGGACTGGCAGAGTGTAAGCAAAGAAAATTTATTCCCAAGTCACAGAAACTTGGCAGAATTATGGACAGAAGAAAACAATAGCATGTAATGGAAAGAATTAGGCAATCATAAGAGGTAATGCAGATATCTCAACATCATTAAGTGAAATCTGCTCCAGAAATTGAGCCAGTCCACTTTCCTAACCACCACTTTCCTTTTGTGTGAAGTTTGTGGGAAAAGTAAAGGTTTTGGACATATTTTTAGTCCTATCAAATCCTAAATTCCCTTTCTTTCCAATCAAGACAAACAAGAGCCCCAAATCCTCCTGACTCAGTGTTAAACCGCTGGTCTTTCCTTGCAGGATCAAAGCAAAGAAAGTCCCAAATGTCCTTGCTGTTCCTCAAGCTGCACACAGACAGAACCTCCTGCTCCCCTTTCTTCTGGCTGCAAGAAGAGAAGCTCCAAGCATCTTTTCCAATGGTTTGTTGAAAGGGGTCTCAGGAAAGCTCTTCTCAGCAGACCTTTCATCCTCCTTCAAGAAGCCTAATAAACCATGGTGTTGGCTACAGGAATGTTCCTGTTAAAGAAAATTTTGTGCTGATCTGATAACAATTTTGGGAGGAGTGAACTCTGTGTTTTGAAAAGGCAAATGAATGTAGTGAGGCTTTGATCATCCAACAAGCAGACTGTTTGCCTCCACTTTACACAAGGCAGCACAAGTATATTTTAAAGCAGACAGAAGTATTTCATGGGGCTGCACAACAGGCAGCCCAGTTTGGGTATGCAGCGATTCTCCAAGCACAGCTGTAGTTTCGAGTACGTCGTAACAATGACATATGTGAGATAGATATAGATATAGATATAGATATAGATATATAGATATATATACACACTTATATAGTGTTCCTGGGGTTTAGGATCAGTAGATAAGATGGACAGTGAAGGCTCAGAGACCTTTCAAGAATTTTTTGCTGAAATAAATGAAGTTCAGACATTACAGACTGAGAGGCTTAAAGAATTTTCCTAACAGGTCTTCCAGCAGTTTGTTGAGGTAACATAATGTTTGCAATTTTGTTACTAATAGCGAAGTCAAAACTGCAGTAACAGAGTGTTTTAGGAGAACTTTAAGATCCAAGATGCATAGGTATTTTAGAACTCACAGTGCCTTTACCACTCTGTTACCCACATTTATGAATTGCTATAATGACAGCTTTTGGAGGACCATGTGTATCCAGCCTGCTGGTGTAAACCCCTCAGCTTGCTGAGGATTTAGCAAACAGTGTATGGGGGCTTAAAGGAAAAACACCTCTTTTTACAAAAGGAGACCATGTGTGGGTGTCTAAAACCAAAAGGACTCTTGATAAACATTGGGAACAGACATTAACTGCTTAAATTTTCATACTACTTTAAGTTATTAGCCAGGTACAAAGGATGGTGTTTAGGAGAAAAGATGGTGAGGTTGTTGACCTTTTTACCCAAAGAATTACAGAAAATTAATGCCAAACATAGCATATTTCACATGACTGGAAAAAATACAGGTGTGGAAGGAAAAGATTGTTTCTAAAATGGTTGGCATGACCTACTCAAGTCAAAAGCTTTTGGAAGTGGTTTAAATCTATGTCATTTAGATATTAGGCACTGCTGGAAGAAAATAAAAGCAATAAAAGCAATAAAAGTCTTAACATGCTCCTCTCCAGAAACATCGTGGTTTGATTTTTCCTATAAAACATTAGTTCAGGTTTTACAAAGGAGGTAATTAAATGTTTACAGATACACTGCCGTTATAACTGGAGTGGCAGCAACAGCGAGATTCCCTTTCAAACTGTACTTATGAGTAAGAATGTATTCGGTTTGAACTTTCAGGAGTGATATGAAAAAAGTTGTGCTAATTCAGTCTGCACATCCAAGGCTTCACAATCAGACAAATCATAGAAAAAAAATCCTAATAAGACTAACATATTTTATACCAGTTTGAACCAGCCAGTATCTTAAGTTGCTCCCAGTTTTAAATATTTATAAATTACTCTTTACCATAGTCATCTCCAGAGGGTTAAACTTCTGGTATGATTGCACAGATGTGTCAGGACACAAGTCTGTGGAGACCTTCACTGTAACACTGTAATCCTCAGCTCTAAAGGACAGCCTGTTTGCAGTCACTGCGTGTGAAAGTACTTAGGCCACAGTGAGTGAAAATACAATTGCATTTGAAATCAAATCAGACCAAATAAGATGCAGCTCATTTTGTTTCATAAAGAATGGAGAACCCATCACTCTTCTTCTTTTTGAAAAGGTGAGAGGTAGTTGTTCCATTCTTTCACTCACCCAGGACATGAATGATGTGCTTGAATCTCCTTCTTGGCAGTGAGGAAGCAAATCTGTGTGTGACAGAAGAGCTGCAAACGGGTGTCTCTCTGTATCTAATCCAGGTCACTAGCTTGTCTCTGTATTCTGATGACTACAACAGTATTTTGACCCATGTTCCAAGGACTCTAACAGGATATTAAACAGCTAAAGAGCAAAATATATTTCCAGATTCATCTGCTAAGTTTACTGAATGATGAAGTACAGGGGCCAGACAGCAAAAATCTTCTCTTTGTCTGATCTTCATGGAGTCAGAAGTCTGATGCCTACTGACACTTCATTTTACAGAGTGTAATTCTTTGGGTTGGGGGTTTTAAGGAGGACTTTTTTTTTTTGTTCTGAGCTTTTTCTCTTTTCATTCTGACAATTTGTATCCAAGAAACAAGACCAGAAATGGATGCAGGAAGGAATAGGAACCAAGTATATAGATGTGATTTGTAATGATGCGTTTTCTCTGATGAACTGTAAAAGGCAGTGAAAAGTCCTGGTCATTCTTTGCATCTTGTCCAGTTCTGCATTAGATCCTTCCAAGGACAACAGAAATGACTGTTGCTGGTTGTGGCTACTGCAGATGTGGTCCACCATGACCAGCACCAGCTTCAGTGGTGGTGTTAATCAGTTTATAAGGCACTGATAACCATTCTTTAGCTTCTCCAGACAGCTCATACTTCTAAGGAGCAAAGACTTCTGGCCAGATAACTATAGGAAGAAGTCCTGTTTTGCTTATTTCTTTGGTCCAGTATGGTCTTAGGATCCCTTAATAGCTATCATCATGTGTTACATGTATTACTGTAGACTTCCCACTTGTGCACTCTGACACTACCAGAGAGTTCTGGTAGATGAATCAGGCCCTCAGCATCCATGCCTGAGGAAGCCAAACCACCCTGCCCTTTCACCGACTGTATCCACTAGATGCAGCTGACCACAAGGGCTCCTACATGCGCATGTCTAAGTACAAGTACCCTGTTCCAGAGCTGATCTCCACCCAGTAAGTCTAGCAGAATACAGTAGACATGAGAAGCAGAGGAGGAGAGGGTGGCGGTTTCTGCACCGTCTGAGATGGTGGTTTCAATACACTGGCAGACTAACCCTCTTCAGAATCTTTGTAGATGTAACACAAGAACCCCAAGAGAGATCTGATGAGATGACCTGTAAGTTTTTAGGAGAAACTTTCTGCTAAAGTGGAGAGAGCCAGAAGATGCTTATTCGAATATGAAGTGACTAATGAGGGTAGGAGTTTTCCTAGCAGTACCATGTGAGGTGGTATTTCCTACCATAGATGAATGACCTACCCATAGAAGGTGCAAATCAGAATAAGGACAGTACAGTTCAAGAGGCCAGGTTTTCAGCAGACTACATGCTAATCTTTGGGCTCCTTGTCTTCGATGGCAAGGAAACAGCTAATTTCTTGGTACTAAGACAGGATGTGAGGTTGAGGATGGGAATGACATGCAAGGAGGTACTGAGAGGTGATTCCCATAGTGCACTGGAGGCCTCTGGAGGGAATACAGGAAAGGTCATTAGAGAATCACAGCTGGCCACCTGCCCTGGATCCCCCTGGAAGTACAGTGCATGCAGCTGGGGCCACTGTGGCCTCTTCAAATCACAGCCCAGAAAACTGCAGCTGGAGCCACAAACCCCCTGTGGACATTACAGAAGTTTTAAGAGACTTTGGGGTGCACATTGAACCCTGTGATCTCTCTCCTAGATAAAGCAGAACACTACAGAGATACAGCACTGCAGCATGCTCTTCTCTGTGGTGCCAGGCAATAGGACAAGAGGCAACAGGAAGAAACTGATGCACAGGAAGTTCCACCTGCATATGAGGAAGAACTTTACTGGGCAGCTGACTGAGCACTGGAGATATACAAGTACCATCTGGAGACTTTGTTTAAGCAGAGGGGTTGGACCAGACAACCCACTGTCCTTCCAACCTAACATACTCTGTTTTTGTGATTTTGTGATTTTGTGATTTTGTGATTTTGTGATTCTGTGATTCTGTGATTCTGTGAAGTGCAGGTTGGCATTTCCCAGATAAGACTGTTCAGACTGCTCCCCACACCATCGCTCAAGACTGGATTGCATATTCCTTGCCTTTCTGAAGATCATCTTGAAATCATTCCAGTTCAAGTCGGTGGCGTTGTGGGGGTCAAACCACCAGGTGGGACTTTTGAGACACATTGCCATATCCATGTAGTCATGGGCAAACACACTCCATTACGGATCAGCTCAGATGCAGGACCAGTAACTTGCAGTGACCCCCAGTTCCAGTCTCAGACATGGGAGCTGCAGCTCACCGATGTCTGAGGAGAGGCTGGCACAAAGCAGGGGATACTCTGCTGATGTTCAGGATACTGCCACGTAGCAGCACCTTCACGAGCTGCCCTTGGCAGATGAGAAGGGAGCAATGCACAGATGCTGTGGGGTCGCTCAGAAGAAGGTACAAGCTGGGTGTTGTGGGGCTGATGAGCTGTTGCCAAAGGTCCCCTGGGAAGTGCTGCACCTGTCATTCATTCAGGGACAATGTCACACATACCCGTGTTCTCAGGCAGGGCTGGAGCAGGAATGAGGACACCACGCATGCCAAGAGGAGAACTGAGGAGGACTCTGAGGGGGACTCTGACCTGAAATTTTGGTGCAGAGAACAGCAGTGCTCTCACTAGTTTTAAGAGAGCCCTTAGCTACTTAAATGAGGGTGACAATACCTTGCAAGATGGCTCTGTGTAGAGCCAGCAGTAAGGAGACCCATTCTGCGTTCATGACAGTTTCAGGGACACGGGTTTATTTTAGCCTGGTGCATAATCCTGAGGTGCAGTCCCTTGTTTTACTCACCAACTGTTCACTGCCAGGCACTCCATGGTAATTTGTACATACAGTGGCAATCTCCTGAAGATCCTTTGTCACAGGTAAGTCGGGTTATTACTGTGACATATTAACAAAACAGCTTATAAAGTCCAGTTGTTTATGTTTGCTACATCAAATCATCATGCAGTAATATAGAAATGGTTTTAAGATTAAACATGTAAAAACATCGGGTTGTCTATTATTTCAGGGGTTTTTTTGTTTCCTGTATTTGCATGTTTATGCAATGCTCCAGGTAAATGCTGTCGCATATATTTTTTTAAATCAATGTCATATTATCAGGGCATGCAATATAATAAACAGATCTGTTAAAGCACCAGTGATGTCTCTATTGGCAGGCTTATAAAAGAGCGCGGTGACCTTGGTTAATTAGCCATGTAATAAACCAGAACTGAAAGAGCCTATTCCCACAAACCACGGCACAGCACCCCTCCACCCCCCGCCTGCCAGAGGGGCTCTGAATGGGAAGTCAGCAGACGCTATGCAAAGTGCAGCCACTTAGCCTTAGAGCCCTTTGGAATGTATGCAAAGATTCACAAAGACATTTCCTTCCAGCCACTGATTTAAGAAACAATCTTTAAAACAAAAAGATAAGTTTTCTGAATACTTATTTTACTGGCTAGTGCTGCTGTGTTTAGATAAATGTGTATCTTCTTGAAACCTCACAACACTTGCCTTGAAAAACAGCTTTAAAAATTCTTCAATTTCAGACGTTTTCTATAAATTCACTGTTTTGTTATGATGTTTATTTCAGATATTCCTAATAGAAAAAAAATCCAACCCCTCTAGTAATTAATAGGTATTAAGTTGAATATATTGAATTATTTGAATGGAATTTATTTTGATCCATAAAGTGCAGCCCTCTTAAATAGTGAATCACATTTAATAAATTGTATGGAAAACAGTGTTACGTGTATTTCTGTTACTCACCTGATTTGACTAAAATGCACACCTAAAAATTTAGAGCTATACTATAAAAATAAAATTGTTGGCCTTTTGTCTGAGGGCAGGCAGTAAAATGGATACAAATTTTTAGCAGATTCTTTGATTTTATCCTATCAGACTCTTTAAAAATAAAAGCTCTTGTAAGTACAAGCAAGAATCACCACAGTTTTAAATCTCACCCAAATGTTAGTTCCTAACAAGCATAACCACAATCAACCACACAGCCACAGAGTTAGGCTTTTCTTCTGCAAGAGCAAGTGCAATAGTTTTTCTGATTGCTATAGGAGTTAGCTCTTTTTGAAGTGAACGTGTGTGAAGTCCACAACTGCTATCCTTTCATGGCATGCCCCTGAGTGCTGGCACAGCTCAGAAACAAAGAAAAAAACCCAAATCCCTAACAGAATCTAACACTGTTTTTCAGCTGTTGCTTTCCATACAGGATAGTGATTTTCAATTTATTTAAAAAAAAAAAAAAAAAAACAACCAAAATCAGCATCAGCTATTTCTTTAAATAAACTAATTTTTTTCTCCAGAATGCTTTTAATTTTCCAAGTGGACTTTAAATTTACAGGGTTCCTATGCAGTGAAACTAATGAATATCACTCTGGTTTTAAATCCCATACAGCTCTTCATCCATTCAGGATTGTTTTAGCTACAGTCATTTCTTTCAGTACTGCAGAGCACAGTCAATTAACATGAACAGAGAGTTTCACTGGGTCTGCCAAACAGTCTCCGTTATTCTGGGGAAGTTTCAGAATATCAAGCACAACAACATTCTCAAAAAATCTGAGATTACAGCTGATTGATAGCAGAGTATCCAAGAGCAAGCTTTTTCCTTGGTATTCTTGTTTGTTGGATTCCAGAGTAAAGTGGGAGATGTATTTTAGGCAAAATATATTTGTTGATCTAGGAGATGTCTGTAATCTATCTGAAGGCTCAGGAAGCTACATAACTGCATGGCTCAGCAGCTCATTCAACGGACAATGTGTGTGCGTGTGTGCTTGTGTGTGTGTTCACATTCATAAAATTGAAATTTTTATCCACATGCTATAAATACGGATGTTAGTACTCATAAGAGAATGTGAGCAATGGCCATGGATTCCAATGAGACTATGTATAAACAGTTCAGGGTCAGACACTACAGCTGAATTTTCCAGTCAGTGTCCAGCTTCTAGGATGACCACAGCCATACCAAAAAAGCTTACCTGAACAGGGAGAGGGGTAAGTACATGCAGATAAAAGGGGCCATTATAATTTCACGTGACATTGCAGAAAATAACAGCAAACAGACAAAGAGGAAGAGAACAGGGAACTGTGAGTTAGTCACTCTCCTTAGATCTGGATAACGTACACGCTTCTGCAAGACAAACCAGTGGGACCCTTCCCAGAAACAAAGCTGGGCACAGGTTTACGAGTTGGTAAAACTGGGACTCTTACAATTAAAAAATGTTATGCTACATAAGGTACAGTTTGTTGTTGGTATGGCAGTCCCACTGAGAAGACTCAGTAGATACTGAAAATACAGAAGTGTACTGCTATCTCCTCTGGCATCCTCTGGTCCCACCACATCTCACACGCCAGTGCAACCAGACTAAGGGCTGAGGACCAGAGTGCTGCATCCTCAAATTGTGATCTGGGGCATAGAGACCTGGGCTGGAGGTGTCCCAGATCTGTCCAGTTGCATGAACGGGGAAATCCCAAGGGCAGCAGTCCAGAAGCCGACTCACTTCCCATGGAGGGTTGGCACTGCTGCACAAGGATATACCCAGGAGTGCACTTTTCTGACTGCCAAAAGCGTGTGCTCCAGAAGAGAAATGTTTGGAAATATCAGCTGCCGCTCCTCTCGGATTTCCAGCTGCTTGAGGCCTGCAGTTGCTCAGGCTGGAGGAGGATGCCCTCCTCTGGCTACAGGCGTTCCCTTTTCATCAAGCCTCGAAGGCTGAAGAGAAATCACTTTGAACACTGAGGCGGGGAGCTGGAGGCAATTACTTGTGATTGATAGCACTAAATATGAAACCGCATGTACCTCATCCATGAAGCATGGAATCAGCAGCATATTGTTAGTGGGGGAGATGAATGGGGCTTGAGATAACCTTGGCAAATTAGGCATATGTTAGCATTAAGCTTTGTCAGTAAGCAGGCTATAAATTACAGACATATTGTAACTCCATAAACTCATCTAATGAATTGAATGACAGTGGTAATTTAAGGCAGAATGGAACTGTTTAACCCTTTTAAGAATTTAGCTTTATTTCTATATTACACAACAATCCAAACTGTACTAAAAGGTTGGTATTTCATATATACTGCAAGATACCATAACCACAACAGGGAAACAATTCTTCCATGTTTCATGTACATTTTAACAAACAGTTGGCAATCTGCAAATTATTTGACTTGTAAGATGGTTTAAAAAGAATGGAAAAAGAATGGAATAGCTGGGGTGGGTTTCATGCACATTCCCTTACTTTGTCATTATTTTTCCATATGATCAAGCTAAATATATTGAAGCTATAGGACACAGCATGCTGTCATTTCTGGACTACTACTGAACTCCTCAGGAGGTGTTATAAGACACAAGGCTAAAGGGCAGGTGACTTTAGTCATAAGAGAAGTGCAATAATCCCTTCAAAACGCGTGGCCTGCAGTGCCTTATTGCTATTCTGAAATGGCAGTTATAAATAAATATAAGAGGAGAAAGTCAGTCTCCTGCATTTACCAGCTGCTATTGACAGACTTATGCCTTCAGTGACAGTTAATCCAGGATTCTGAAGCCATTTTCCATTTCACTGTGTATTTGAGCCAAAGTAACACTTGAAAATCACTGGCACACCAATGGTACAAAAGGGCTTAAAATCTAAACCAGAAAATTTAATACAGTATGTTATTAATTAAAATGTGTTGATACAATAAAAAATATTTTTACTTTTATTCAGTAAAGCAACTGAAGAAATTAGCATATAAATTATACCATAGGTTTAGTCCACTTCCGAGGGAATTTTAGGAAAGCATATTTCTTCACACACTTTAGGCGATTGATCTTGGCACTCATACAAATCACAGGAAAATTTCTTATCAGACTTTTGTAGAATATTTGCTTTTATGCCCATTTTTCCCTTTAAGAAAATACAGTAAATGAATCAAATGGGGGCATTTATCTCTGTACAGAAGTCAGGGGACAGTCCCGTGGGATGTAAGGGTGGAAGGGGCCCTTGGTGGAAGGGATGGTAAGCAGAAAGTGAAATCCTCAGTGTATGTAATTTTATATTATGTAAATAAGCATTACTTCTGGGTGATGTTCAGACAGGACAATAAAGCCATATAAGAATTAAAATGATAGATTTAGTGGTGTGAAAAAAGGAGGAAGAAGTATAGTTACAGATATTTGTTTTGTGTTTGCAGCTCACACATATTTCTGTTTAGAAAAGCATTATGTTTATCCCAGCCTCAGGAAATATAGGTGCTGTGGCAGCCCTGTTCTGGCCAATGAAGGAACAAAGCCTCCACAGGACTTACCTGGAGTTATACAAGGAGTCTGCAGAAAAGTCAGGAGGAAAAGTCAGGAAAAGTCATCATCAGTCTGCTTCTTTTGACACATGATGTTGACACCATGCCTGGGAATATGTCTGAGATCAAAGAGAAACTGGCTGTTGTCAAGAACTGCAACAGAGTAAATTCGAGAGTGCAAGCAAGATAACATGTGAAATTGCTTGCATAACACGGGAAATTCACAGCCCATGTGTAGAAGGAAAGAAGCTCTTTCACACTTTTCCATTTTCTGTTGAGCAATGTCGTGTTTCACAGTTGTTGTATATCAATGAGACTCTGTAAATGCTTAAATAATGACATAGTGAGAGTGCTGTAGAATTTTTGGTACAAATCTGACCTCTGAATAAAATTGGTTCTTCATTCCAGAAAAGATTACCGTGACCTTTACTTCTCCATTTTCCTAATGGTTTCTTCACTACAATAACAAAATTGAATGACTATCTCAGCCATCTGTAAGATTTGGAATTAAATTTACCTAGTGCAAATCAATAAAGTGGAAATCAAAACTAAAAGCCCGAGGTTATTTTAGCAATACTCTGTGTGTAATACAACTTTGCATTTAACCTCTGGACTAAATGGTGACTCCATAACTAAGTCAGCCACTGAATGCATGCTTTACATACTTCAGTGGAATCAAACTGTTTAGATCAGCAATGATTAATGAAAAGATCTGCCAAAAGTGATTTAGAGAAAAGAAGCCTACTCAATCCTGTAGCTTTGTTAGGCCATCAAGACAGAAGACCTACTTGAGGTTATGTATAAAATGGTCCTTTGCATGGAAAATAGGGTGATTTTTTTGGTTTTTGGCTGCTTAATGATTACATGGCCTGGTTCTAGTATGGGGACATGGATGGGGGAAGGAATCCCCATCCCAGCACTGCCAACAGAATGTAGGTTAAGACTGCAGCCATTTCCCCCTGTTCTGGCTGTGGGAATCTCACAGCTGTGGACTCAGGTGTTCTCCCAATGCCAGCCAGCTTCTCAGCAGCACTCACGAGACCATCTGCATAAGGAACACCCCGTTCCCAGAGCTATCACTGAGCTGTTTATCCACAGAACTTGGTACGACTAGTGAGCTGGTCTGACCTGGCAAGGTCTGCTGGTGTAGGAGGAATTGAAAGAGTTTCCCCAAAATAAAGTGAGCAGGGAAGCAATGTCACTGGGGATTAAGCCCCACCTTCCCAAGCTCAGGTCCATGCCTCTGCTGCACCACAGGGCTGCTGTGCTGTGATGCTGGAGGATCACAGCAGACAGACGAGCAGAGCTGTCGTGCAGCCTGTGACACCAGCACTCCCTATCCCACCACTCCTTCCCAGTGATAAGAGAACCTCATTTACCTTAAGGTAATAGGAGTCAGGCCCAACTGAGGGACTCCAGGACATGCTGACGGGTACCATTTATTATGTTTCCTCAGTGACCTGTCGAAAGGAGCCAGTCTGACATAGCCATCCTCAACCTAAGAGGAAAGTGGATTGGTGGACACTCATTGGGATCCAGGGCACACAGTCTCTCCAAGAGAAGCGGTGCTGTGAGTCTCCAGACCTGAAATGCCACATCCACCTCCTCAGCAGACGAGCCCCATGCACGCTGCAGCCCAGGCACAGGGACAGGAAGGAGCAGAAAGGTGCTCACCCTTCCATGGTGCTGCAGGGCACCACGCAAAGTCTGCCTGTCCACCAGCCTGGGCTGCTTGCCTCCGGCTGCTGGTGCCAGCTCTGTGCTGGTTCCTCAGCAGCACAGTATGGAGGGAGAAAGCATCTGTGCTTTCTCTGCAGCTGGGAGCCTCTCAAGGACTCTCATCAGCTCACAGGGGCTGGGATTGCTCCTTAGGCTGGGCAGATAATGGGTAACCAGCTTCATACAGGTCTCTCCCCACTACAGTACCAGTGTAATTAGTCAGTGTTCTGCTGGAGGTAAATATTAATTAACTGAGATGAACCTTCTTTTTACCTTAAGATTTCAATTTAATTTTTATTCCCGCATCTAGGATACATGTCATACAAGAATAACACATTAATGCATTAAAAGTGAATATTAGAGACGATGAAAGGATGAGAGGTATAATTAACTTTCAAATAACATACAAGTGCAAGTAGGCAGTGTGATAATATGCATAACAAATAATAATAATAATACCACTGCTTAAGGTAAAACCACTTATTTTAACAATGGACACAAGATGATTTCCAAACATGTTTTTTGGAAAGTGTCTGTTCACTGCAGCTTTGTCTGAGCCAGCCTCTACAAGAATACTCACATGATCTTAAGTGCCAGTGTAACCATGTCCTGTGCTACGCCGGGGTAAGACCTAAGCACAGTGTCCTTCTTCACCCCACCACCTTCACTTTGATATTGCCTGGGACCATAGTCAGGAAAACAGTTTGAAAGGAAGCCACAGCTTTTGGATGAAAGTTATCCTGGTTTTAAGTCCCTCTCTTACTTTAATAAAAAGCTCAGCCTTTCTCCTGCAAAACAGAATTTTGTAGATATGGTGATCTATGGCACCTCCTTAAGCCCTCAACAGAAACAGAGTGTTTGGAAGTTCTGGATGAAAATACCATTTGCCCAAGCCACACTGTAGTGTTATTTTGTAAGCACAGTTAGACCAGGTGTAAACCCCATGTAAATCCCAACACCTGACCCCTGACTCCGGCTGCCTTCCTGTGGATGGCAGCCTAAGGTGGCTGAGTTTGGCTCTTGCCTCACAATGCTGGAGTACGAGGCTGATCAAGCTTAGGCAGGAAGCCTGACCAGGTCCCATAAGTGGGAGGTTAAGCCTTGGTCCTTCATATAACTTCCTAAAATTTTTCCTGCATCCGCTTTAGGAGTCCAGTCGTGGCTGAGGTGACATTTTCTGTATGGACTCATGGTCCCTGCTGACTTTGGTGAGCTCACATCTTCATGGTGTTTAATTCAGTGAATAGCAGAATTAAGCCAAAACTCAGAAGGCATGTTCTGAAAAGTGGAAACTGTCGCTGCTTTCCCCACAGACGAGTGGAGAAACAACACAGAGTCCAGGCGCAGGGTTACAAGGAAACAAGGCAAAAGCCTCCCCCCTTTAATAATTTCTCCGAAGGCTTTTTATATGTTAGTTCGCAAAAGTGTACGAAATGGCATAAGGTAATTGGTTTTTGCCATCCACCCCTTAAGAGGATTGGTCAAGTTCTAAGACACCCATCTCTGGATGTTTTCCTAGTTAGAGCCATAACAATTCTGCAAAACAACCTGCAGCTGCAAGAAGTTTATAAAACGGTAACATTGTTTTGAGTTACTTGCATGGGAAAGACAGAACTTTCACAAAAGTGCTGCAGAGAGCCAAAGAAATTCTCTGCTGAAGCTTTTTCAGCATCCATGGGAAACAACCTGTCAGTCTTTGATAAGATGGATTTTAGATTACAAAGAGAGGAACCCTCTAATTCAAAGTTCATGTGAGTTAAGATTAGTAAATCATAAAATAGAACAATATTAAGTGTTTTTATAGTTTCAAAGTGCTTCACAGGCATGAGTTAATTAGCTGTAATATGAGTTAAAACATTGGAGGCCAAAATGTTCCCAGATTTCATTGGGGCACAGATGTCATTAGAAGACAGACCACAAATAAAATAGCTCGCAACTGACCTCATAGGAGCTTTGAAGGCACTAAAAGGGTCGCATTCATCCTCATGGGAAGGGAAGGGAAGGGAAGGGAAGGGAAGGGAGAATGGCTTGAAAACAACAGCTCTTTTGAGAATCTCAACCAATTTTCAGCATTTATTTTCAAGGAGACAAGTGAAAAAAATATTACAATTGTTTTTAAAAATGGAGAGGAACAGATGCAGCTAATAACTCAGGAAACAATGATTCATTAATTAAATTAGGGATCAGAGTTCTTGAAACAGCATGTGAAGAATGAAAATTGGTCTGATGAATGACATTAAACGTTAGATAATTAAGATCACTTTTGACAGAACGGAGGTTTAGCAAAGAAACCTAAAGTTTATGAAGAATACTGCAGTAGCTTCTGGAAATATCTGCATTTCAGTAGATTTTCTTAGTAAAGCAGATGAGAACAGAACTCTGTCAGCAAAGACAATTTTGAAATTCATACAAATTAATTTTCAAGATTGTCTTAGTCTTACTCCATTAAAACACTTCCCATTAACAACATACTGTACTTTACCACACTTTCTCTTTTGTCTCAAAATATTGCCCTTTCAGACATAAATTGCTAGCCAAAACTCATAGTCTTGAAGGTTTCTTTCCACTGTGGTCAGAACATGACTGTATTTGGCCTGAGGCTCTGTACTGAGGTATCCTGACTTCACCTACTGAGCCACATCCCCAGACTTCATGTGATCCAGCCACTCCAACCCATTTTATTTAATCTGGCCAGAATCCTCTGATCCAAAATCACTGTGATAGGGGAAATATCAAGATCTTGTTCTCCACTGAAAAGTTGTAACTGAACAAAGATTTTAGGCCAACCCTGAAAAAGTGTTCTACACCAAGTCTTGAGATGTAAACACAAGGATCTGTCCAGCAATGCTCTCAGTGCACCTTCACAAGATTTTCTCAGGTTCAGCACTCACTTCAGATGGGTGTCCCCTTCACAAGCACCCAGTCCTTTTGGGTGAATTCCTCACTTCACCAAAAGTACCAAGAGTCTTTCCACCTACTTCAGTGAGGTAAGAATTCCCCTCTTCAAGTGAAAATTAATTTTAGTGTATATGATTCAATGTCCCTATAATGAATTTATTAAGATCTCCCATAATTTTCCATCAGACTTTTAAGCCATTTTACTGAATAATTTTAGAGGGAAGTTCCTTTTAGGCTTCAGAGCTATGTAGAAAAAAAGTGATCTTTGAAATTCTGAAAAAAGTGAGTTAAATGACTGGTACTCATTAAATACTCTAACTACATGTTGTCATGTTAACCATAGGGTGTAGCGCCACTTCTCTTTTCTTTGTCATACAATGGGACCGTTGCATATTTATATGTTGTGTAAACAAGTTGCATGCTCTTGTGTCCACAGACTGCTTCTTCTCTCACCCATGTCCTGTGGATTTTCTCCTCCACTTCCCTGCCAGCAGCAGTACAGCTCACTCCAAGAAGGCATTGTTGTTTACAAGTACAAGCAGGTAATACAAGAAGGAAGGTGAATTTTCTGGCCTCAGAGTAGTTGGTGGTAGCACCTAGCAATTAAATACTGGAGGCTTTTCTTAATTGCATCCTTCCTTGTGCAAGGCAAGATCTGAAATAAGGACAGAGGAGATGAACTCTATCCATGCTACCTTCATGGATGCTGCTAAGCTTTCATGGGTACTGCTGCCCTATCTCCCAGTATTCCCCCAGAAAGGTTATGGGCTCCTGAATCTGTTTCTATACAGGTACACTGATCCTTCCCTGTTCTTGACAGCATTCCCGGAACTGGCCTGTCCAAGACTGTCTCCACAAAACCCCAGTTAAGGTTAGCTCCACAGTCTGATTGCTCTGCTAGCACTTCCACCCACGCAGGGTTAGTCCATCACCAGCCTTCTATGTTTCACTCTTTGCTAGAAGGATGGAGAGGAGCATGTGTTTTCACTTCTATAATATGTCTTCTCACATATTTTAAAAAACTTTATGGAAAGTTGATAAAATCTCAAAGGCACCAGCTTGTAGCTTGATGCCTTCCAAAAAGCAAGATGGGAAATAAAATTAGTTCATACAACTTACTAAGAACAAAACCCGAAAACCATGATTACGTGGCTAATTGCCCTAGTGACACTTTACAAACCTTTGTACAAGATGAAAGTAGAAAGGACAATTGCATAAACTGCACAAAGACGAGAAATAGAAAGTTAAAAAGCCAACAACGATGTATCACAAACAGCTCAGTAAATAATAGTGCAATTTTCCTAGCTAATAGAATGGTTTAACACCTGAATACACTCAACACGCCTGATTAAACGCTAACAACGTAAACCCATGAAAGAAGATTATAAGTTGTAATATCTCTTTGCAAATAATAGCATATTAGCCACTGTTGCCTACTTCTCCAATTACATCCCTTTCATTCTTTTCATCTGGAAAACAGTTCACATTATAATAGTCAGCATCATTTGTGTTTTAAAACAAGCTATTACTTTGTATGCAGTGTATATTGCCAAATCGCAGGTCTCTTTCTCCATATATCTAAGTATACTCTCGAAGTTAATAAAATCAGTAATTAGCAGAGCAAGTTATCTTTAACTTGGCTTTCTATGAAAAAAATGTTTAAACTTCAACAGACACTTACTTCTTGTCACACTGGACACTTCTTCCAGGCCTTCTTCCTTTCTTCCCTTTTCTTTTTCTTATCGGAGGTTGCCTGGAGCATGAATTGTACCTAACGGGAGCATCCCCACATTTACCAAAATGCATGAGCCTGCCCACATCCACATCCATACAGCTTTCTTTGTTTTCTGTTCAGTTGACTTGAAACAAGTGTGGGTGTCTTCAAAAGAAACATGGAAGGCCAAAACCTCTGGTTTCAGTCACAACAATCTCAGTTCACCACCTTCTCTAATCAATCACTTTCATCACTTTCTAGGTTCCACACACCTCCAGCTATGCAATTCACTGTCTCTTCTTGCTTGGACATTCAACCACTGTAATTTATTGACCTTCAGACCTGCCCTTCTGCTTGAATTACTTAGAAATCCCTGGTTGGTTTGAAAATCCTCCGAATGAGGGAGGATACGGGAACCCCTGGAGATTTAAGTGAGTAAACAAACTTTCCAACTCAGTGGAAGAACGCTGGAAAAGTTCAACACAGTGTTCTGTAGCATTTTTACTGCTGAAGCTCTTAAAGGACAGGACAAACAAAACTTTCTCAGGAGCAGTTTGGGTATGCTCCATCACCTGCTGCATTTGCATGATTCCTTTAGAGCACAAAGCTCTGTGGTAAATAAAGCCTGGGGCTGAGCCAGTACAGCAATCGTGCTTCAGAGGGTGTTCAAAGCGAGGAGGAAAATCAGCCCAGTCTTTTTAAAGCATGAAGTTTGAACAGAGGTGATACTCCTTCAGAAAAGGTAGCCTAAATGGATGTATCTGTTAACAAAAAACCCAGGACAGTAGTCTACTTTTCAAATAACTACTTTCTCTTTTCTTCTTGATTTTGTATTCCAGCTGTTGAGGCATATAAAATTGTGGTTATGATTTATTCACCATCATGGAGGGAAGACTGTATTTTAAGATTTTTGCATGATCTGCTAAACCATCAGGTACTGGCTATTCACTAAGACAGACCAAGGAAATTTTGGACCAGTCTTCATAACTGGTACAGCTAATTCTATGTTTCCTACCAAGAAAGTTCAAATTGGTTAAAATTTTTCCCTTCACTTTTTTGTTTCCTAGAAGGTTACAATTTGCATCGTCTTTATTGTCGATCTACCCACTAATATGCCCATGGGTTTCAGAAGAAGGTATTTTTAAACTGCTCCTGTGACTGAGACGTGATCAGAAATTATATCACTACTGTTTCTAGTGACTGCCTTTCCTAAACACCCTCTTATTTGATATTATTTGGATTGGGATTATTTGGGGTGAATTATTTGATATTATTCTGATAGCACCCTACACCTCTCTTACCAAAGAGCTCTTAGTGTGCTAAAAAGCATTCTAGGAGTAAGTTCCCTTGGAGATAAAGCTGAGGGGGAGGGGAAGAAAAAAAGAAAAGAGTAAATGTAAAGGTTGGCAGATACACAAGTGAATTTAGCAAATTTGGGTGGCATGGAAAAAGGAATTGAACCTGGTTCTAGTCCACTTCTACAACCTCTACAGGAATGAGGATAACTATTAAAAGAGACAGATTAGCTAGTTTTCCCCCACTCTTACGTTGCATTCTTGTTTTCTTGTGCAGAACTATGGGTCTGTACAGATATGGTGTTAGAATTGAAAAGCAGGTAAAACAAATTGAAGACAAAAGACCCCAATTGAAATAGTAGAAGGCCTGAACAGAGTTGCCTGGTGTAACCTCACAGCCAGAACACATCTCAAGAGTAACAACTGTAGGTAACTGAGAGCTGACGCTGCCAGAAAGCTCATCTGCCACAAACCTGTAGGTGCTCTAGATTAGTAGATTGGGTCTTTTATTGTTGTTTTATTATTAAAAGAGATGGATACCAAGATGAGACATTTGTATCTAGAGGATCCAATGAAAACAGAAATTTTGTTCACCCTTTGCTACCTGCTCAGCTGAGAATTGTTTTAAGTTTCACATTAGTCTCGAAGGTTCTGGATGAAGATATGTTGACTGCAACCACCGTAGCATTTCTCAGGATAAGCACAGACCACATACCAATGCAAGGACATCTGACTTAGTGCAGTAACTGAGGGCTGGGAAAAGGACATTTATGGAATAGCAGTGTCAGGCTGGAAGGTTCCTCAAAAAGTCATTTAGTCCATTTCCCATGAACTGCTGTGAGATCAAGACTGGACTTCCAGGTGGAAATTGCTCAGGCATGGCCATTGCATATACCAATGAAGTGACAGCAGGCAGGAATTTGAGATCAAGTGACCTGCATCACTCTAGAGTTCAACTCAGCTGTCATCACCATCAGGCCACAGTTTGCCAGGCTGCTCTCAGAAAATTAACTTGACTAAATTATTTTAGGAGTTTTGGCTTTGCAGTTAGGCTACAAAGTTTTTATGGAAAATTAAGCTGCTTGACAACTTCCACAGGCCAGGACAGGATAATCCATAGGTACTGTCCCTCCACAGGTACTGCAAGACCACCGTCATGGTAGTCTTCCTTGCTTACCTCTTTCTTGAAGTCCAGTGTGCAAAGCCAGTCACAGGATTCTACTGCAAGCTTCACCAGTGTTGTCCCATGTCTTACGTTTGATATTTCTTCTAAGATACTTCTGGAAGAGGATCATGTCACTGGTTCAGATTAGGCTACTAATCCTGGGAACCTATGATGCTGGCGCTTGGAAAGAAAAATTCTCCACATTTGTGCATCGATTTCTTCTTCTTACATGCAGTGATACACACTGTGCATTCAATTTTTTTCTTTTTTTTGAACGTCAGGTCATCTCTTCGGTTTACCAAAATCATTCTGAGTTATGAATCTATCCTCCAAAGTGCTTGACAGACTGCCCCAAATTTCATCTCATGAAAATTTTATACTCATATGCTTCTTTCAATATCAAGGCAGTTGATGTAAAGGAGACTGAGGGGAGACCTCATCCCAGTCTACAGCTTTCTCACGAGGGGAAGCAGAAGGGCAGGAACTGATCTCTTCTCTCTGGTGACCAGTGACAGGACCTGAGGCCTGAAGTTGAGTCAGGGGAGGTTTAGGTTGGATATCAGGAAAAGGTTCTTCACCCAGAGGGTGGTTGGGCACTGGAACAGGCTCCCCATGGAAGTGGTCACAGCACCAAGAGTTCAAGAAGTGTTTGAACAACACTCTCAGGCACATGGTGTGACCCTTGAGGTGTCCTATGCAGGGTTAGGAGTTGGACTTCAGTGGTCCTTGTCGGTCCCTTGCAATTCAGGATATTCTATGATACTGTTATTCTACAATTGCATGAGTACTGGCTGTGAATATGATAACTGGACAGTTTGGAAAAGCTGTGTGTGATTCGAGCACAGGAAAGGCTGCAGTGTGTATCTGTCTGTACAGCTTTATGTAGCCGTATGAAGCACTTAGTCATCCTGACCATTTTCTGCAAATTCTAGTGTCTTTTGATTTGAACTAATTAGTAGTCAATGACATAGATAAGATGTGTGTGAACAACTTCCACAGGAAAAAATCACCAGGAAGTTGTTAAATAATAGCAGTGGAAAGGTTAAACTGCTCACTCAGGGCAAGTCTGTACCCTACAGGAAATAATTTCCTACACAGGTCTAGTAAAACACTGCTGTCTCAAGCACCGGTATTTAAGACTTGTTCAAAGCATATTGTTGTGGTTGTGGCTCCAGTGGTTCCTGATGTTGCTGCTAAAGTTTTCTTCTACCTAAAAATTTACTTTGAGAAATACACCTTTAAGATGTACATCTTTTTGTTCTTGCCTCTTTGCTGCACTCACTTGCGCTTGTGCCAGCATTGCTGGCAGTCTGGATAAGCTCCAAGGCAGATGACTGAAATGACCTGCATTGAAAATAAAAAATGAATGAAAACACACCACCCCAGTGATCTTTGTCAGGACTCTCTGGAAGGAATGGCAAGAACCCTTGCTTCACCACAAATATAGAAGAATCACAAATATAGAAGAACCACAAAGTTACCAAAGTTTGCACTTGAAGCTGGAGCAAGCACTATCCACACTTGGTGCTGGGGGAATAGAAATGCCAGTGAGAATAATGCTCCCAGCTGGACACCTAATAATCTTCGAAAAACAATGACATCTAGGCATGGGTTCAGAAGGACCAAATACTAACTGAATTGAAAAGTAGAAGTAATCATTCATCTGCAAGGCATATTCTAGAGGCGTACCTGGGACCCAACCAGAGCATATGCCTCTGCAGAAAAAAAAATAGAGAAGGAGCAACATTTTGCCTGAAACAGTTGCTCCATGGGAGTTACCCTGGGTATGTGTCAATGGGAAAAATCAGGAAGTAGATCCAGGTTGTGTCTGAACTGAACAACTCAAAGTCAATTCACTAAAACAGAAAGTCTCCTGACATGTTGGTAACTTCAGTTTTATCCAACTAATTCTTTACCAATAAGCTTTGGTGCAATGATCTAAAAAAGGAAAGATATGTATATATATTTTATGTTTCATAGATATATGGTATGCCTCCCTACTCTGGAGGCAGATACCAAGAGAAGACAGCAGGGTAAGAGCAAAACCATA
The DNA here is from genome assembly GCA_013397725.1 of Rhagologus leucostigma. Lineage (NCBI taxonomy): Eukaryota > Metazoa > Chordata > Aves > Passeriformes > Rhagologus > Rhagologus leucostigma. The sequence goes on from VZTD01002911.1 coordinate 800,927, forward strand.
AGTAGTCACTATTCAGCCACTGAGGGTTTGAGCACCACTTCAAACAGCTAGAATCTCTTGAAATGAATGGGGGCGGTTGCACACTAGAAGATTGTCTTGCACGGAGAAAGGCTGTGGTCCGGCGTGCAAACTCTTCCATGAGCCCTGCTCTCTGCAGCTCTTGTACGCAATGTCAGAGCCCTGGTGACAAAACAGTTGCACGAGCGTTCATGTCTTTTCTGTTCACTTATTAAAAACATTTTTCTCTAGGCTTTGTATTCTTGCCTTCTGATTAACCTCCTGCGTTGTAGTGGCACGGCTGCCAGGGATGCATTTCAGGAGTCCTTTCTGCAAAGCCCCCTTGCCATCCCCGCTTCCCGGTGGTCCCTGCCAAGGGGTGTGCTGGGAACAGCCAGCCGGGAGCACTTGGGTGCAGCACAGTCTATGTGGAGACGGGGTGGGTCAGGCCACACCACGCAGCTCGCTGACCCCGAGTGTTGTAAAGTAGGGGTGTGTTACAGCGTGGGCTCGCTGCCTGCCTCACACAGTGTTTCTGCTGTAATTACGGAAAAGGCGTGGAGTGACAACAGTGTGCCTAACGAAGTGCTCGTGTGGTGCAGCTGTATCCGCTCTTAATCCTTCATTAATGCCTCATCAAAAGAGTACTGTACTTTTCATTTGTTTCATTTGCCGAAGGTCAGCATACTTGGAAGCTATTGTCACACAGCATTGCAGACTTTTTACATATTTCTCTGGTATTGTTCCAAGCTATTGTATACGCAAATGAGTCAATTGGTATGCAGATTGTCTATCATTAAAACCGTTTCAAAATCAGCTTTGTTGTGGGTTTAGCGGAGAGCTTGCATACCCTTCCTGAATGTAATGTGTGGTTCTGCACTGGTGCGGTGAGGTGGTTGTGCCAGCCTCACGTGGGACCAGTCCTGGTTTTCATATTGGCAGAACTCGCAGTGAAATCGTGGGAAATTTTCCCTGGGAACAAGTCTGCAAGCTGAAGTCCTCTGCTTTCCTCACCCTCACTTTGCAAACCACACAGGCTACGCGGCCGTATCAGTGCCTGTGCTTTTACCTGGCCTCCTTCTTTTGCTGGGTTGTATTCTGCCTCAGTGTGAGTTCCTAAAGTCTGCAAAACTTTTCTCTAGTCTCCTTGGGAGATTGTGAGCCCTAGAGCCGGTCCTGCCTTTCCAGCACGCAGCACATCTCTGCAGCTACCAGCACTACCTGCGCCAGCCTCTGCCTTGCTGCCCACGGCACTGAACCCTCCTCATCAGCCCAGCACATCCAAACTTCACACACACCCGGGGCAGAGTCTACTGCTTTGTTTTTACTATTGAATTTCAGCCTTGAGTGAGAAACTAAAAATAAAGGGGTGAGAAACTAAAAATAAAGGAGTGAGAAACAGAAAATAAAGGCCACTTGCCTTTTCTATCACTTTCACACAGTTATTTAGTGTTTCTTCTGTGGGGTTTTTTTAGCAGTTCTTATCCAGGTGACACAAGCTCTTGGTGCAGAACCTGGATTCACTTGTCCACAAAAACTATTTTAATTACTTCTATGTGAAAAAAATAAAGAAGTATTTTTATTTGCAGCTGTATTGTGTCAAGCGGCATAAGTCTTCTCTCTTTAACAAGGGAACTACAATCATAATCAGAAAAAAATGAAAGTTAAAATGAAAAACTACGTTTTTATAAAAGAATTCAATGACAGGAAATGTTCATTTTAACAAAGTGCAATGTATCAGGAGGTTTAGAAGAACAGGAAATGTAGATATACAATTCTTAAGAGAAGTGAAGGAGAGCTGAGCTAGGGACCATCTGTACAAGCCCAGTATTTACAAGGTTATGGAACCTGATACGATGCAGCTGAAGGAGCTGAAAAAGTTGGTTAACCTCAATGTAAAACTGCTTTCTATCATCTTTGAAAGATCAGGCAGATCACAGTCCCAGACAAGTAGGAAAAGTCTAATTTATGATCGTCTACCAAAGAAAGACCTGGGAAACTGCACATCAGTCAGGCTCATGTTTTTCCCTGAGAAAGCTGTGTCTTGAGCCCTCATGGAATGTACACGCAAAATTAAGTTCAAGAAAGTGACTAAAAAAAACCATATTGGATGATAGCCTTCTATGATGAAACAACTTGCTTAATAGATGAGGGGAGATCCATGGAGAAAACACTACCTTGGTTTTAGCAAGGCATTTGACAGCATCTCCTAAAAAATCCTTCTTGACAAGCTGGAAGGTTTTAGTGAGCATGGAATTATGCAGTTCTTGACTACTGAAACCTGTTGGCAACAAGACATATTTTTCCATCTCAGCTTCTAAAGAGCGAAGTTAAAATAATAAGCATGAAGGAATTTTCCATTAGTTTCAACTATTTCTTTATTTCAAGATGTGCTGATGCAAGTCGGCCGTTCATATCAAGATTTGTCAATGGCTTTTTTTTGTCACATCTAAAGAAATCTGTTAAAATCAATTCCCAATCCAGACCTATAAAACATTGGCTCTTAGCTGCAGAGAGACCACCTCCCTCACTCGTTGGCATCTGGGGGAGAGATGTCGCTCTTTGACATCACTCTTTGTGGCACAGGTGGTGGCTAGAGTCTCCTTGGGGATGGGTTGTTAATGTCCATTTGAAGGCAAAGTTTAGTTCAGTCTTGAAGCGTGATTTGTGATCTACTGCAACTGTATGGACTTGTGTTATTTATTCCAATCTGTGCTGAATTTAAGAGCAGATTGTGTTTTATGAGCAGTCTGAATACTACACACTTGTTTAAAAGGGTGCTTGCAGAAGCAACATCTTTTGCACAAGTGATTTTTGGTCTTTTGATTTGTGTTTTAAAGCATCACTGCATAAAGGAAAATTGTGATTTACATTCTGAAAGCACTCTCTGCCCTGGTGTCAGGTAAATTTGTGCAGACAAAATATTTCCAAATTAATCTTCCTGGCCAAGAAAATGGCAGTAAGATGTACATGGGCATGTCATGCCTGATGGTGCAATGGTCTGATTTAAAAAGGAGGAGAAAAAACTAGGGCAATCTACCCTTTCTGTTTCATCCCCTCCTGAGAGGCCTGAGACAAGAGATCTACCCACTGGTTCTCTAGGCATTTTAACTGGGAGAATTCCTTTCTGTTGTCCACAAGCAGTGTCTACCTTCCTATGGCTCAGGGGGAAGAAATGAGCTGCCAGGAGCTTCTACTAGCTCTGCCTAGTCCTAAATAGAGGCAATCACTTAGATCACTTAATGCAAGTAGTGGCAGCACCCAAACACATACCAAAAAGGGTCAATTTATGATTGTCAGTTCCAGTACAGCAACCTAGCAACTCTGGAGCCCTGGCATAATTATTGGAATCTCCTTCCCATCGTCACCTCTTGCCCACTGTGGTATCACAACTCATTTCAGGCTTTCAGAAGTATTATCCAAGATGAGTGGTCACCAGAGACACCATTCAGTAAATGTGGAATATAGTCACCTCCGAGTGCAATTCACCCCAACTGAAATACTAAAGTTATTCATCTTACTTCTGTTTTCAAGTTCTTTCTGCTTGAAATATTCCCTGCATGTCACTGGGCAGAGTAAGTATTTCACAAGGTCAAGTCAAGACTACTTGTCTGCTAGCAAGGTGTATCATTTTGGCAATACCAAAATGGTCCTGTTATTTCTTAATTTAGTAAAATATAGCTATTCTTGTGCTAGTTTTGAACCCTTGCTTTGGGGATTAGGGTTGGGTCTTACTCACCTGCAAGAGAGCAAACATTTTTGTATTGCTGTATCACTTCGGCTGCAGAGGTACTGCTGATACTGTTGTGGTTATTGAGTTATTTAGAATACAAAGTAAAAACTCTGGTAAGGCCAGACAAGAGAATTCAGAGCGAGACACTGCACAAAACCAATGGTCTGTTTGCTGCATTAATTTTGAAATCCAGCTGTGCAAATCTGGTTTGAGAATTCATCAAAAAGACCCTAAGAAAACACTTTACAAATTAAAGCTCTCTGATGGGTCTAGCTGAGCAGTATTTTTCAGCTGAAGTGTATTCTACAGAACAAAGAAAAGTAAGTGCAGTAATGCTATTATCATTGCTGTTGTTGTTATTATTATTATTATTATTATTACTATTATTATTATTATGCTGCAGTAAAAGCAGAAGATACATAATTCCCTCATGCAGAACATCTTCAGTAGGAAGCCTACAATTTTAAGTTTGTAGTTAGAAGACTATGGAGAGATGGGCAGAAATATTATTTATTGGACAGAGGGATGAGGAGCCCCGTGGAAGGCTGCTTATCCCAGAAGTCTCCCTCTACTTCACTGAGATATCTTTTTTAATACTCCTTCTTTTTATTCATAGAGATGCAGTTTGAGGCTGATTTTCGGATGCCAAAGGAGTATGTTGTGCTGAGTATCAATGGAGGAGGCTGGCAGCAGGGGGACTGCAGGGGTGGCATTTGTGAGGGGGCTGTCCCATGCCGGACACAGCCATTGCCATATGGCTCTAGTGGATACACCACTGGCCACAGCTGCACCCATCTGTGAGGCTGGTGGGGCCTTGGTGGTGATATTTGGAAGGAAGGGAAAAAAGCACTGAATGGGCAGAAAGTAAAAAAAGATGGGAAACAGCAATGCAAACGCCAAGGTCAGAGAAGGAGAGGAGGTGCTCTGGGCACTGGAGCAGATGTACACACTGCAGCTGATGGAGGGAGGCCCCACACCAGACCAGCTGGATATTGCTGAAGGAAGCTGCAGCCCCTGGAGGCCCACACTGGAGCAGAAGAAAGATGTGGAAGAAAAGGAGTGGCAGAGAGAAACCACTATGTACTCGTCACAAACACCCTCCTCGAGTCCTTCATTTTCTCACTGAAGGGACAGAGTATCTACAGTGGTAACAAGGGCAGGAGGAGAGGAGTCTGAAATGAAAGAGTGAACTTGAGCATGGGGGAAAGATAGGTGTTGGTTTAACAACTGTTTTTTTGTTTCTCACTACATGATACAGTAAGTAAATATTTATTTTAATTGGCAACGGATTAATTTTAGCCAAGTTAAGTCAGTTTTGCTGCAGCAGTAATTGGTAAGTGATCTGATTGATCTTATCCCATGACCTTTCTTCTTTCTGTTCTTCCTGTTTTCTCCCCACCCCCAGCCCAGCGAGGGTGTGTGTGAGTGAGTGGCTGGGAGGGAGTTTCGTTGTTCACTGTGGCTATCCCACCACCTACAGCTGTTCCTGTGGAATTAACCTAAGACACTCCCAAAATACTTTTTGTGAGACAGTGTTAGTGTTCCAACTTCCATATGCAGGGATTATTTCGGAGTATGCCTAATTCCTCAGGGAAGACCCTGCAGCAAAGTGAGTGCTTTAGGTCTGTGTTGTAGCGAACTCTTAAGGATAGTAATCACTCTTTGAGAAACACACCAATCCAAGAAAAGGAGGAGTATAAGGTCTCTCTCACTTCTTTCATTTTTAAAAGGTGTTGAAAAGGGGAGAGAAGGCAATATCAAAATAACAGAGGGTGTAGAAAAGAACAAGAAAGAACAGATATGGAAAGAAGAATTAATTGACACAAAAGTGGAAAGGAGGGAACTTCTTACTGTAGTCTTTGCATTTGCAAAGGAAGAGTGGTGCTGCGTTAAAGGAATGGAAGTTCTGCCAAACTAAGTAGAAAAAGAGAGAGACTTTCTTGTTCAAAACTGTCCAAAAGTGCTTAAGGGCCAAATGCCAGCCGAGGGTAACCATGGCTTTGTGTGGTCCTGTGTAAATACAAGAAGGGAAGAAAAGAAATATATCCTTTAGGCTGATGTTGGCATTGGAACATATATGTGTAGACTGCCCATGGAAGAAGTTTTTTAGCAATTGTGATGTGTAACCATGTGTTATGATCCAATTATTACTATTATTAAGGTTCTTTGGAAATTCCTCTGCCTGAATTAAGGTGCAAATGAGACCATATGCCAGTGACAATAATATGGGTTTTATTTGATGGTAGATATGAGAGAGAGAGAAAGAAAGAAAGTAGAAAATAGGTGGGGGAGACAGAAAGAGAGTGACAGGGACAGAATAAGGAAAATATCACTACTCCGTGGATCCCAATGATGTTCCGTTGATCCTCTCCAGCTGGTCTTCTTGGTGGTGAAGGTCCCCCCAAAAGCATAGAATCCAATGGGTATATATGCTCAGGCTAGGTAGGCACGTCCAGGCACGTCCCCCTGGGGGATGGGGGCCAGTCTCTTACAGCAGACCCTGGGTCTGTTTCATCGCATGCAGTCCTGTGGGGCAAAACCTCTCACGTGAATGTCCCGTGGATGCGGCCTGTGGGGTTGGGGGTTCCACAGCTGGGCCAGTTTGTGTAATCGGAGGATGGGTGTTTATTGCCTCTCACCAGAGGTTACACCATGCACCCAAAACCTCCTCCTCCCCCCTTGGCTGGGGGGAGTCTGTGTAAACCTGGCTTCTGTGAGCTGTGCTCTCCCCCCTCACCCCAAACTCAGCTGGGATGGCAGCTGGAGGCTTTGGCCTTTCATGGATGGATACCTTTCCCTCAGCCTGATGTGAATGAACAATGGGTTTCCTTTCATCTAATCAGCAGTTCGATTTACAGTCCAAAGTTCTTCAAGGAGGTTTCTGTGGTTGTAGCTTCTTTAAAACTTTATATCAATGTTTGAGGCATAAACTATTTTCGGTCTCTAACACCATGAAAGCAATTCAATGGCAGATAGGTCTTCTAGTGAGATCAGTGGGAAGAGACAGCATTCACTGCTCTGAGGGTCAAGACCACAGAATCATAGAATATCTCAAGTTGGAAGGGACTCCTAAGGATCATCAAGTCCAACTCTCTGCTCCTCACAGGACTACCTAAAACTAAAACATATCTAAAGCATCCTCTGGATGTTCTTTGAATTATGAGTCCACTGAAGGAAGAAGATCCTTTAACACAACAGTATCAGTAGGATGGATGCACCAACAATCTCTTTCAAGGAATGTCCTCCAACAGCCTCCAAGTCCAGATGATAAGGTCCCCTTTGGGATAGCAGCTTTGAGCCCAGACCTGCGCTCCAGAGCCCAGACTGCATGTGCAGAGATTAAAAAGAATGTTAAATACAACCGCAAATTTAAATCATTAGCAAAGCGTGGCGAGTATCCCTTGAATGTTGAAATTACAGCTCTCCAAATCAGTTCCTATTAAAGGCCCAGTTCCATGCTGTGTAGCAGGAAAGCTCTGAGCATCTGACACGTGAAAGAGGTATGTGGGAAGACAGCAGTGATCTCCCTCTGGTTTGATCCTCTCTGTAACTGTGGGTAGGCTGTAAGGACAAGAAAGAATGCGGCTGCATCTCACTGAATCAGATAATTAAAACAATCAAAACTGCCACAGATATAAAAACTATTCTAGAGAGAGTCTACAGAGATACTCCACAGCATATTAATTTGCAATGACTTGGAAGTTCCCTTTGTTGCTACTGAAATCAAGAAAATGTTGCTGTTTCAGGATTTTCACTCATTCAGACACATTAACAAAGTGAAAAAGAAAACTTCCTGTCAGTGTCAAGACAGATTACCCAAGATTACACAACAATGTCAAACACTCCGTGGGATTACCAGCAATGCAGGATCTTCCCCTCTAACATATGGATTGCATGATTCCCTCCAGACAGGAGGAACACAAAGGATGCAGATGGGTATGAAATATATAACAGTCTCTGTGGCAGTCTCTGACTTCATATTGGTTGGGGCAGTGTTGGCTTCAGTAGTTACTTCAGTGATGGAGAAAACCACTGATCCCCTCCCTCCCCACATAATTCTTTATTAGCTGGTTGATATTAGCAATTAAGTGTTTGCAGTCACAGGATTCACCACCGAACTTGGGAGTATGGCATTAGCTGGTAACAATACTGAGATCTTTGATGTAATTTTATTTTAATTGGCCTCATACCAGTGAGAACTCAAAGGATGGAAAAGACCTCTCACCCCACTGGGTCCAACTGTTGTCCTTTTCTGAAACATTTTTACTATTATAGAGGAAGAATATTAACTAATACTGATAGTGCCCATAAAAGAAAAGAATCAAAATAGAAGAATACAGGCAAAACCCAGGAATATAAGGAAAAAGAGGATGTGATTGCCATACAAAATACAAATCTCAACAATAGCTGCAGTCAACCATCCATGATTTCCAGGAGAGAAATCCTAGGGCAATGGTATGGATTCAGTGGCTTCAGAAGAGCAACCTGATCAGGAGACATCCTACACTGACTCAGCACTAAAAACAAATTATGAGACCAGAATTTCTGTAATTCTACTGTATCCCAAAATCATAAGCAGCCATCACAAATACCTGATATCCACAGCTGCTGTTCAGAAATGAAAACTTAGAAGAACCACTGTGCCTGCCTCACAACAGTGGAGCTGGTCATTTGCTGGTCATGATACTAGTTCAGTACAGCCAAACATGCAGTACACTCAAACAAACTTTAGTACAGTCAAACAGACCAGCAGTGTAAGTTGCAGGTTCTATAACCCAGATTCGTCTGGTGAAAAATACCAGGCACATTATATTAGAGCTGGGAGGAGGCCGAAGAGTGTCTTTGCCCCTCGACTACAGAGTTTGTGAAGTCTTGTCAGCAGATTTGTTTCAAGGGTTTGGCAGCCTGCTAAGAAGTTAATCTACCCCTTTTGATTCCAGTTTAAGAGGCTTCCTCTTGAGAGTGATATGTCTAATTGTCCGCAAAGAAAATGACATCACGGCTGAATCCCCACCTCCCTTGCCCTGTGTCCAACCCCCGCCCAGGACTGTCTCTCTACCTGAACATTACTTCTTCTCTACAGTTCCATTCCTCTTACACCACGAAGAGCAATTGAAAGGTCTGTGTCCATCCCACCTGGGAAAGGCAGGTTACCCTGCAGGATAACCCACTGGGAAGCACTGCTTCCACTGTCAGCACTGTCAGATAGCCAGAGGACAAACCTCTTAGTCTGGACCTGCAGGTTTGAAGCATGGTCCTCATGAATCAGAGCAGCTTCACTTGCATGGCCTGGGAGGTGCCTCTGTGTCCCACGGGTTCAAGCAAAGTAAGGGCAAAGGGAAAAAAAGTCACAGACGTGATTCGTTTGAGAGCAAATTTAATTAACGAATTCCACACCACTGTAACTACAGTTAATACTAGCACCAAAGCCTTGTAATGGATTTGTTTGCTAGAGAGATCTGCAAACCACCTGCACTCTGAACTGGAGCCTTCTCCTTGCTTACCCTGCTCAAAAATTAATGTCTTTCTATTGCAAAAAGCAAAACAATTTTTTGAAAGGTAACTTTTTTTTTTAAAATTTGTACTTTAAGAGTGTAATATATGGATGCTTCAATTATCTGACATAGTGGCTTTCTTGCAAACAAACTCAGAAACTTTCCCTCCTCCAATATCTGGATAGAAATATATAAACATATAGCAGGAAAATAAACAAGGAAAGAGAAATAAAGTAAATCTCGATTACGCAAGGTATTTTCTACATGAGTTTTGAAAAGAAACAATACTTTCCTTTGACACCACTGGGGTTTTAACTTTAGGTCTTAGGTTATTTCATAAGCAGTAAGGTCACTCCTGATCTGCTTCTACAGCTCACTCCTGTACAGTAACCATAGAATTTCCCTACTAAATGACTACTATTTGTACTACTAACCTTGAAAAAAACCACAGAAAAAATTCAAAGTATGTAAGTTTGTTATAAATATATCACAGTATTGAAAATTAGCATAACTAAATGCTTTATATAACTTCTTAACAAGAACGTTCGGTCTGAGTCCAAAACTCTTGGCTGTAACCAAAGCGATTTAAATTAGAACAAGTATGTATTAAAAATGATTTATATTTTCTTGTTAAAAAAGGAAATGGTGCTTTTATAAACAAAAGAACATGTGCTTTTCTGGACAGAGACCCAAGTTACAGTGCAGAGAGCTCAGAAATCTTCAAATAAAATTAGCATTTGTTTAAAAGGATGACTTAACAAATTGATTGCATGAGGTTCAATCAGCCCATACAGTCTGGTAATTCTAGAAACATCAGTGTAAAAAAACCCTGCTTTTTTTGCTTTCTGCTATACAGTGTCACACAATCACATGACTGAAAACATGTTGGCTGCAGCAATGGCAGACACTGACCACACAGCCTGGTTGCATTGTCACCACTGACTGCCGTGTGTGTCCAGCGGGAGGTCCCACGCCCTTCGGTGCCGCCCTCAGCAGTTGTGTCACATGTGAGAGCTGCGTCTGCCTCGCGTGCCCAGCGACACACGCAGCCGCGGCTCTCTGGCCTTGTAGTGCTCATTGAAGTCCAGCCTGAAGCTCAGGAACCGAAGGCTCTCATCAGCTCTCGTCAGAACTGGTTGTCAGCATTCGGATCTTCCAATGACAGCCATGAACATCAGAGTCTCCAGTGCAAGCAGGTTGGTTTTCTAAAGCGTGTTCCCCTTTGCTGCAGGACAGCATTCAGGATCCAACCTGTGC
>VZTD01002913.1:0-51761 GCA_013397725.1 Rhagologus leucostigma
ATTCCCAGGAGAGGATATTCCAACACCTTCCTTTTGAGCCAGGAATTCCTGACCCAGTAAGTCAGTCACATTCTATCTGATCTGTCCCAGTGGTGGGGTGTGAGGGGGAGCAGGGAGGGATAGGGGGTGGCATTTGAGACATTCCCGACTGGAATTGGGGCTGAGTGGTCATTTCAGAGCTCTGAGGCCACAAGTTCAGCTTTGAACAGCATCCCCAGGGAATGCTGAGGCCTCCCATGCCTGTGGCACCCGGCAGCACATCCCTGCTGGGGAGCAAAAAGACGAGGGGGGAAGCTCTGTGTTAGTGGGAGGAGGTTTCTGGAATGGAGTTGGGATAGGTGCTGATGATACCAGGGAGTCACGGGGTGGTTTGGCTTGGAAGGGCCCACAAAGATCATTTACACTCTCTTGTCTGATTCCACAGCAGAGAACATCCAAAACTGCCTCCTCACCCTCATGGACAGCAGGAATGTCTTCCATAGCTCTTGTTTGGGAATGGGAATGGCTGTTGGGAGCTCTGGCAGGATGACCAAGAGACCAGGTAAAAACAGAAATGGGATCGTTCTGGCTGCGGCTGGAGGTGGTTTTCTCTTTTCAGGATGTTCTTCTGATTGATCCTTTCACAGCAGTTTTCTGGGGCATATTTGAGGGTAATTCCAGGAATTTCAAAATAGCTGGAAAATGGTGGGGAAAAAATATGAACTTGATCAATTTCTAGTAATTCCAAACTTCTCCCACAACACCATTCCGGGGATAACCTGGTTAAAGATGGAGAGAAACAAGTGTTGTAAACCCCCCTGGCTCTCTTGACAGAGCAAACATTCCAGTAGTCCCAGCAGATCTCTTGGAGAAACTGTGGGATGATAAGGATTTCCAGGAAAGCAAAACAAGGACAGAGATGAGGGAATGGACTCCCAGTTGTTAATGATTTGATGGACGTGGGAACGATTCTTGTATGTTTGATGTTCCCCTTTTTATTCCTGGAATAATTTTAAATGATTCCTTTAAAAAACTGTCTAAATTTGAGAATTTAAATTGGGGAGGACACAGTGCAAAATAAATGCAGGGAGAGATCATGGAATCATCATGGAATCCCGGACTGGTTTGTGTGGGAAGGAACTTTATGGATCATCTCATTTCACCTCCTGCCATGGGCAGGGGCACCTTCCACTAGACCAGGCTGCTCCAAGCCCCATCCAACCTGGCCTTGGACACTTCCAGGGATGGGGCAGCCACAAAATCTCTGTGCCAGGGCCTCATGACCCGCACAGGGAAGAATTCCCTCCTAATACCCAGTCTTTCCCGTTTTTCTGCAGGAAGTGGGCTGTGACCAGGGAATTGGCCCAGGATGGAACACAACAGGAATATGGAAATCACCGGCACAAAACCCCCCTGGATTGTCACCGGTCCGACTTCCATGCACTGGTCACCTTGGCCAGGAGTGTCCAACCCTGCTGCAAATGCACTGGACCAGGATGACATTTTCATTTCGTGTAACGGCCCTCTGGGTGACCCCAGTCTCTGGAAGGACTGGACTGGGCTCCCAGGCACTAATTCAGGTGCTCTCTTTGTGGGAATAGCACAGGAGCCTTTCCCTTGCCCAGAGGAGCAGCCAGTGCCTCCCTTAGTCCACAAATCCCCAGGATGGAACACAGAGAAAGTAACAGGAATGTGGAAATCCCCCACACTGGGAGTTTGTGGTGCTCTGGATTAAATTTTGGATTTATGTTGAATGGGGGGGTGTGGAGGGATTTTTCTCTCTCTCCTGTTCATTATTGTTCTCACTGCTCTTGTTGCTCTCACTCTGTGTTGTCATTAATGGGAAATGATTGTATTTGTCTTAGTTTCCATTATTAAACTGTTCTGAGCTGGAATTTTGTCTCTGGTCTCTTCCCCGTCCCACTGAGGGGGTGAGGGAGCGGCTGCTGGTGCCCAGCTGGGGCCCGGGGCACTTCTGGGGGCTCCGAACCCGACGCACCGGAGCGGTTTTGGGCTCACAGAAAGAGACCCAGTGCTGCGTTTTGGGGGCTCAAAATCAGGCTCAGAGCTTAAAAACAGAGACTAAGTCCTGCATTTTGGAGTCCTCAGAGCACGCTCATATGGCTGAGTTCAGACACAGACACTAAGTCCTGTTTGAGGGGCTTGAAACCAGGATCCCTCAGACAGCATTTGGGGTCACAGAGAGACCGAGTTCTGCATTTTAGGGGCTTGAGGCAGAGACCAAGTCCTGTGTTTGAGGGTCTTGAAACCAGGGTCTGCCAGCCAATGCTTGGGCTTCACCGAGAGAGATTTAAGTGCTGCATTTGGAGGGGGCAGGAGGAAGGGGGCTTGAATTAAAGCCGAAATGCCGTGTTTTGGTGCTCAAACCGGGCTCTTTTGGCCAGGGCGAGTCCGTGTCTCTGAGCTCCGAGTCCTGCCTTAGGCACAGCCCAAAGCCGGGCTCCCCGGCCCCACTCAGAGCTCAGAAGCAGCGGCTCAGCGCCGCGTCTGGGGCTGGCGGCAGAGCCCGGGACCCCATCGGACACCGGCGGGACCGGCCACGAAGCGCCGGGCCCGGGTGAGTGCTGACAGCTTGGATGCAGTGCTCCACACGGAGCTGGAAGCTGGAATTCCCACAGGTTTTGGTGTAGTGTTCCCACTCCTCTGCTGCCCAGCTGGGAAGGGAAAGTGTCAGATACATCAACTGTTACCTGTTTGTTACCCAGCTGTGGCTGCCCCTGGATCCCTGCAAGTGTCCCAGGCCAGGCTGGACAGGGCTTGGAGCAATCTGGGATAGTGGAAGGTGTCCCTGTCCATGGCAGGGGGTTGGAATGGGATGAGCTTTAAGGTCCCTTCCAACCCAACCCATTCCATGGTTCTACTACAACCACCCCATCAGATCCTAGGCTGGGGGTGTGACACTTGGGAATAATCACACACTCCAGGTTTTTTAAGCTTGGGCCCCAAAATAATGAACTGCTGTTAAAAAAGGAAGGCCAGGATTTCTAAATCATTCCCTCTCTCTATTCTTTTTGGTAATATGCCCCTTGTCTCCTGCTCACCTCCACCACAGGGCTTGGGAGCACTGGGAACAGCCCTTCAATGCCCACTCAAAGGTGTCTGAAGTGCAGGGTCAGCCCCAATTCCACTCAGGGATGTCTCAAATTCCACCCCTTACCCCTCCTTCCTCCCTCTCACACCCCACCACTGGGACAGATCACATTGAATGACTGACTTACTGTATTTGGAGTTCCTTTAAAAAGCAGCACTGGAAGATCCAGGACACCAGGAGGCTCCCTGGAAGCCGCGGGTCAGGGGCAGAGTCAGATGAACAATCCTGAACTGGTTTTCGGGAGATGCATCCACAGCCTGTGGCTGCAACAACTCCAGAGCTGTTCCTTCCCCTTGGGACAGCCAGGGAAAACATCCCCACTGTGGATTTCCGACGGGAAAAACCTCACAGCTCCAGGCTACTTGAGGCTCCTTGGCCCACGGTCCCAGCAAGTCCCACCTCCAGACGGGCACACATTTATCGCCAAGCTGGGACCGTGGACCAGCAGAGCTGGGAGTTCAGTGCTTGGCTGCTCCACTGGCCCCTGAGGTCAAAGAGAAGATCACACAACCAGGTTTTGGTACAATAATGCTGATTCCTGGCAACCCAAGCACAAAACGTTCCACCCAAGCCAAGGGGCAGCTCTAGGACAGCAGGGAGACAGAGTCAGTGTGCAGTGATCAGCCAGCCCCAAATACAAAGTACAGAAAAGCCCCCTCAAGCTCCAAAGGACCACCAGAACCAGCAGCTGCAGACATCAAAGTGTGCTGCAGTGCTAAGGCAGAGTCACATTTCTGTCCTTTGTTGTCCAAACTCGTTTTTAATAAACCACAGAACCATTAAGATGCAGGAATTTTACAGACTGATCTGCCCTCCTGGAACGGGAACTCTGTAGCTGCTCAAGCACCTTCAGAACATCCCAGTGCTTTCCAGTCCCTCACTCACGCTCTGCAGTCACACTTCATATAAAAATCTTCACACAAACACTTGAACTCTGCTCTTCCCATATTACAAACACATGAAAAATGCCTCTGAGGGTTTTTCTTCCCTTCAAAACAGTCTCTTGATTTCGAGGAGAACAGGACTGCTTAAGAACAGACCCAGCCCTTGTTAATTCAAATTCCTGGATTGGCTTCGAAGTCATTTCTTCCTCTTCTGCTTTAGATCTTTAGTCTTCTTAAATTTCTTCTGTTGCTTGGGTCCTCGTGCTGTTTCCAGTTTTCTTTTCTTCTCACTGGGAAACAGGAAGAAAACAGCTGTTAAAAATACACTGGCTTGCCATCCAGCAGGGAAATTTTTGTTGTAAAACCGGAGTGAGGGAGAAAATACCCAATTTCTTGGGTTATTTAAACTTGGTGCTGGAAAAAGCGCAAACAAGAGTCTGACTTAGATTCTAGAGTGCCCTGGGATTCCCTAACCCAGAAGATCTTGATTTTTAGCTCTTGTCTTTGCTTTTCAAAACTTTATCTGTCCTGAATGGGGCATCTGGCATTTAGAGTACCTAGAAGAGAAACTACCACTGACAGTTTTAAACACGCAATTTTGTCCCTGCGCTGGATTCTGACTTAAGCAAAAGCAACAAAGTTCCAAGCTCTGATCTTTATAAGCACCTTATAAAGACTCTCTCCTTCCTGGAAGGCTCCTGGAAACTCACAGCTTCCAGCATTCATGGAAAAAACCATGAAAGGGTGGAATAGAGATCACATAATGACTTGAGCTGTCAGGCACCCCAGGAAGGGGAAATAAGCGAGCAGGGAAGTCTCAACTATAAATCCCCAAGGGAAAATATGGGCAGATTCCATGCTGGGCAAGGCAGAAGAAAGAAGACGGGTGAAAAGCAAGGAACTGCAGAAATACGGGCATTTTCCAGGCTCAAGCTCACATTTGAAAGAATTCTTCTTCCCTGAATTTGCATTTTCTCCAGAGGCAGCTCCAGGGGCTCCCACCCAGTGTTAGATCCCAAAGCAAATGGGGCAGTCAGGTGCAGTGAGTGACCCAAGGGAGGAACAGTCCCAGTCTCTGTGTGGGATCAGGATCAGATCATCAGAAATGAAGTCAGAATTAAACAAATTAATGGAGGGAGGACTATCCTTAGAGCAGCACAGAAACACCGGGTAGCAGAGCTCGCAGCTGCTCACACCCCGATTTCTCCAGGAAAACTGAGGATCTATCCAGGACACTGAGTTCACCTAACCTGCATTTAACCCTCAGGCTCCACTCTTTTGCAAAACGTTTGAGCAAAGCCAGCAGGAAAGACCAGAGAGATCTCTGGAATAGTTCAACTTCCTTAACCTTTTCAGGCTGACGACGGAAGCGTTCTGTCCTGCTTTGCTCAGCACCTCGTTCCACTCCTCGTCATCGCCCCGGATAATGTACCTGAGTGGGAAAGGCGAAGGAAAAGCCAAGTCAAAGTGTCAGCACAAAGGAAAAAACCATAAAAATAAGGTGTTTCTACTGTCAGGCACACGCTGCTCTGCAAACGAAGCCACTGGGACAGCACCCAACCAAATCAGATTCAGGGAATACACACAAAGCCAGGCTGGCAAAGCTGGCATGGGATGGCTTTTCTAAATCGGTCTGGGGAAAAGTGAAGAGCTGCAGCTTGCTTTTGAAAAGAGAAATAAAGACAGTAATCGCTACTCAAATAAGCTCACCCTTGTCTGGGTGTCCAAGCACCCTGGAAATTACACCCAGAGTTAAAAAGGCAAAGCAATTGTGTAGCAAAATGGAGAGGCTGCTCTCCATCTCAAGTTCCTGGAGCTTTGGAACAGGCGAGGCTTTGTCCACACAGAAGCTGAACAATGCCGGACAAAGCCTCACAAGTTTTCTATAACCTGCATTCAAAAGTGTTCAAAACACATTTTTGTCTCTCCCCCCTCGTGGAGGAGAACAAAAATCTATTTCTGGCTGAGGAAGAAAACAAAGGCAACATGATCCAAAATGACAAAAAGGCGTGCAGCACTATCAATGCTAAAAAAAATGGAACTGATTTTAAAACATTCTGGTTGTATTACTTTCCTTATGTGACTGACTTGCAAGTCACCTCAAATCACATCCATTCTTGTCCTTGTTTCAAACGTGACAACCACAGATTCCCAGAAGCTGTTATTCCTTTTCCCAGAGATCAATTCAGAGCCAAGCCAAACAACTTTCCTGGGACATCAGCACAGTGAACAGGGTTTATAAGACAAAAAAGTGGGAGGGGAGGGAGAAGAGAGAGAATCAGTGGCATCTCTAACTCCTGTTGGCCCAGAAAGAGAGCAGTCTGCTGACGCTTCAAGTAAAAGCTCTGGCTCGTTGCTCTTTTTGTGTTGATTTGGGGTTTTTTTATGTTTTACCCACTGCTGACAACACACACTCGTTCTCCTTTACTGATGGTTTACTGCAACTACAGCCTTGAGCACAAATCCCAGCAAGACCCAGCATTCCACCCAGGAAAAAAACTGGATTTGAGACCCAGGCAGGTGAATTCTTACTGTGTAAGGTCCATTTCCTTCAGCTTCATCACGTCTTGCTTGTGCTTTTCTTGGAATTCCTTTGCAGCCTCCTCCTGCAACAGGACAGCACAAGGTGCATTAAGTCCTGAGGGCAACAGTGACTCTGTAACGGGAGGAAAATGCCTTTTCCCACAAATACATCCCCTAAAACAAATACCAGCTGATCCTCAGCAGCTTCTCTCTTTTCTCTAACTGCATTTTTACATTATTTGTACGCACAAACTTGTAATTTTCTGTGAAAACCCCGCACTGCAGCTTAAAGCACAACTCCATGTGCACGTAATGCAAACCTGCCAGGTTTTAACTCCCTTGCAGTGCCAGACGTGGCGTGGAACTCTTTCCACCCAAGAAAACGTAGATGACAATGTCTCTGCACTCAAGGGGACTCCCTGAAGTGTTTACATACGAACCAGGAATAAAGTTTGTAATTACCAAATCCTCATTTAAAGATTTCAGCGTTGGCTCCATCACAACATCCTTTGTTGCTGCCATCTGCTCCTCCACAGCTTTTTCCTGGACTGTGTTGAACAGCTGGAAATGAAATAACCCAGCACACGTAAATCTTGGTTTATTCAACATCATTTATCACCTCTACAAGGAACTCCTAATGGCAGACTTCAGGAGCTTTGCTATCCTGAACCTTAGAGAGAAAGAAAACCAGAGACCAGATCCAAAACTTTCCAATTATTTCACTGGATTTCAAGTCTACCTCTAGACAACACTGGAAAATAATTCTGTTTTTTTTCCAAGAAAAGCTGAGATGCCACCAGTGCCCTGAACAATGGCTCAGGCAACACGGGTTGTCTGCTCAGCATTTTGGTCAGGGCATTTCAACACGGAAAACCATAAGATAAGCACTCTTATCTGAGAAATCACTACACAGAATCATGAAGTGCTTTGGCTTGCAAGGGACCTTAAAGATCACCCAGTTCCAATCCCCCTGCCACGGGCATTTAAACCATTGCCACACATTTTCCTGCTAGGATTTTCCCCACCTTACAAAGAGGTTTATGGGCAGTAACTGGGGATGTGTTAAGGATGCCCAGCTCCGATTCAGCTCTCTCTTAGTGCCGTATTTTCTGCCAGTACTGGAATTATGGTCCCACGTGACCAAGGCTTGTCCTGCTGCTCTCACCTGCACTACTTTGCGGATGATCCTGTTGAAGAGTCCCATCAGTTGACTGCTGGGCAGTTCCAGCTCCTTTTCCAGCTGGTCCAGAGATTTATGCTGCAGGCCAATCCCTAGGAAAAGGGCCTGAGGAAAAGACACGTATTTCAGTCACAGAGCAAACACAGACACACGTTCCCCACTGCACTCCCCGGGTCTTCCCAAATCCTTGCTCCGCTCCGTCCGTACGCACCGACTGTGCAGCAGAGAGGGAGATGTCTCCCATCTGGTTGAGGAAGAACATCCTGGCAATGGTGGGAACCATGTCCATGATGAGGTGATAGTCCACCATGTTGCGGGAGTACATCTCCAGCCTCTTCAGGTCGTACGGGATGAAAACTGACTCCAGCTCGGCACGGCTGATGGCTGGTGGGGACAAGAAAAAAAGACAGCAAGGTCAGGAATGTTCTTCAGAGCTACCCAGGATCTCAGCGTTTAACATTTATTCAGGGATTTAATATTTTTCCTGTGGTTGAAAAAGGCCAGTTGCCTCCCCACGGGTTCCCTTCCCGACACAACTCAGAATGCAGTAACACTGCTAGCTTGGTTATCCCGAGTCTTTTCAGGCAGGCAGACATCCATATGAAAAACATGGCAACTGCCAGAACAGCCCAGCTTATCAACTTAAACATGCCAGAGAGACTGGAACCAGTGAGAGCTGAGAAACTGCCCAGCCTTTAACAATGCCCACTGGTTTTGCTGTAAAAGAGGTTCATTCCCTTGCTGCAGCAGGAAAACCCTCTAACCAAGAGAGGCACTAAAACCCCACAAGACACAGAATCCAAGTTCTCCCCAGAGGATTCTCCTCTCTTGAACATCTTGAGAAAACAGCAAATGGCAGGCGCCAGGCTGCAGCCATGCCCTGTCGTGCATTTACAGCTGTCCCAGTCAGGGTACTCACGTGCTTGGGGCTGCTGTTTGATATTTTTGTTCTGTAGAATATTCAGGGCCAAGGAAGGAGAGAAGGTGCTGAACTGGTAGGAGAGCAGGGAAAGGAAGCGCCTCCTAAAATCTACAGGGCAAGAGGACAAAATAAATCACCCCAGTGGACCTCTGGAACAATGAACAGCCCAGAGGGTTCTCGCAGAGTCGGCAGGGTCAGAGTTACCTTTCCAGAAGGCAGTGAGCCAAGGTTCCTGCTCAGAGTCCTCTTCATTGAGCATCTTCAGCATGATGCAGGAATGCTCCCCAGTCAGGTCATTCTGATAAATAAGATTTAATTCTATGATGGATTTTCCATCGCCCCCATGAACCTTTTGCACTCTGTGCTCAGCTGAGGGAGGGAAATACCTTCTAAATCAGCAACACCGCGTGCATCACCTGCTACTGACCACCTCCACCTAATGGAAAACCTATGAACTTCCACAATTTGGTAAATCTCAGCTATTGTACCAATAATCACATTAATAACCCTCAATGGCTCTAAATTTTTAAGTGCAAACTACTTGGAGGCGCACACTCACAACCCTAAAACTCTACTCCTTAACTATAAGCCCAAAGAACAAAAATGAGCATAAGCCAAGCCCTAAAAGCAGCCTCAGCAAACCTTCCTGCCCCAAGTCCCTTCTCACGGAATCTCCTGGAGTACAAGCCCAGGGATTTCAGCAGGGCTGGGTTTTCACTCAGGACCAGTGTGGTACTTACTGGGGTCTGCCTCAGATAAACAGGCACAAATCCAGCACGCTTCCAAAACCTGGGAGAAAGAGGAAACTCTCTGAGAATTACGGAGCTGCCGACCGCACAGTCATCAGTTGTGGCCAAATGCCATTTATGTGCTGTACAAGGAGAGCTGGCGAGGAGCAAGCACAAGTCTCTAAGACACCCCAACAATCAGTGCAAACGAACACTGACAGAAAGCAGGAACAGCACCCACCTGACTGAGGCTCCAGCTCAGGGGAGTGAAAAATTATGACGGTGATGTCAAAACATGAACAAACTTCCAAGGTGCCGTGAGAGGCATTTACATCAGTGAGGAAAACCACCACCAGCCCTGAAGTCGGCAGCACCTCAAGCTTCTACAGGTCACAGGAACTAGAATTTAACCTCTCCCTACCTATCAGAGGCTGTTCTTACTTCTACAGCCTGGAAAAATGGGGTGAGTAAAGCTCATTATCTGTTCAAGAAGGGCAAGATGTAACTGGGAAATAGAATCATGTCCTACTTGAGCAATCTGGGTGTCAGGCCGTAAGACACCCCGAGATAGTCCAGGTTCTCAGCTTGTCTCTCACTCAGTTTGAGCAGCAAAGGAGGCAAATCCTTCCGAGGTGTCACAACCTCTTCTAATAACCCCACAGTCTGGAAAATAAAAGCGGGACTGGGTTAGCAGCAACCCCCACAGACAGCTGCCAATTAAAGCTCTTCTTCTGCGTGAAAAATCAGAGTATTTCCTCCTTACAGAGAGGAGACTTAGCGGGGAAATTACACAGCTTAGCATGACAGAACATAAAAAACATTGCCACACCTCACTGCTCACAGTTGTGATTTCTTTTGGCTTTTGAACTGTTTTTTCTTCCAAACACGGGAATTTGCCTTCATAGTACATCTGCAGCAGAGTCAGAGCTCTGCTGCCGTAGCCCATCTGTGAAGAAGCAACGACACACTGTGAGGAAAGAGAGGTCTCTGATTTTTAATACGGGGCAACAACATTCTCCCCTTAAAAGCCATTAACAATCAGCCCTGCAGGCATCACTCAGTCACTGCAAAAATGCTTTTTCTGGCCACGTGGCAGCTCCATAGAGAAGGACACTACGGAACCAGGGTCTCCAAAACCACAGTGGGAGCCCAGCTGGTAGCTCGGGGCTGTGTAATAATTCTTGGGGCTTAACTCTGGCACTCAGGAAATGCCAAAAACTTGGTAATCTCCCAGGAAATATCCCTGGATCTGGACTGTGTACGGCTGCTAGGGATGCGCCGGTGCTGCCTAGGAACGACAGGAGCACTGGTTTGGTTCCCCGAGCTTAAAAGGCTAAAAACTGGAGGAACTGGAATGTTTGCCCTGTTCCTGAGCTCTGCCTGGAGAGCCATTTCCAAGGCACCACCACAGCTGGGTCCCAGGTACTTTACCCCCTGATAATCCGGGTGAACCGCGATGCGAACGACGCGCCCGCCCGAGAGGCCCCCAAAATCCGGATCCTGGAACTGCACGAGGGACAAAAAGTCAAATTAAAGGACGCAGCTGGGCACTCTGGGAACAAGGAAGTACACGAAATACACCCTGGGTGCGAGCACACAGCCAAATCACCCACCTGCTCTGAAATGGTCCAGGGAATAAGATCACCAGAGGCTTTCTTTCCCCTGGAGAGGCTGTTCATGATGGACTGGCGGGAGATCTCTCCCTCCATGCACACCTGCCAGGGAAGGCAGAAAACCATGAACACACCAAAACGCTTTCTCCTACGGCCACTCAGCCGTGGCAGGATCAAAACACTGACACCCGAGTCGTTCTCTTACCTGAACAACAGCCAGGACTTCTGGTAACGAATTCTGGGTGGGTGGAACAGGTGGCAAAAGGCAAAAGAGATGATGGGCAGGGGCATCAGAGAGCATCTGGAGGTCGTTGGGGGAGTTCTGGAGGGTAAAGACATCAGAAAGATGAAAAAGCATCCAGAGAATCACAGAATACCCTGAGTTGGAAGGGACCCATCAGGATTGAGTCCAGCTCCTGGCCCTGCACAGGACAACCCCAAGAATCCCACAAATGTGCCTGAGAGTGTTACCCAAATGTTTATTCCACGTGAGGAGAGCTTCAGAGTCCAGCTGATTTCTTAACAATCCCTCTATTTTCCAAATTTAGAGCTTTTAAGAAATCTGGAACCAGTACAATGGCGAGGCATGGAGGAGCTCCCAGGCCTCATGGCTGTTCCACCACCAGACTGCATCTGCTTTCCTCGAGGGAAACCTCGTGCTCTAATATGTATGAACCTGAACTTCCTATTTTCCTACAGCTCCTTACCTCTTAAGTACCAAACCTTAATTATTTTTTAAGCCTCAGACTTTTAGAACTCAGTACTTCAGCGCTTCTGGACTTCCCCACTCACATTCACAGATCCCCCCTGGCCTTGAAACCTTGTGATAAATTATTCCTCTTTTCAGGATCACAATGGTGCTGCTCTCGGTTCTGGTGAGGCCACCAGAACACGGCAAAGAGAACTCCAAATGAGGTTCAGCACTGATAAAACCCTGGCAAGCTTGGAGGCTCATTTAGAATTTTAATCTCCACATTTTCTCAAGGCAAAAATAATCCAGCCCATCTGGGAATCCAGGATGTTCAGCCAGGGGAGAGGCAGAGATCTCAGGGAAAGGGGAATACAGCTCTGTACACAACAAGAAGCAACAGAAGCTGTTCAGAAATCTCAGGCAGGCTGCCATAACGAGCACTGCTCTCCCCAAAAAATTCCACACTGAAACAGGGAATGAAACTGGATGGAAGAAGCACAAGGCCTACCTTGTAGTGTGAAGCCACGTAGAGGGCCATCAGCCTCTGCAGGAAAACTTCTGATGCTCTGTGGTAACAGAAGAGTGTGTCCCTATTTACATAGTATCTAAACACAGGGATTAAGGAAAAAATCTCCTTGGAAACCAGGAAAAAGCTTCCCGCTGGTTTATTTTCAATATTTGGGCCACAGGCTGGCTTGTCCTCTTAGGCTCCACAGCTTTATCTGCAGGAATAAATGATGCTGGGCAGCATTTGCAGCTTTCACAGCCTTCATCTGTAAAGATAAATCTCTTATAACTCCAACAAGGGCTTCCCCTCATGCAACCCTTCCTTGAGGTTGTCTCTGCAGCAAAACTGGAGTTTGGTGATGTCCTGGCAACGCACACCACCGGCGCCATGGGAGCTCAACTCCAGGAGCGAGGTCTCAGGGAAAAAGATCGTGTGCTGAGCTCATCCCATCAGCCACAGAACCAACCCTCGACCAAGCCTGAGAAACATTTAGCGAGGAGGATACAGGTCACAGGTGTCCGGCAGCGGGCAGCCAGAGATGATCCTGGTGATGTTGAGGCAGTCCAGGCACAGGAGATCATTCAGCCACTTCTCCACGGCGTCCCCAGGGGCGTATCTGATGGACTCGTGCAGGGACACCTCGTGCAAGGTGCGAGCTGCAGGGATTGCACAAGACACTCAGTGCTGGAAGCCAGAGCCAGCCGAGAACCCCTGTGCAGCATCCCTGTGCTCTGAAGGGCTCCCGGATTAGGAAACTGTCAGTTGCCAACTTCCACCTCTTAAAAGCCTTCCACCTGAAACTCGTGAGGGAAACACAGCAGAGTTCCCTCATTTCCCCACACAACCCCCTTCCCACAGCTGCAAAGCACGTGGATGTGTGGGACAGCCGTGGGATCTGGCTGACAGCAGCCCCAGACAGGGTGACAGACCACAGCCCAGACGTGCTGTACCTGAGGTGAGCTTGGCAGTGGCTGTGGATTTGTTCTCTGCTGTCAGGGTCACCTGGCTCTGGGCGCTCTGCTGGCGGAGCTGCTGGATGAGCTTCAGGGACAGCGACCGACCTGTGCCCTCATACCTGAAAAACAGGGCACAGAAAGCCTGAAGCAAGGAACCAGGCAGCCATCCAGAGCTCCGGGGAAGCTCCAGCACGGAGCGGCTGCCCCAGCCTTACCCATTGATGGTGGAAGCCATGAACACCAGGTAAGGGCCCAGCAGGTTCTTCACCAGGGGCAGAGGAATGGCAGCAGCCTCATCGATCACCACGAGCTCGGCCTGCCCCAGCTTCACAGAATCAGCAGGGTGAATGTACTGCAAGCAACGAGAGCACACCGTCACTGCCAGCAGCAGCCTGCCTGGGGATCAGGGAAACATCAGAATTCACAGAGCGGGAGCCCTGGAAGGCTGTTTGTTGCCCCTGTTCTCCTCAAGCTCCAAGCCAGAGACTGAGACGTGGAAATCAAAAAGTCAGGAGAGGGTTTATGCTGCCCTAAAAAGGACTGGCTCACTCTTGTTTAGCACAATTCCACACCAGTTTATCTGCAGAGGTGAGGAAAATAAAGGAAATCTAGTCACTAAAAGCTCTTCCTGCAGCGTTCCTTTCACCTTCCTTTGCTTTTGTTTCGGGAGAAACCCATGAGGGAGCTTTGCGATCTACAAGTTATTCCCTGAAAGAGAGGGGATATATTGTGGAAGTCACTCCCTAAAGATCTGCCTTCCAGCAAAAAACCCACCAGGACAGTTAGAAATCACACAGAATGAGCCTGCTTAGAATCAAAACAACTTCAGCACTGGCAAAAACAACAGCCAGGAAGAAAGAGTGGAAGGGCAAGAACGCCAGTTACCTGGATGGTCTGCCTGTGCTCCTTGAACACATTCACTCTGACCACTGCCTTGTTGAACTCTGGATTTAAGGACTGAACAATCTCATAGTCCAGGTGTTCCTGGAAAATAACATTTTTAAACAATACGAAAAGCCAGGATCGAAGAAAAATATAATTTACCATCATCATAATAAGCTCAGACACTGTTATTTCACATTCTAATCAAGAAGTCTGATAAAAGCTTCAAAGGCCTGAGAACTGGGAAATTATTTACTGATGTTAAAATCTGCTTCCCAAAGAAACTGATTTACCCTGCTCAAAAACAGAGAAAGAAACATAACTCTCCCATAGTTCCTTTTTTTTGCTGTAAAAAAGGCTGGTAGCAAGTACACGTAGCCAAAAGCACAGATGAGGTGTAAAACCTCCTGAGCAGGAACGCTTTGAAAGCATTGTAAAATAGTCTGCTCCCCTCACCTGATACTGCAGCGCATCAAAGCCTTTAAATATGAACTCAAAGAGAGTGTGAAGGTTGTCAGGGCTGGGAGATGTGACAAAGATGTTGGAGTAACTGCAGAGAAAACAAAACAAAACGAGTTGAACTGTTTTTCTAACGAATTTTACCACATAAATACTAAACAATAGGGTGGGTTTTTTACAGCAGGGCTTGACTTTACCTGATAACCAAAACACAGCAGGTTTCTTTAGACACTTATCTCAATTTGTGTGTGATTATTTTAAGAAAAACCTGACCAACAGTGTACACAGCAATCAAAAGACAACAAAAGACTAAAAATGAGGGATTTAAGACCGGAAATCACAAATATATTCAGATCCTGTCATCTCGTTTTTGGGTTTTTTTTTTAAACTCAAGGATGCAGATGAAGCCTGGGGGATTGGAGAGGGAGATCACTCACCCAAAAGCTACAGCTCCAGCAATGGCCAGCCCCAAAGCAGCAGATTTCCCTCGTCCCCTGGCTGCTGTTAACGCCACAGTGCTCCTCAGGGTCTTCTCAGAAATGGCTTCGATAAATTTTAGAACCGCTTTCGCCTGAGGATTAGAAAACCCCCAGAAAACAGCGCTGGAATTTCTCTCACGCCGGGACCCGCCAAGCCCGGAGAAGCTCAGCTCTGGCCACCACACCAACCTGATCCAGGGTTTTGCAGCCATCCACCAGAACCCCCACAGGCTGCGTGTCCTGCAGGCTCTCCTTCAGCTCCCTCAGCTCCAGGTCCTGGGGCCGCAGGCTCTCCTCCTGCAAGCACACAACAGGATGAGCCAAGCACACCTCAGCACGATCCTACCTTTGTGGTTTCTTTGTGGTCAGGCAGAGAAAGGGATCTGGAAGGAAAAGTTATCACAAGGGGAATAAATTCCCTAGAAACAGGAAAATTTATATGGACAGACACGGATTTAACCCTTAAATTTCCAGGAGAATGGTCACGAAGAGGTTCTCCCATCCTGGCTTCCCCAGGCTTGGAGGGAAAAAAAGGGAAGGATTTTGCAGCACATAGTAATTAGAGAATGGCATCGATAAGAAAAACAGATTATGGAAAAATTTTTTAATAATTTAATTCATTTTTCAGTCTTTGGGCATTTGTGATCTTTGTTACAGCTGTCACATGAAGTGTCCATGCAGGGGGAAGAACTGCAGCAGCAATACCGAAATAATATCAAGCCTTTCGGAGCCAAACAATAAACTTGGACACAAACACAACCGATTTTAGATGGGAATGAAGGCTGATTTTCCTTGTTGCCACTCAAAATTCCAAAGGCTCCAGTCTCTCCAGGCAACAGATGAGCATTTGTGCTGCTGTCAGTATTGTTCTAATGCTAAAAGGAGATTTTATTTTGGGTTTTTTTTTTTTTAAATCAGGGCCCTATCAGAATGTTTTTACCATCTCTGACAGAACCTGTGCTGGTTATTTCTCAGGCCACACAGCACAATTCAAATGCTTCAAGATTTCTCCTTAAAACTGGTTCCACCTTACTGCAGCCTACAACTGGAAGTGGTAAAAGGCTACATTTCTAACAGTGCAAACACCTCTCTGGATTATCCTCAGGGAATTTTTCCCGGAATGCGACAGGTGTAACTCAGAAATTGAAACAACTGCCACAGCTTCCAGCTGTGTCCCGAGCCTGCAATATACTCATTTCCAAGGTGTTCTCCCACCCTCCAACTGCCAAAAAAGTCTTTTTATTTGTCTCGTCCCATCTGTCCCTCAGCTTGAAATCCCTCCATGGAACCACAACCAAACTCCACCTCACAGGGCTGAGCAGCAATACAGGAGAATGAATAAATATGGGCAAGCACAAAGAGAGATGGGACAGGAAAGTAAAAAAAATAAGCAAAGAAGCAAGAAAAAGCAGCTCCCCAAGCTTCCCCCACATAATTTTTGCAGAACATTCTGCTTCCTCCCTGCAATGCCATCATTTGATATAAATCAGGGTGAAATATAAAAGAAGTCCCCTGTTTTTAAATGTTTAACACCCCGTGGCCAACTCAAGAGGGATTTCTGCCAGGGAAAAGGGCTGGGATCACTCACTGACCTGGGACCGGGGGGGGACAGGAGTGATGTTTGCAGCGTGGCTGGAGATGGGCAGGATATTCAGCTGGTCATCAATCACCAGGCAGTTCTTGCACGAGGCCAGGGACAGAATGAACCTGAGCAGGCAGAGAAAACTCAGTGAAAACACCAGCACCACTCCCTGGTGGGTCACTCGAACTCCCTTCTAAACACAGAGTGAGTCTTTACAGCTGCCTGCAGCTGAGCTGCGAGTTCAGCTTTCAAGAAAGGCCTGTTCCAATGCAACCCTGTGGGGTGTTTTCCTGTCAGGAAGACCCAGAGTTGTTCCTGGTGCTTTCCTCGGGCAGACAAGCCCAGATCCTTTGCACCCTGAGGCACTCACCTCTCGTTGAACCTCCCCACCACGTCCTGGTGGGCCTCTGTCCTGTACCGAGAGTGAACGTCCTGAGAGAGAAAGGAAAGGAAACAAAGAGAAAATGTCAGTCTGGGGAAGGGGCAGCAGTGACAGTGGCATTTACAGGACTGTGACATCTTCTTTCCCACTCTTGTCTCTCCCTTTCCAGCCACAGCATATCCCAGACAGGATTCTGACTTCGTTGTGAAACGCCAACATCTTCCAAACCCTTGTTAAAAACGTTCCCTTCCCACCCAGGCTTTTTTTCACAAGCCTTACATATTCCTGCCTGACTCGAAGGTCAGCTCTGCCAGAACAGTTTCAGCACCTCAGGGATGCAAAGGAAAAATATTCTATCACTTTAATTCACCTACTGGCACGATGAAAATTATGAACAATGGCAACAGCTCCTGCTCTAGGTGTAAGCACACTCAGCGTGAATGGTTTTGCAAAGCTGACCTCACCTAATACACAAAACACTCCAAAGGCCCTATTTTTTTTAACTTAAATTGCTGATACGTGGGCAGAATAGAATACAAGATCCTATTTATTGCTGACGCAAGACAGAATAAATACTCTCCAAAACTGTCGTGGGACAAAAGAACAGAGTTCCACTTGTGAATGACAGGTGTTGCTTGTCTCTTCCTTGTAATGCCTTCCTTCCTGGCAGCCTTTCAGAAATGCCTGAGTAGACTAAATCCAGCCACAGATGAATGAAGGAGCACGAGAGATGATGGAAGGAAGATCACAGCCCATAACAGAAGCAGTAAATACCCACTGAGCATCACCTCAATGCAGCTGCTGGAGGAGAACAGCCACACTGTGCTGAACATACCATGGTCATTGTATAGAGCTGCTTCAGGGAGTTCATGGTTCTCAGGAGAATCACCACAATTCCACCGCCTTCCACTGTCTCCACAGTTCTGGCCAACAGGTTTGGAGTCAAGGCTTCAAAATCCTGGGGAGGGAACAGAACTTCAGAGCTGCCCAGAAGCCCACCAGTGCAGCTGGCTCCTTCCTGAAAGGCACAGGAAGCCTAAAAACGTCATTCCTCAAAGTTTAACTCACGCTGAAAGCCGCACTAACCGACGTCCTGCTACAACTCCTACCAACGAGGCCACCTCGCCCTCACGCCACTCGTGAGGGGTAAGCAAGGCCCCCAGAACTGAAGTGTCACGAGCAACAAATCCTACCCCTGCGACATTTCATCGGATTATTGCGACGCCCTTTTGGGAGCCAAGTGATTCCTCACCTGCAGGACACACATTCCAAAGGTGTTCCCAAGGATCTTGTGAGTTTCGTTGTAGTAGCAGTAGCGGATGTTTGTGGCTGCTATGAACAACTCGAAGGGATCGTCGTCCTTGATGTTCAAAGTTCCGCTCTTAATCTTCTTCTGGAGCTGCCTCATCCTCTTCTTCCGGTGGCTGGAGGGCAAAATCACACGGGAGTTTTCTTGGGAAAGGGTTTGAGAAAGGCGTGTTCAGGCTGAGCCTGGAAGTCAGAGCTCAGTCCTAAACAGGACTGAGGTCAAACAGCCGAGGAACCCAAGCTTTGAGGTTAAAAAGGTGAGGGGGAGTTTGGTCCAGGGCAGCAGAGTCAGTGTTAGAGCTACACAAGGAAAACCAGAGATATTTTCTGCCGGTGCCAACTCTGTCGTGGAAGCCAAATTTCAGTCCTGGAAGAGCAAACTTCCCCCAGCTCCTCCAGGAACGAACCCGGCTTCCCCTCACACCCAAATCCCTCAACCTACAGCGTTTGCGCCCCAGACAGCAGCAAGACACACGGGGGATCTCTCACCTGCTGAAGCCCAGCTCCTTCTTGTAGCACCACAGCACCGAGGGCCTGGCCTTCACCGTGGCCTTGGACAGCATGTGGTGAAGGATAACGACCTGCCAAAGCACACAAACAGCTCTCAAGGGAACATCAAAAGGCAAAGTGCTCCTCTAAACTTAATTTTACAGCCGTGTTTCCGCCGTGGAACACAGAGGGATCCCCTGACACGAAGTGAAGCTGTGCCTGTGCCTTCTCCGGGGCTGCACGACACTGAAGACACTGGATTTTGCCTCCTGCTTCCTCAGTTCCCTTCTCTGGCAGAGCTACCAGCTGCACACACCGATTATTCCAGGCTAAACACAGTTCCTGGTGCTTGTCTCTCATGGAGAATCCACCGAGATGGGTTTTCCACGGAGTGTTTCAGGGAAAACACCGAACACAAGCAGACCTGGGAGGTGCCAGAACCCAGCAGTAAATAACGCCGACGTTCCTGTACTGCCCCCTGAAAACCTCCTTCTTTTCCAAGTTTTTTTATAATTAGTTTATTTTTTTTCCCCACAAACTGGAGAGAAATGAATTATCACTCGGACAGCAGTTAGAACAGAATAGCAGCAGGACCAGGGCACTGATTGTTCCCCTCTGCTCAGCACCGGGGAGGCCACACCTTAAATTCTGGGGGCAGTTTTGGGTCCCTCATTGCAAGAAAGACATTGAGGGGCTGGAGCGTGTCCAGAGAAGGGAACGGAGCTGGGGAAGGGGCTGGAGCCCCAGGAGCGGCTGAGGGAGCTGGGAAAGGGGCTCAGCCTGGAGAAAAGGAGGCTCAGGGGGGCCCCTGTGGCTCTGCACAAGTCCCTGACAGGAGGGGGCAGCCGGGGGGGTCGGGCTCTGCTCGCAGGGAACAGGGACAGGAGGAGAAGGAACGGCCTCAGGCTGGGCCAGGGGAGGCTCAGGTTGGATATGAGGCAAAATTTCTCCCCTGAAAGGGCTGTCAAGTCCCCATCCCCGGAGGGATTTAAAAGCCATGTAGATGTGGCACTTGGGGTCACGGGTTAGTGGTGGGTTTGGCGGTGCTGGGGGAACAGCAGGACTCGGTGATCTGCGAGGGCTTTTCCACCCTGAACAACTCTGTGATTCCGTGAATTGACTTATCCTAAAACATCACGGGTTTGCCCCAGAAAATTATATTTAATAATATAATAAATACATTATACTGCCCTTTGCCCCAGCTAAAAAAAACCCCAAACAAACCAAACACACAAACCCCAGGCTGTCCTGAGTTCTGTTTGATGTTCGTGAGCTTCCCAGACAGGAGAGGTCTGAGGTGAGGTCTCACACACCATTTCCAACCCCTCTGTCCCTGCGAGCTCCCTCCCCCTCCGGCACCAGTGCTCTGCCTGGGGCTGTGAGGGTTTAACTCCTGCTGCAGGCAGAGAGGAGCCGGCACCGAGGGATTACGGCCGGCCCGGGTGGGTATCAGCACCCACAGACCCCCCGCACCCGCTCCGGGACGGCGTTACCTGGTCCTTGCCGCGGTCGCCCACCACCACGAACAGGCTCCGCTGCCGCTCCGCCACGCCGTTCTCGATGAGGACGCGGATGCGGTTGTCCACCTTGCGGCGCTGCATGGCTGCGGCTGCCCGGAGCTTCTCCCGGAGCTTCTCCCCGGCTCCGCTCCCGGCGCCGCTCCCGCTCCCGGCGCTCCCGCTGCACCACGTGGGAGCCACGTGGGGCCGGGCGCGGGCGCCGCGCAGCGTGGGAGGACCCCGGGGCTGCCCGCGGCGTCCGCCTGCGCGACGCGCACGTACATGTCTTTATAAATCCACATTTCTGTATAAACACACTTTTCTCTGTACATTGAGCTTTCAAGCAGAATAATTGAAGGTAGCTTTCCACACGGGAGGGGACTCCTGTGCCCAGCCGGCTCCCAAAATCCCTGCGAGCCACAGAGCGGCCCCTGCCTCCCACAGCTGTTACTTGTTTGCTTATTTATTTCTTTATTTCAGTGACTTTTGGCTGTAAAAAGGGGACGAACGAAACTCCAGTCGCAATGGCAACGCTGATTACATGTCTTTTAAACGCTTTGTTCTAAAGAAATCCTGCCTGCAACCCCCCAGACGTGTGGGCACAAAGACCAGGCCTCCGATTTTATAAAGATAATTCCATTTCCACACCAGCCAAACGCTGAGTCGGGGTGGCCTTTGCTACTGGGGGCAGAGAAGACAAAACCAAATATATATAAAAAAGGGGCACTCGGAGACAGTTTCCCCAAAGAAACAAGGCTGCAGAGAGCGAACAGAACACACACAGAAAACAAGAAATCTTTAGGATTATTATAGGATACTAAACGAAACCCCAGGAAATATTAAGAACTCTGCTTCTCAACAAAACGACGGAGCTTATAACATTTAAGCTCTGCTCCTTAATAAATCCACCACAGCTGTTTGAAAGTTTTCCATACAGAATCCCAAGCTGCACAACCGCGGAGCGGCAACAAGAAAACGATTTAACAAGCTGACTTGAAATTCCAGCGAGTTTTCAGAAACACGGAATTTTATTCTCAAACTGACCGTAAAACTATTCCTAACCTTTCAGTGCCAAAGTTGAGCCGAGCTATTTGCATAGATCTACTTATTCTTAGCTTTTAATACTGCCAACTTTTTTTTTTAACCTGAACATTCAACCAATGAAGTATTTAAAACCAGGTGACTTCGTAGGAAAAATGTGTTTAATACCGCTGGATGTATTCGGGGTTGTTTTAAAATATAACAAAAATACGATAAAACTACTGAATTAATAATCGTAAAGGCTGTGGAACAGTATTTTTTTTTAAGTGAACCCAGGTAAACCCAGTCACTGAGACAAAACCCCCAGTGCAACAGAAGTGTAGCAAGACAATCCCTTCGGGTATGAAATGTTTGCTTGAAAGGGAAGGACATAAAACATTTAAATAGATTTATTTTTCAAGTGTGTACATAAGCCATGGACCAGTTTGTTTCCAACGCTGAGTTAAAGAACTGCAAAGACATATATACAGGTATGTTTAAGGCCGTCAGAAAATTGAAACCTGACAACAAACTAAAAATTCTCGACACTTACTTTATGTGGTAGAAGCGTTACTAAAATTCACTCTAAAACCCAAGAGCTTCAAAAGAGGAAATAAGTTTTCATTTAATAAAAGTCGAACGGGTATTTCCTAAAATTTAGCTTGAGACCAAAATTCCAGGTGTACTCTTGGGTAGAAATGGGCCAGCAGAGTTGGAACTGAGCTAGTTACACCCATCTGATTCTTTTATGGATATTTAAAAGGGAGGGGAAAAGAATCTGGCTTTTAATAAAAATGTAGCAAAAGCAATCAGTGTAATTCAGAACCAAATGCCAAGTTAGGCTCTGGTTTTCCTAATACAGTTCTCCTACGTGCTGCTCCAAGTGGCTTTTAGGAAGCGGATTTTGGAAAACAGGTTTCCTTCCCCCCGTTAAGGCTGGATCCAGAGAGCCACACATTTTAACACCATTATATTCAAAAAGCCTCTGAAAGCAGTTAAAACAGAATAGCACCTCTTCCCGTAGAGGAACAGTCTAGAAAATTAAGTTTCTCATCGCTCTCTGCCACATCACACCAAAAATACACCTGTGAAGGACCTTCCTCACCTCCTTCCCTCTGGAAAAATGTATTGGCCCAACAGGAAAACGTTTTAGTTTAAGCAATTAGCCCTCTCCACCAGTGACAAAATAAGGGAATGTTCCCAAAGTTCCCTGTCAAAGCTCCTTCCCTGAAGTGGTGCCACTGACTCCACAAGATCAGTCCGAGACCAACGGAGCGCTCAGATGCGTTTAACAAATTCTGTCATTTGGAGAAAAACACCATTAGAAGGGAGTTGCAGGATGTTGCAATGCTGGAGCTTCCAGCGAAGTCCCAGGCAATAATCATAAATATATTTAAGGCGGGATTTAAATAAAGAAATTGTCCCCTAAGTTCAACAGGAGAGTTTTGTTGTTTGGGATCATTTCCTGCTCACTCTTCAGGTGTGCTGGTCCATCAGTGAAGGACACCTGCACCTTCCCACCGCAGCTGTGGAAGTTCCCTGGTGCCAGCTCAAGTGATGGGAAACCTTTTAGTCCCGTCCATCCTCCGTGCAGATGGGAAATCTGGAGAAACAGGTGCCCAGGTTTTGGAAACTAAACCAGCCTCCTTCACACAGTGACAAACCTCAGCTCCAGCTTGTATCTTCAAGCATCCGTGTCAATGCTTTGCAATAGACTTTACCCAAGAAGAGTTTCACACGAGCAAGAGGGATGGTCTCGATTTTCCAGGATGTGACTGCAGCCCCAGTAACAGGAGGGGAATATCAAGGTTCTTCCAACCAGTTGGTTCTGTATCTTGCTCTGCTGGACCACAAACATTTTGCCTTATTTGTTCTTAATCATATGAATTTTAACCACTTTTCCAGTATCATTTATCATCTTTTCAGTATTTATCTACATTTAGAGCCTCTTCAGTAACTTCTCTCTACTCAAATGCCAATTGAGAGAAAGAGGGAGCTTAATCCTTTCTCCAAAGACCTGCAACACAACCAAACCATCTGCTTAAAAACTTAAGGTCGGCGGGACATTTTGAGAAGACCCATTTTTAAGGACACGAGGTTCTCTGAGATTTAAGTCCCAGCAGGATACACTGCCTGGTTAAGTAACAAGGAGCCAACAATACTCTTCCAGCTACTCTCGACTGATGATTCAGAGATTGCTGTATACAAAAGACAGGATCTGGGGAAGAAAACAGGGGTTAAGTGAAGTTTAGAACCCTCTCCACAGCAAAATCCCTAAGCTGCACTGGTGAACTGTTCTTAGAAAACAGCCTGTACACAGGAAAAACACAGAAAATTCAGGACCAGGGTGGCCTCAGGTGTAAGACAACAGCTCATGATTTCTGGGTTTTTAAGTAGGAGGATGTCCAGGAAGGATCCAGGTTTCCTAGACACAGCAGCAACACGTACAAACATCTGAAATACTTGAGTGATTTATAAATTACTCGCTCAGGAACCCGTGAATTACAGCCAAGAGGAAGCAAGAGGCTGAAGGCAGAAGTTTGGTTTCCAACAGGCTCAGACACAGCCGTGTCCCACGCTCTCTCCTTCCAGCCACAGGATCAGGCCCCAGCTACCCACGGAATGAACAGCTCATCCCAAACAGGCTTGGCCCCAGAGCCAGCCCCAAACTGCTATGGCTTTGCTTCAGGATGAACTTCTGATAAGAGTCTTTGCTCAAAATAGGACCTTTTTCAAAAGAAATCTACCTAGGAGTGCTTGGGATCTGGAGGGAACTTGGATCTAGAGCCAAGCTATGGAGTAAAAATTTAGAGCTCCCCTGAACAGGCCAGAAAAGCAGCGAGGGCTCCGTGTGCCACAGGGTGACTCCAGCAGATGTTTCAGGACAGTTTATTACACCAGGGGTGGGATTAAAGGGATCTGTGCAAATCCCCATCTCACGGACTTGTTCCACCTCTCCCTCCAACAGAAAACAGCAGGGCAGCTGCTCTGAAGGCCATTTTCAAATCTGTCTCTCAATGAAGAGGCCCAGTGTTTTATCAATAAATTAAAGTTGGAAAAAACCCCCAAACCAACCCCCAAACTTCAGGTGGAATGTTTTGACCCGTTCAGTGGTCTCTGATTGAGTATGGTGCACATTTACTGACAAACCACAGTTAGTTCCTTAAGGAGCATCTGGTGTGCAATGGACAAAGCTGAGCAGCTTGTGTTCTACCAACCATTTAAAAGCCAGCTGATGAACAAAGAAAAATAAAGTAATTAAAAGAATTCACTGTTTTCCTACATCAGTTCAACATTAAAAGGTTTGTCTTTTTATTTTTTTTTTCCAGTTAAAAAACAGTTGGGACTATTATCTCAGTAATAGCTTCCTAAAAAAGACACAGAACAGCAACTTCTCACCGGACTGCAGTTTAGGAATGTTCTAGGCCTTGACTCAAAACTGCTGCTTCCAGACATCAGCCCCGTTTCAGGATGCCTGGTGTGGAATATGGTCTTCACAAGCTTAGCACTTCCCGCAGTGAAAACATTTCTCATTTGTGCTCTTCACACAGGACATGGAAAAGGACATGGAAAAATATCCCACCTATTTGTATGGAGTTCCAGACTGCTTCACAACGAAGTCAAAAGTAGCTGACTGCAAGTTCTGAAAGTTCAGTTGTGATACAAAGTAGAAATGACCCTCTGAGTGAAAACAACCTTCAGTTTGGTACAGAACAGTTAAACACCACGCAGCTGTTCCTTAATTTCACCTTTCCACAGGTAGGAATTATTTGATGAGCAATACTTAACATATAATATAGCACTTTTCTTCTTGTATGTGCTATAGAATGCAACAGAACTACCAACACCTCTATGGAGGCAGCTATCAAAATATTCTCCCCACTGCAGAGAGAGTGCATGTGCGCAAAAGGCAGGCACAAGTGATTTTTCCAAAGATTATACCACAAGGATGCAGTAAAACTTGAATAAGACTCGGTATTTTCCAGCTCCTAGGCTTATGCCATTTCTTTTATACATCGCTGCCTTGATGAAAAAAAAAGGAAAAGTCCATCAAAAAGAAAAAGTTTCCCAGAAGTCACAGCTAAGCAGAATAAAACCAGAAAAACAGGAGGAGGGTTTACATCTAGTCAGGAAAAAGAGACTATTGGGGAAAAAAAACAAACAAAGAAAAAAAAAAACCTTATGAAATGTCACCCCATCACATTGAATCTGTTTCAGTGTTGAAAACCAGTGTTCCAGGATACAATTTTTATAAACATGTTTTATTTATCTTGCTTATACCATTAGAACTGTAACTGCTGGCTGTCATTTCCCTGAAAAGGGGAAATCAACTCAAACACAGACTGGTGCTTTTCAAAAGATAGCAATTGGAAGGGCAGCAGCAGCGGGCATTTGAGATTTCTTAAAACCTTCAAGGCTGCAGGAAAGACAAAAGGACATGTGACCAAAAGTGTTA
Organism: Rhagologus leucostigma; assembly: GCA_013397725.1. Classification (NCBI taxonomy): domain Eukaryota; kingdom Metazoa; phylum Chordata; class Aves; order Passeriformes; genus Rhagologus; species Rhagologus leucostigma. Next base: position 25,653 of record VZTD01002913.1, read on the forward strand.
TGATTATCCATTAGAGATTTCCATCAGTACCGGCATCAGTTATTTAGGTGATAATACAGCAAGGTCAAGTATTAGTGACAGACAATGTGCAAGTCATAAGGAATGATAGAGAATACCAATCCTTACAAAAGTCATTGCTATCAAAGAAACTTAAAAGTGTTTCAAAGAGATATCTAAATACTTCACATCAAATATACAGTGGCCATCCAGATTATAGCTCAGATTTGTTGCAAAATTTTGTCCAAGTGCCAAATCAAAGCTTTTTTTTTTTGTTGTTTTTCACCTTGTCTCCTAAAAAAAAAAATAATTACAGAGTTACATTAGCAGTTCTGCAAGCACTCTTAACTCCTTAGCCACAAGAATCAGGGCCCTGGTGATGAGTGCTGCAGCTAAGGGTGCTTCTTCTTTGTCACAAACTGCCTCTAAGCCCACCTGTCTATTTAGGGCAATTGCATCACTACGCATCTTTAACTGTTCAGTGCTTCAGTTTAACAAGAAAAAGCTGAAATGCAGTTGTTTTACCAAGCCACACTTCACCTTTTCCATCCTTTCATGGGAACATCGAAGTTTTGTCAACTGCCACCATAGTAAATCTTTATGGATTTGCAGATTTTATCTGAATTTGTTAAATCACTTTTAAATGTCAGAAGTGAGTCTTTGCTTTTTTTTCCTGCCACTTCAGTTAACCATGGAGATTGGATCACCCTGAAAATTGCCTTTTTTGCTTTACTCTTAGCAAGGGTGAGGAATCTGAATCTCATGTGCAAGGCTCAAGATGATGCTTAGGACAGAACATGCAGAGTAAACGTTGTTTCGTTCCTTTCAATATCCAGGGAATATAAAGCTGGCAACTGTAGTCCTGTCATTATGGGTAATGAAAATAGTCCCTTTACAACAAACTTCCTGTAAGGGAGAACAAATAGATAATAACTCTTCTGGTAACATGTATTGTACACTGGCCAGCGTGTTTTTGGCGTTGAACGGAATCCTGTGAACGTGTTTAATTCACTTGCTGAGCGTTCATCTGAGGCATCCCTCTGTTTGGTCTGGGGGGCCCTCCACGACCTAGAAAACACAAAAAGGGGGTTGAATTCTGCAGGAAATCTGCTTAGTTTAAAAATAGTCCTAAATCTTCTGGGCTAAACTCAGGAAGGCTTTGCTGTGCTTCCTAAAACACGCTCTCAGCTTCAGCACAGCCCAGTGTTGCACTGAACTCCAGAGAGGCCTCAGGGCCACACCTCAGGGCTTTCAGGACCCTTTTTTGAAGGGACAGAACCCTTCAAAACTGAACCCCACGTGGGGTTTCACAGATGCAGGGCACAGCCTCCAGCTGCCCTCACTGACAAGGCACTCATGGCAATGTCTGTATTGAGACAGAACAGTCTCAGCACCAAAACGTACTAAGAAAAAGACCTGAGGAAATAGTGACGAAAATAAAATTTAGAAGCTCAACTACAGCCTCATTATGCCTGTGGGGTTTGTTTCCTAAGGCTTTCATTAATAAAAGACAGTTAAGTAGTTCTGCTGTATCTAAATGTCAACAGCAATTGCTGTTACAGCTTCTTTTCCAAGAATTCCTCATTCAAGAGCCAACTAAACTTCCACCACCACTTCACAGGACCCCAGTAATTCAAGTCAGCAGGGTCCTCCGAGGTTCTCCAGGACCAAGCCCTGCTGAAAAGCAGGGGAAGCTATGAGGTCAGAGGAAAGTCAGCTTATTCGTAACTGTGAGCTGCTGAGTAAGGAGTGAGGTTGTTTTTAAAGTCCAGAACTTTAAAAGTTGGCTCAGAAAACTTCCACTCAACCCAAATCAATTATGCACTACTCAGGAAATTACCTCTAGGAGCTCCCCGAGGTCCACTTTGTCCAGAGCCACGTTTGAAATTCTGTTGATATCCATCCTGAAGCAAAGAAATTAAAAAAGTTACAACGTAAACCCTGGGCATTCTGTTATTAATTGCCAGCAAAATAAGGAGCTTTTAGAACAATATGCACTGACAAAACACCTGTAACTTCAACATGCAACACTTTATTAGTTTAAAATAATCTTAAAAAAATAAGTTCTTACTTTCACTAGTGCCTAGCAGCTGTAATAAAATGTGCAGTGACAAATGTTCTCTCCAGTTACAGGTTGTGTTGCTCAATACAACTAAGAAATATAAATAGCTGTATTTAGTGTTCAACTTTTCCAAACTACACAGAGGCAGCTTGTGTTCCAGAGCAATAAAAGAAGTCCCAGAGGAAGATGTCACTAACAGCTTTGAGTGCTTTTGACAGGTATTTCCTCCCACACTGGTAGCTTACCCTCTGGTAGTTCGAGTAATCCCGAGGAGCATTGAACTGGGGCTGTGTGTAGCCACTGTTGGGAGTGTTGGAAAAGGAAGGACGGTAGCCATCGTATCCCCCTAAGGAACAGGGCACAAGTCTTTCACTTGCAAATCAAAGTTGCACTTAATACTTGACCTTCTGCTACTACAGAAAGAAAGGCAGTTAAAGCATTTTACCTAAACCTTTAAAAAACCCCATCCCTTTAGGAAGGGCTGTTTATCTGCAAGTTAAGCAAATGTCTCCAACATCGGGGCTAATACATGACAAGAAATGAGAGTGAACACCTGGTGAGGACTGGGAGGAGGCAGAATTCAGTGCATTTCTCAGAGTAATCTGAGGTTTGATTTACAGAACATTCAGTCCAGAGCTAAACATGATCCTAGGTAGGATCTAAATGTCCCAGCTGTGGTTACTGCATTCACACTCCAATCAGATGTATTTCTGTTACACGGGTTTCTTCTCTACTCCCCAGCCACAGGAGAGGAAGAGAACATGGAAGACGGTACTTGTGTCCATCAGTAATCCCAGGACACCTGAAAGGAAACCATCTCTCTCCTATTCTAACATAAACCTCTTTGTAACACCGACAGCCACACATACAAGGCCCAGGAACCATGAACATTCTCTTATCTATCCAGAGCTACAGTATCATTCCTCCACTCCTGTTAATTCCCTCGGCCTAGTGACTTTTGGACTCTTGTGTTCTTGTATTTCTACATAAGCCGGCCTATTCTCATTCTGATGAAACACAGAACTACAAAATACACTGTGGAAATAAAAAGCATTTTTGAAGTATCAACTGGAATGCTGAATGCCAAGTTGTTGGCATTCCTTGCCTGATGGCTGGGTATTTCTGCATTTGCTTTTACTTGCAGTAGATGCCCAATATTGTATTGTAATAGAGGTCCAGACACACACTTGAATTTTCAGTTGCTTATCTACAGCCAGTAATATTTCTACTCTAAGTTTCACTGTCTCACAGAGATGCTGCCCCAGTCTAACAACAGCAGGTCAGTTTAACACTTGCCATCCCGACCCGGCGTTCCCCCAAGTGCAGGCAGAAGCTGTGAGTGTTTCAGAGAGCTGCTCACCTCTGAATCCGTTCGCCGGGCCCCTGTAACCGTTCATGAGGCCCCGGGCCCCGCGGGATCCCCCCCGGGACACCCCTCGGCTGTTGTAGTAAGGCTGGCTGTTCCTGGGAAATCCAGTGTTCTGCTGGGGAGGCTGCTGGTGGTTTCCTGCCACTTGGTGACTCTGGTCCGGGGAACCGTGGTAGGTACCAACCACTGCAGGGGAATGGGGGGAAAAAAGAAGTATAAAAGTCTGGATTTCTTGATGTTCCCACAAATCTCTCTTTAAACCCAGCATTCAGCTACAGAGGAAAATGATGAGGCTCTTTCTCCTCATTCCACATCCAGTAACTTGTTAGCACTTCAGTGGAAAGTGAAGGCAGTGCTGAGAGAAAAACAGCTCTGGACACAGACTTTTATTTTTTCAAGCTGCAAACCATGTCTCACTTTCAGCACAAGATTCCAGGCCTTTGTGACCTTACATCAACTGTGAGAAGCAGTCCGTATTCGCTCTCATTTCTGCCTTACTATTTCCTTTATAGAATGTCACCTCAAACTGCACTATTTGTTTAAAGCAACCTTAGCATCAGCAGAGCAAGTACTTCACTCTACTGCTTTCATCTTCAGAATAATCCTGTTCATGTCTTTATTTAAACTCATATAAAACTCAGCCAAGTGGCTTAACACTGAATTTCACTCCCTGCTGGACACTGAAACCCAGAGTAACAAAACCTGGTACTGCTCAGGGGAAAGGTCTGCAAGGGAACCTGTGACATGCTTTGCTCCATCATCTAGGACTTCACAGACTTAGCACCTGCTCTACCAAGGCCACAAGAATTTTACCTGTCTGGAGTTGTTCTTGCTGGAGATCTGATTGTTCTACTTGGTGAGGTTGATTGGAGAAACTCTGGTTGTAACTGGCCTGGTACTGGTTTTGTTGCTTAAGGGTTTCTGGCTCATTAACAGGAGGAACAGGTGCATTCATGTTGAATACCTGTAAAAGCAGCAATTCCTTTTTACAACTCTTTATTGTATCATGTAAAGAAGCACCAAAGCCTGAGAAATGTGAGTAACTGAAGACTATCCTATATAGCTACATGACTGATCCCACCACAAGGAACGAGTACCAAACTGAAGGGATCCAGTATGGATTTGCTACTCACTGTTTGCATGGATTGGAATGGAGCTGCGTTAACATTGATTCCGCTGCTATGCAAAGGCTTGCTGGATCCAGCCTGGAACACCTGCGGCTGGGATGCAGTGGGAAGTGATGATGAGGATGGGGTCTGGTCTGCATTCAGTGACATTGAAGCCTAATAATTAAAACAAACAACATTTTAGCAGCTTTTGAGGTACCAAAAATTTAACTTATAAAAACTTTGCTTAAAAAAGAGTGGCAATGCCTCAGCTTCACCTCTACAAACGACTGCTTCCTACTTCAGCTCAACAGCCTCATTCATAACAGCATCACGAGAGGAAAAACCTAACCATCTTCTCCCTCATTAACCTGAAACACAACTATAAAACACTACAGGGGGAAATGAGTAAGTTTCCAGGCTAACTGCTGGCCAATGTAAAAAAATAAATCCCATTTCCTAAGCCAACAACACTGATGCTCCCACGCTGATGTTGGCACGCTGCATCTAACTAAACAAACAAGCTTCCAAAGGAAAAGTCTTTCTACGGAGGACTTAGTGGTCACAGACAGGCTCAGAATTCTGGAATTAAAGGTAATTGAAGCGGCCCTATCAACAGGCAACTCAAAATAATGTTATTTACGAAGAAACAAACTAACATTTGATGGCACCTGCAATCAGTTCTTCCCACCCCTGTGAAACCTGACTTGCCTGAATCTGGTCAATTGATTCTTTCTGTGGCCGTTGCTCTGCTGTGTGAGAAGGCTGATACATGGGTTGGGAAGCTGTATATCCCTCACTTGTAGAAGAAACCAAGGGAACCTGACAAAATAAACCCCAAAGCCCCCAAAAGTCAGCTGATGCTCACACACAGTTTTGTAACAAGTATCAGAGAACTCTGGGATGGATGGTATTCTCTGCTCTGGGAGCCAGCAGATCCTCACAACCAGTACTAATTATTACTTTAAACCATCATCATTCTAACATGACACAACTCCAAGCCCAAACACAAGTGGACACGGGCTGGCTTCCAATGGACTCAATTTTACATTTTACAAGCTCTGCTCCCACACAGAGAGCCCAGGGAAAACTCCAGCCAGCAAAGCAGAGGACGTTGCATTAAAGGCTGTACTGGAGAGTTTAAGAGGCAATGGACGACAACTGATGGGGGTGTTCACATCATGCTGGAATGTTCCAAAGCCAAGAGTAAGTTTAGCTACTGCTTGCAAGATCCTCAAGAGAATCACTGGCAGCACTGGTTGAGGTAAGGGAAATAAGAAAAAAAATCCAGTGGATTAAGTCAGACATCACCTAAAAGTAAAATAAAAACTAGTGCAGAGAAAACCCTCTGCCCAAAGAAATTATTCTACTCATACAAGACAACAAAACTGTGGAGAGCACCAGCACTTCAGGAGGTACATACAGAGGAAACTCAAGAAATAATTCTCTCACTCCTGTTTCTATATGAATGAGTGACTTAAACCTTGCAGACCTAATCTGGACAAGCCAAAGGAAGCAATTTATACTGCCTGTACTATGAGATCCATCATCTAACCAGGTTTTTTCTTGGTTTGCAAATACCTACAGGGATCAGACCCATTATTGAGACCAGCAGAGTCCTCGGAGATGCCACACATGCTTAATAAGAAATTAGGAAGTTCTTTAACCACCAGACATCTTAACAAGAAGGTGACTACTTCAATTATACAGTGGAGAAGCAAGTTTAGGAGATCCTACTTAAAGCTCAACTGAAAACAGCATTCAACTCATGCGGCCTGCTCTACAACTCCAGGATAAAATCCCAATCCAAGCAAGCAACTGGGAGTAATCAAACACAACACAAACTCTTTAGTTAATGCATCAGATCTATATCAAATCCACATTGCTGTTGAACAGACACAGGCTGCCCTTTAACCAAATGATTTCTGTTGCAAATAAATAACAAACCACCTGCTTCTAGCTAAATTGGAAGTATTACTACCCATGGCTTAACATGAAGGAGAACACTACTACACAAAGATAAGATCCCATTACTGGAAATTTGTAATGTCTGCAGAGAATGAAACTAGGAACTAGTAATGCTTGTAAGCAACAATGGAGATCACCAATTTCCCAAAATTGGAACTTCAGCTTTTTCTTTGAGTTTCTCATGTAGTTAGGTAATAAACCCTTTTATAACACCAATCAGGCCTAATATGAAAAACAAATCCAAACCAGAATTTACTAAACATTTTACCTGTGTAGCTTCTGGTTGCACAGGAACTTGGGTAGGCTGGGCAAGTCTTGACTCAGCATGAACTGAAGGAAAATAATTTCACTTATTACATAGTAAAATCAAACCTTTTACAGAACAGCATTACAATCCTCTCTGATCAGTTATGTGAGAGCTGATCATCGTGAAGATGATGAAGCCTTTAGCATGGCAAAGCTATACTCAAATTACCAATTCCTGTTTCCATGCAAAGAACATTTTTTCTAATTGTCCAAAATAATCCAAAGCAAAACCAAAAAAACTTTAGATGTCCCATATTTCCAAGCAAAACCTATAAGCAAGTGAGAATTGGATATCTAAAAACAGCACAGTCACATTTCTGAGAAAAACACACTTTAACAGGACTGTACTATTACTTGTGGTGACCCCTTTACTACGCAGCAGTAACTGAAGCATTTCTAAGAGATGACTTGCAGGCTTCCCCAGTATTTATGTTTAGGATTTACCATTACAAACCTGGAGGGCAAACCATTTGTGGCATGTCCAAACTCTGTGCTGGGTTCATGGGCTGTGCAGATACAATGGCAGGATCAAGCGTTTGGTTCTCAAATTCCAGCATCGAGTCCTGAGGAGAAAAAATTAAAAATAATAAAAAAATCAAATCCACATTGCTGTGGGTTAAACATATGAATGTTTAGAGTACAGATATACCTGCATGAAGTTGTAGGGGCCCTGCATCTGTGCCATGAGGTCCTGTACTCGCTGTCTCCTGACCAGGGGGTCTGCCTGAGCCACAGCAGTGAGCGCGTGAGGTTCCGGGACGGGAGGAGACGTCGCCTGTGTCTGTTGCTGCAGGGAATTTACAACCTAACAAGAGACAACAACCAACTGCAATTTCAGCTCAAGGCAGCACTGTACTCAAGTGACTCGGGAGTTTTTGGCATTTCTGGCTACTGCCTAACTGGTTATGGATGATGGAATTACTGTAGTGGTGTTGAAGGACAGTATTACATCCTCCACACAGGTCAGTGCTGGTGGCCAGCTACTCATCTGAGCACTCTGCTCACACTCTGCTCTTTTTTTCTCTCCGTCTACTCTTTTCCCCATGACAAAAAGTGTTTGTTCAATACTACATGGATTTTTTTAGAGCAGAGTTTGAGACAGCAATTTATCAGCATCTGGAAATTCAAAGGAAGTGGGGGAAGAGAGTAAGCTTCAAAAATATACACAAATGGGGAACAATTATTTTCTCATAGCTTTTTGGTAAATGTAGGTGGAATCAGAATTTTTTGGTCTTTCTTAAGATTTCTTAATGCTCAATTTCCACAGCCACTGTTAGCCTAGCTCCATGATTTACTGTCTCAGGAACAGCAGGCAGCGTTGCATGACAAGGATTGCCAGACAGCCCCGTGAGGGGACACCAGAAGCCCGGAAGCAGAAGCACAGCTCACAGCGGGAGAGAAAGCTCAGATTTACCAGACATATTCCAAAGTGGCAAACATCAACAAAGGAACAAACTGCAACGGGCTTTCAGATAGCACCTGATCAGACAGCAGAGCAACCAGCAAAGCTGGACACGAGCATCTCAAACACCCATCAGCAAAGAGTTTGAAAACAGACAGCAGCAAGGATGGTCGAGCTGCACTTTGACGGCCCTAAGCAGTCCCTAACCTGCTCTTTAGGCAGATCCCATAATCCAGAAGTGCCATTTTCCATGCCAACAAATGCCCTTTAAAAATATCACCGTCAGTAACTTGTTCATTATTTCTCTATTTCAGTGAGCTTCTAATATTAATAAACTTCCAGCTAAACAGCTAAGCCTTAAAACTTAAGTTACACAGGATATAAATCAGCACACATGCACCTGAAAGTTCAAAATATTGATGTACAATACCTGATTTCTTATCAGAAGACAGATTTCTGTACAGCAGTCATGACAATTAACAAACCACTCCTATTTTATTTTAGGATTTTATTTTAGACCAGTCCTATAACAAAAGTCTGAACTTTAAGCCTCAAACTGCCACTATCCACCCTCAAAACTTGTATATTTTTAAAAATATTTCTCAAAGAAACCTTCCAGCATCTTCCATCTTTCCTACTGCTTGCCTAGATTTCCAAATCCTGTTTGTACATAGCATTCTGCACGTGCAGAATTTCCCAAATTCCAGTGGCTTGTTCCTTGACCAAATCCCTGACAGAAAATCCGAACAAAACTAAAAGCTAACCTACAGTCCTCTTTGAGATTCTCTTCAGAGCCAAATCACCACTACTAGCAATCCACAGAGAAGCAATTTGACAATTCCCATGAAAAATACACTCTAAGGCAGTCCACACTGGAAACCAAGCACAACTGCTCTGGTCTATCCCCAAATTTCACATTATGGACTGTTTCCAAATTCAGAATTAAGCCCTGTGAGCAGGAAAAATTATCTAGAGCACGTATACAGACCTTTTGCACATTACAAAGTTTAAAAATTGAAGAAAAGTGCAAGCCAGATCACCAGGTGAAACTTGAGTGGTAAAACCAGCAGCTACTCATCTCCTGCATAACTGTTACCAAAAATACTCTCAATTATTTGAGCACTACCACTCAACTCATGGAGTCCAAGTCATTCACAACAATTCAGTATCTTCAAGGAAAAAAAGAAGAGTTCATGGAATCATCAAGAACACACAACAGTGACAAAAAAAGCCAACATTTTCCTTTTTCACGAATGGTACAGTAGTGACTTCAGATGGTGTTTCATACATTACATTATCTTTTCCAATCCTCTTTTTTTAATGTCAAAAGAACAGTTTAAGACCTATTCCTTCAGCCTTATCAGCACTACCAGGGACTCTGACCCAGCACAACCAGAGTAGGATGAAACTACGAACAAATTTCAAGTTGTGTGGATGAAGTTAACCTTGGCAGCAGGCAGAGCTGCCACACACAGTGCAAGGAGACTGACAGGGGACAGGAAAAAAGGAGGAGGAGGAGAGGTAAAACCACAAGCTTAATGACACCACAAACCAACAGAATGAACTTGTATTCTGGCAGTCTGAGAACAGTTTTCAATTCTACACAAAATCCATCCAACCGAAGTTCCACAATCTAAGACACAGAACTTTGTGTACAACCAGACTCAGGCACTTATTACAGAAGCAGCAGCTAAAAAAAATTGAAAACCTCACAAAACAACAATAAAAAACCTCCATAAATACTATTACCAATAAAGGACATCTTCACCAAAATTAAATCATCATATCATCCAAATACACTTGGAAAATTCACAAGCAAATTCTTCAGTTTAAAACTTATGGAAGGCCCAGAGAAAAAACATCCCTGTGAAGACATCATCACCTCCCAAACTAGAAACACACCACAGAAATCCTGACTGTATCACATCTACTTGAGGGTTACTGAAAAAGAGAGGAGTTTATGATATCCTCCCCCTTCCTGAAAAATTATGGAGCTCTTCTGCGCAAATGTTCTCTCTCAGATTTCAAAATTCACAGCTATCAGTGTACATTCTGTGTCACGATCTTACCAAAGCACAATTCATGAGCTGCATTCCCATGAGAAATGAGACTGTGGTGCCAGCAAGAATAATTCTACAGGCAGATATTCTCAATTTCCCTTTTTTGTGTTATAGCTGAGAAAATAAGGTTCTTAATTATGAAGAAACAGGCTTCCATTTTAGTTTTTTCTAAATTATTCCTTTTTAGAATGTCCAAGATATTGAGACAGAAAGGACAACTACATATACATTCTTTGTATTGTCCTATGAAAACAAAGCTGATCCAATCCCATATTGGATCTCGTACAGATGCCTGAAAAATGAGGAGTTTCAGAAATCTGTCTGATACCAAACCACAACCTGAATTATGTCTTCATCCAGACTCCTTATATTAAGAACTACAGAGAACTGAACCACTTTGGACTCTTGGTAGAAACACAGATATAAAATGAGTGTAATTGAAGCCAATCAATCATTAATTTTAAAATGCTGTGCCTTCTAAGAATACTCCAACCAAGCACGACTTTAATGTGTGGGTTTGGAGGGTTTCTTCAGTTTTTTAAGATATTTCTTAAAACACGTTCAGTAGCAGGGAGTAGCAGCGATATTTTAAGTTTTTTTAAGTAAGGGAATGCAATACTATGACAAGAAACTACCAAAACCTTTCACATACATGGCAAAGCTGTCTACTTAGTTCTAGAAGCCTCACACCCATCTTCAATATTATTAAATCTTAGTGGTCTTCAACACTGTAAAATAGGAATTTCAGCCAGACTCAGTGTAAAATCAGCCAGGTTAGTAGTTTATCAGATCAAACCAGCTGCTCTGTTTTTTCAGCACTTCACGAGATGATGAACACTTACTCGACTCCCACACTTAGAAACAGCCCAAAGGCACCAAGAAAGTCTAAAAACCTGACTGTCTGCAACTTGCTGCTGCAGAAGGCTAAAATCAATCAAAAAGTAACTCTCGAGCACCTGAAAGAAGCTGCTCATACGTGTTTTGAACAGACAGACACAACTCAAGCTCCAGCATACCAAACACGGGGCTTGTCCTTTCCCGGACACGAAGAACACAAACTCCAGCGCAATGAAACCATGGACTTGTACATGTAGCAAAGTCTGAGTGCAAACCACTAAACTGGGAATGGATCCCCACACCACTGCACCACAAACACAAGTGAACAGCCACTCAAGTGCAGAGTAGTAACAAGTGAAATACTTGAACTGTAGTTCTGGGAAGCAGAGACGTACATACAAGCATATTTTAACGTCAAATTATGCACATAAGCAATCTGGAGTAGGTATTAGTTGAGTTACTCATTTTCAGCTCCCTCTCCAGGGACTTGCTCAATGAAAGCACAACTACACCACACTGTCAGCAGCTGGGTAATAAACTTTTAAGTTCTACATTTGCAGCTAAGTTCTCCAAAAAAAAATAAAAGACTTCAAAAAAAGTCTTTAAAGTCTTTTTAAGCCTAAGACTTTTAAGTCCTGTTTTCCCAAGCAAGCCACTAATGAAGAAAAGCAAGTTCTCTGCAAACTTAGCCAGATTAAATAGATTTTATTTCTTTTTATTTTAGGTACTCCTGAGCTAAGTATGTAATTAAAGAATCGAGTAGTGAGTCCAAGCCTACTTAAATATATGTATTCTTTTATATATTGGGGGAGAAGGGATGCAATACTAAAACCTATCATGAATTGGGAGCCAGCAGAAACAGGGATTGCAATTTTACCTGCAGTACACAAGATCTTACCTCAACCGTTTCAACTGTCCACTCATCTACCTGTTCCTTCTCACTACTGCTGAACTGAGTCTCTGCCATGAATTGTCTGTTTACATACTAAAATAAAAATAAGAAAGGGTATGAAAGTAAAAGTAAGTGGCATTAAAGGTATACAAAATGACAGTCTTTCAGTGACTAATACCTCAGTTGATTCAACTTCAGTTGGTTCAGTAAATTCTTCCGCTGGATCAGGTTCTGAAAGGAAAGAAATAAACCGTTTGTCTGGGAAAACCCCAAACCAACAACAATAAAGAGCCCAACCACCCTCATGCTACAGACCTAGAAGACACAAAGTTAGATGAGAAACTCTTGTGTCTCAGAATAAAGAAGAAATGCCATGGGCATTAACAGAGAATTAGTAGTAACAAATATTCTCAGAGCGTTGAATTAAAAAGCAAAAAAAACCCCACATTAAGTTCTTGCTGGGGAGAGTTACGTTCAGCTATGCTTTCTCCAGAAAAGGGAAAAAGGTTCTGAGCTTTTTCTTAAAATTGGATACAACATTCCCAAATTTCTTAAGTATGTAATCACACTGCTTCAAAAACTGCTCCCTTCTAACACAGCTTAAACTGGTGGGAACCACTGAGAAGTGGCAAAGCCTCAGGCAGCCAGAACTTTCATCTTGGATGGTTTCAGTAGTAGAGATGAACACTGCGACTGCAATTCAAGCACTCTGAGGACTGCAGGGACAAGACAGACCACCACAAACGTGTCATTCACAAGGCATCTCCCCCGTCTCACCAGCCTCTGCTGCAGTGTCTTCTACTGCAGGTGCAGGTGCTGCCTCCTCTTCCTCACACAGCCCGTTCTGGTGGTTGTGGGTGCTGTCGAAGTAACTGGTCTGAAGAATCCGTTCAACAACCTCCTTCAGTGCTTTGTCTGGGAAAATGGAACAGGGGAACATCAGCACCAACTCAGTCCTCATCATCTTCTCCTTCCTTCCCGAAGATTGCACATTTTTCAATCCAAAGACTGTACGTTTTGTGACCCTTTTGCTGGGAAGATGTTGCTGTCCCAAGCCAGTCCATGACCACTACTGGTACAGGATTTTCTCTCTTACTAGGTTACATTCAATAAATCCATAAATAACCCATTGTCATTCAGAAAAATCTGAAGGGCAAGGAGGACCTTAAGAATACATATAAGTCTTCAGAAGATTTGTGGAACATTTCACAGTGAGGTCAAGTTCACGAATTTAATTCTAGACTTTTATTCCTGTTACTTAAAATGATTACTGTAAGACAGTTTCTCCCAGAACAACTGTCAGTACAAACAAATGTACACAGGTACCACCTGATTCATGAAGGTTCTTCCCCTGAGGTGAAGTGGCTCAAAAGAGCCTTTGCAAGCAAAGAACACCTGCCCTCAGTGCCTCAGACGAACATGGGGGCATCTTAACCCAGAAGACATCAGCCACACTGGCAAAGCAGCACTACTGGCTGCCTAGACCAGGTATTTGTGAATTATTTCTGCAAAAAAGCAGTCTGGCTGGCATGGTCACACCCTGATCTGCAGTTAATCAATGAAAACAGGGCAAAATCACTACACTTTCTGCAGGTGCCAAGGGGGAGAGAACATCCCAAGGAAGGCCATGCCAGTTTATGTATTAGGTCCTATCACTGACAAAGCTCCTTGTTCACACACAGGTTTCCAGGAAACAAAGAGCTGTTACTGAGCACCAGCAGCAGCAGAGTACTGCTGAAATAGCAGGAATGGACTGAGCTTCAATACTGACTAATGCTGAGCCAGTGTAAAAAAAATACACCACACAGTGAGTCCAAACTTCTCAAGTCACTGATACAGTCCTACTAAGAGCTGAGAAAAAGTACTCTAAAAACTCAAAGGTAATTAACTGCCCAAGTTCTCTTACATCAGATGTGTGTTTTAGTTCAGGCACAAATTCAGTGTGCTGTCTCTTCATGCAGAGACTGTACTTACAGGTTGTTCCACAAACTGGTTTTTCCTTCCCTTCCAGTAAGTCCCACAGGTGAACAGATGCTTGCTCATACTGCTCATTCAACCTTAAAAATTAAATAATAAGAGTTAATTTCTTACTGAGTCTTTAAATTACCATACTAAATACATTGCTAACCGACTGGCAATTAGAAAGAGAAGGATTTTGCTGTAACCCTACCTCATGTTCATGTCTCGTTCAGGGTAAACCAGCTTGTAAAACTCATCCAGCATTGTCAGTTCCTCCTCCGTCAGCACTGGCACCCCATTGGATCCTTGCTTGAGGTCGCTGCGCACTTCGTCATCACCCAACTTCTCCAGAATAAACTGCAGCTCCAGCACAGTCTTTAAACGCTTCTGCTCAGCCTCCTCTCGCATCAGCTGCTCCCTGCGAGCTGTCTTCTTTATTGTTTTCTGGATCTGCAGTGGACCCAAGGGACACACAGATGGGAATTGTCTTTAATTGCTAAGGAAAGGTACAGGAGGGCAAAGGAAGAGCCTAAGGGTTGGGTTCTTCCACTGGGCAAGAGCAGAGCCTAAGTGTTGGGCTCTTCCAGTTGGACAGGCTTGGGTGATCTGGATTTTTCACACTGGCCACACAGAGAACAGGAACAGAGAGGTTATTCACCATATCCCATGATAGCAGGAAGCATTCATTGGAACTACCAGGAGATCAGCTTAAACCAGATAAATAAAAGTACTCTCTGTTTTTTCACGCACCACGGGAGGGAACTCATGGAATGTTTTGCCATGAAAAGCTGGGGAGATAGACAGGATCAGCAAGTTCAAAAAAAGATTTAAACAAATTCTTGGACATGAGATCCCCAGTCAGACACGCCAGGGAACAAGCCATGTGCATCCACTGCAGCATTCCCAGTGCGAGGAGCACGGATGCAGGGAGAGAGAGGATGACACATCATCATCAGCCTTGAGCCCTGCACTGAACCTTCCACAAGACAGGTCTAAATGCAGCACCGGTCCGAAGCCACAGGATGTTTCTTCCATTCTTCATCTTAATCCAAGCATCCAGCATCCCAAATTCAGCTGGTTTACTTTGTAAATTTAATATTCCCTTCCAAAAAATCTACCTGTGACAGTAACTTTCTCACTTTGAAACACCTAAATTTCATTTTTTAAAATCAAAGACATATCTTAAAATCAACTCCATGTGAACCAACTCCTGCCAGGAAAAACTGCAATCAAGTTTGAAAGCAGAGCACCAATCCGGTACTCCTGGATTCACTGGCTTCTTTTAGCAGTCAGCCGACCAGGGAAACACTGCAGAATGGACTTGTCCAGAAAAGAACGTTCCCCGTTACTAACATTCCATAAACACAGACAGAACTGTGATGCCAGAAAATAAAGAAACAGGTTGGCTTAGTCCTACAAATTAATTTACAGCCACAACCAATGTAGAAAGCAGTTTGTAACACAAGGATGCTGCTGTCCTTCAAATTATCACAGCCTGTTCACAAGCTAAAACCACTCATTAGAGCAGTCAGCTGCACTAACATCCACTACACAACCAATTCCTCCAATGCTGCTGCTCTTCCAGAACTCCCAACCTTTTAAAATTTAATTCTCGATCACAATGTTATTTTGCATCCTTGATAAAACACCAACCCAAGAGATTACCGATTTTATAGTATCCAGTTAATTTATCCTTCACAAAAATATTAATTGTCCCATAATGTAGTTTCAGATTGTATTATTAAGAAATGAAAACCCTATGAAATCCATTTAAGAAAATATTACCAATGGTAGCAAGTGACCATCTTCAATGTTGCATGACAGACCTCTTCTGTGATCAGTTTTCAACACCCGTGTTGTGTCAGAATATTACTACATTATTCTTGTTTCCATACATTAATGCAGTGCATCAGAAATTCTTCAGAAAACCTGACATCAACTAATATAAAGAATAGAAGAAAACAGTCCAACAACAAGAAATCAAGGGCAATTCATCCCTGTAAATACAGGTGACTACTGCATCAGTGGAAGAGTTTGAAGTGTTTGGATAACCCACATGGCAACACTTGATCTTTACTTACATCTTGGCTCAGAGCCATAAAACTCCTCTGCAGTTCCTTAGCAAATTCCAGATTATTTGTCACTTCCTGGTATTTTGACACCGCATCCTTAAAAAAAACCCCAGAAAGACCACAAATGTAAACCATCAGCAACGGAACAGAATATTTACTTCCAACAAATCAATTCCCACATGTTATAGTTCTGAAGTGAGACACAGGACCCCTGAACGGGGACTGCAACTATGTTAAGGCAAATTTAGATTTTCACTGGCCCAGATATCAAAGACTGTGTACATCCTTGGGGCCTCCAGTCTCTTCCTTGGGGCCTCCAGTTTCTTCAGATATGCTAAACACATACAAAAATATGCCTTTATGCGCTCACATGAATGATGGACCGGTTTCATGGCTGGCTGTAGCCAGCTCCTGACAAAAACTAACTCACAACTGGGAGAATGGGGGAGAAGAACATCTGGCAACTCAGAACTGCTCAAGAGTTTGAGAATTAATGATTTGTTATCTGCAGTCAGAGCCCAAATCAGAATATACAGAGCATAATGTCCCGTCCTCCAGAAATCTTTGCTTTTGCTATCTTCTTAAACCTAATACTCTTGATTTGCACCAAAGCAAACCAAACTCCTCAACCCATCTGGTAGTACTGAGAAATTACATCAAATCAGAATCAAATCAGGGGGGGATATGACTGAGACATTTACACCCCTGCTGTGACAAAATAATGGATTTCTCTAAACAAAGAAAATTTTTATCAAGCCTGGTAGCTAGACTTCATAAAAAAGATGTGTTTCCCTCCTTGACGTGATGTCAGTTCTCATCCCTGCTCATGAAACAGAAACCTTATCATGGCTTATCTTCACAACAGGCCATTCCAAAATAAAAATACACAGATCTGTGATATTTCAGTTTTCAGCTGGCACAGAACCACCGATGTGAAGATGAAATCATCACATGGACCAAGGGAAGCAGCTCATTCTTTGAAGTGTCAACAGCTGCAATAGTTGGGAGGGTACATTTCTTCCCCTCACTTTCTCTGTGTTAAAAATCATCAACAAAATGCTGTTGATTACTGAGCATCTGGTGATCTCTTGAAGTATTAATGTGCATGTTTGCATCATACAACTGAATTTAAATTGATATTTGCTTTTTATTTACTACAACTGCAAAACTGCTGCTGAATCAAGCTCTACAATAACCTACTTTAAAAACCAGCCCAAACAAGGAGAGAGGCAGCACAAAACTCCTCACCAACAAGATGACAAAACAATTTAACAAGAGAACTGGTTAGGATTTTTTTGGTTGTTTTTACCAGTTGATCTTGATTCAGACGTTCTCCCTTGTTCATTCGTTCCTGGTAATCATCAAGTTTGCTCTGAAACAAAAGAAAAATGCTGTTATGAAGAGCCAAACATCAGTTTAAAGCTTTTTCCTACTTGTGCTAACAAAGTTATGCATTGTAATATTACACTACACAGGCTGTAACATGTTACACAAGCATGTAAGCGTCCTGTACAAAGAGTACATGAGAAAAATTGTCTTCTGGGTTAAAACACAAATATTTTCCCAAGAGGTTAGTATTTTAATCCTGTTTATTTGGCTATTACAATGTCTTCATGGCTAGCTGGAACTCCAAGGAAATTCACGTTCCTCCTAAGGGGCAAACTGCTCTCCATGCACATTTCCTTCAGTCCGAACACCAGAGAGCTCAACTGAGGGCTGAAGTAGAGCTTATCACCACTTTATCACTACAGTACCAAAGACCTGACTGCAAACCCCCACTGTCGATGCTATTAAGATTCAGAACTGTAATTCTCTGTAGCTCCATCACTTAAGATAGTTGCAAAGAATTTTAAACAGTTTCTAATCCTCTGTGCAAGAATGCCCACCAACACAATTCGTATTAATAGCTCCAAAATAGTTTTGTTCAAGAGCATTAAGATTTTTTTTCCACAGGAAGAAACTGAAAAAAGCATCATCAGGCTACTTTGAGCAGGATCAGTTTTCTCATCTGCTTAAACAGAAAACCATGCGGAAGAGTGACATCAGCCAAAAGCAGGTAAAACTCCTGCGTGCCCAAGTGACAGATTCCACAGCCTAACTAACTAGAAAAGGTCTTCAAAAGGAAGCAAAGCCTGTAAGGATAACACATCTATTTATTAAGCTGTTTTCACCATTTCTGTATTATCACTAATTACTGTATTTTGAATGAAATTAGCCTTGATCTAATTTTAAAAGTTATTAAAATGAATCCTTAACAATTATCTTCCTAATCTGGGATAACGAAACATGAAAAGCAGGAGAACACTTCGTTTTGAACGTCAAAGAATCAAAACCCTGATGCAACCATTGTCTCAGGGTTTACATTTGTCACTGAGTGACAGCTTGTTTGGTTGCTGTCTTGGTTGCTGGTTGTTTCAGACTTCTCAGTTAAAATATTTTACTGATATTTTTCTAGTTAATTCAACTTCTATGCTCAGTCTCAGACTTTTTGGGAAGATCAAAGTCTGTGGAACAGTTTACTAGACAAGCTCCTCTTCCAAAGTATTTGATGCCCCTCATTACTTCCTGAAACCCAGTCACTGCTGTGAGGCTTGGTCCTTTTCATGCCACTGGTGCCCACAGTCTGGATCTTTGCAAGTCCTCCAGGTCAGATACAACATTTAACTACTTCATCTTCCAGAGTATCAGAGCCAGCAGTGGCCTAGGCAAAGTCAAAGCAAAAACTTCTAGAGCTCCAAAAATGTACTACTGGGAATTTCATGCTGGGGACAGAAACTACGTGGTAACAGTTGTTAAATGCAGCAGCCACAGTTCATAACAGATCAAAAAAGTAGCCCTGGAGAGCATTTGGCACACTGCGACTCTATCTCAACAGGAAGTAAGGTCAGGTTACTCTTCTCCATCCTGATTTCAGAGCAGATGATGACACGGCTGGACAATCACAGGACAGTTCTCTTGACTGGGGAGAGTGTGGCTGAGCTGTGAAGCCAAAAGGGAGGTAAAAGAGCTGAACCACTGCAGTGCCCCAGCGCAAAGCCAGGTCAACCCACACCTCTGATGGTTGAAATCCTACAGCAAACTGGCTTTGCAGACAAGGAAATTTCAAAGGAAGTTCCTACTTGCTCAAGTCACTGGCTCCCCTGCTGCAGATTACAATCCCCTTGGTCACCCTGATGCAATTGTTTGTGAGGCTGCTCAGTAAATAGACTGCAAACACGAGCCAGTTTGAACAGGGTCTACAAAAATGCATTAAAACAAATTCTGTGATCCAGTTTCCAACACAAACCCATAAACAACAACAGAAAAACAAACAGGGTGGAACACTGTATTCCAGAACACTACTTTGTTCAGCTTTGCTGAAAAAAAGTATATTGCAAAATTACGCTGTGAAACACTCACAGAATCCATTTTGGGGGCTGAGGGCATAAGGGAGGGAAGAGACAAAAATATCCTAAATAACTACAGTTTTTCTGTATACTTCTTCCATGCATGGTTGGTCCTTTCAGATTAAGATATTGCAGTAACATACTGAACAATGCACAAGCTTTTTCTTGAATGGTCAAATATTCTTAGGTCTAATGTAAATGCTTTGCTTATTTTTATTCAACTAAAAAGCAAAGGGTAATATGTCTATTTCTGTTACGAATAGAAGAAAAGTTACTTGTCTTCACTTTTTCTTCTTTAAAAATATTCCTATTGGGAAGGTAGAAGCAGAGGAAGGAAAGCCCTGTCAGCTGCAATGCAGAGGACAAGCCAATGTGCATTTAGTTAAACATTACCACAAAGATTTTGACTGCCAAGTAAGCACTTTTCTATCATCCCAAAGACACTTTAAGATCCAAAGCTGCATTACACAGAAATATTAAGTAAAATGCTTTCCTTTTTAATCTGCACTGTCAACTAACAGCAATCCAAGAGCAGCATTAGTGCTGGGAAACAACTGCAGTAAAATTCCTGCTTAGGAACCTACTGCAGTGCCTGCAAGAGGGAAAGACTGTCTTCATCTTAAACCCCCCTTTACACAACTTCACCCTCACTCCTCACAGATAGAGATCTCAGAGCATGAAAACCAAACCAGCAGGAAAAAAAAAAAATCCAGTGGCAAAGTGAGCACATAAATTGAGTATCGAACAGCTCATGAGTCAGCAGCTCCCAGTTCTGCAGGCAGCAAGCCACCCTGCTTCAGCTTTTCCCACTGAGATACCTGAAGTATTTTGGAGTTTCCTGGGGAAAAAGCACCACAGACAGGCTCCTGGGGCTGTAGTGTTCATTGCTTAAGTATGCCCTGGATTTTACTTTAATAGGAATCTGAAACTGAGTTACTTTACTGCAGTAATAGACAGTTCTCTTCACCTCCTCTGAATTGTCTCAAAAATGTCATCCTAAAGTGAAAACAAAAAATGCAGTTACATGGTATTACCTTCCAAACCAACACTGGTTTTAGAAATGCCTGACCACTGAGCCATCACTTCCAGTGCTGTGCTACAAACTGGATCACTGGAATCATCAGATTAAAAATAACCCTTAAAAAAGGGGGTCAGGAGCAGGAGGGAGGCTCTATATTTAACCAGATAATTTCAGTGCTATGGTTCTACCAATTACAGCAGTGCAAGCGTGCATGACAAGCTGCAAGGTGCAAGGGGACAAGGTAACCTCTGTGAACAGCTGGAGTAAACCTTTTGTAATTCAAACTCTACCACAAGCTGAGGAAAGATGGAAAGGACATTTCAAGTCTGTTTCCTGAGGCATCTCAAAAATTCAATGTTTTTGACAGCACAAAAGCAATTAAGATAATCCAAAATTCAAACCAGCTGTGTAATACAGTTTGCACTGAAGCCAAATAAAAGCCAAGTTACAAATCAGAAGTTTATTAACCTCTTTTACATTTCTGCATTATAATCTGTCTGCCCTCCACCATCACCTCCACGCTCATTCACTGCTTCGCAGCAAAGACTGCCCAGAAATGACCAAAAAAACCTCCACAAACCAAAAGCAGACTTCCTATTTTCTCAAAAAACAGGCAGAAAAAAAAAATCAAAAAGGTAAAACACTTAACAAGGAAGTTCAGAACCTCTCAAACCCCACCAGTTCTGAGAAGCTGTTTCAGCCCTGAACTGGAACTAGGAAGATGGAAGGATGCAGTAACACCAATATTCCAGAACACAAAACACTTACAGGTCTTCTGTTTAAACTGAATTTATTTTTGAAATAACAGTTGTAGATATTCTGGTGGGTAGTTTTTTTCCCCACAGTCTGTGAAGTTTAATGGTTTAGAAAAAAATATCTGCACGATGTATTAGTTTTTAAACAAAGGACAAAGACACATCAATTCTGAGACTGCAGTTTCATGATCAGTTAACCCCAGAGGGAAAAAAAGCTGCTTCAGTAACCAGAATTAAGTCACAGGAGAGTGGAACCTCAAGTTTTGGTGTCTGCACAGAGACGTTCTTTCCAAATCACCAACATACAGGATTTCCAACAGAAACACAGAACTTACAGGGAAGTTGACTACACTGCAGGAGACCTGGATTTTGCTCCACCCATCATTTCTGTTCAAAAAAGTTACTTTTACAAATGAATTCTAGAACACCAACTGGGCTGCAGAATATAAATCGAGCTCTCCCAACACATTCTGCGTGTCTTTTTCTTCTGAAACAAAAACTGTCATCCAAACCCCAAAGCAGCATCTGAAAAACTGAAACTAGAAGGTGTTTCCAGAGCCCCTCGGACTCATCAAGCATCCAGTTAACTGAACTCACTGTGAGACAATCCCTATTCTACAATAACCAGTTAAAACCAAAAGAGACCAGGCTGAAACCCCAAAGCACCAACCACCACACGATTTCACAGATAAACTGCTTGGCTTTTCAGACCTGAAGCTTGCTTATCCAAAATTCCTACCAAGAGAGACTTCAAAGAAAGATTCAGGCTTTTAATACACAGCCTGAAATGAATTTTATGATTTGTTCCAAAATCATGTTAAATCTCCAAAGACAAATTTCAAACCAAGCCTCACAAGGAGAGGTTCTGGAGACACTCACAAGCCTGGGACATCCCAGTGGCACAAATCACGGACAAAAGCATTGAGAGAGCTGCTACCAATGGGCAGCTTCAAACTTCCTGCTACCACTGGCTGCACCTACAAGAATGGAAAACTGATCCCAGCTTTTACTACAGGTTCCTGTTTCCCACGAGAAATCCAACATTTTACTGAACCACGTCACATCAACTTCAAATGTCCATCTCCTGTCCCATGAGAGTTCTCGTGGAGCGAGGACAGCAGCTCTTGTGAACTGCTCATTTTGCACCCCAGCCAGGGTTACACTCAGGAGGAAATTCAGACAAGCTGATAAAGTGACAGCAGCTCAAGTTACCAGGCACAGGCAACGTGTGCCATCTTTCCAACTCCAGACATCAAGCTCACATCAAGTTTTTAAACTCACATGTTACCCTGTGAACATCTGCCCATCCCCTAACCCATGTGTTAATTATTTTGCCCCTTTGGCAGAACATTTGTTTGATAAACAGTTCTTACATGGCTCATGCTCTATTGCACAAGTTGAAAGCAAAATAACTGGGTTTTTTTCATTCAGCCCTGAAACAAAACCAGAGTTTGATCTACATTCAATTGGCTTAAAATTTGGAAAGGATTTTCCCTCTAAAAACAAAAACCAGAAGAGCCAGGGAGAAGGAGAAATTGAAGGTGAAGTATTTTCTCCCCGGGAAGGTGGAGAGCTGGCAGGATTCTAACCACAGACACCTGACAAACACCTGGAGGAGTCCAGGCAACTTTTAAATTAACTAAGCTTGTCAACATAAACTCGAGTTGCACATCTGAAGGTCCTGTAGAGAAAACACCCCTTTAATTACCCCCTTCCATACACACACAGATATCTTGTCATCTAAGAGCAGAGAATAGCATTCCTATAATTTCCAAATATAAAAAGATGAGGGGAACGCAGACATTTTCAGGCCATGTTTTCACATCCATTTCTGAACAGCAATTCCATTTATCCTAGCCCCTTTTGACACAAGCAATATTCATTCTTTCAAATGAGGTCACACTTAGGAAAAGAAAATGAAAGTGTAACTATTAATCTAGTATTTTTAGTTTATACAGAAACATTCAAAACAGTATAGACCAAAGTTATAAATATTATTTCAATTCATATTTTGGTAGTCACGCTATTTTATCCTCTGTGTTTAGAGGTAAACGTGGCGTTAAATTTACTCCAAAAATTCCAATTTCTCCACGAAGAGTGACCTTTCCTCTGCCAAAAGCTGCACAGTCCTTTTATTTAAAACCTAAGATGGTACCTCTTCCAGAGCAATCATGTTTCATCCTTCAGAAACGTGTGTCTAAGTGTATTTTTGTGTTCATTCTGTGACACAAAGCTCTGAAAATCATCTCTACTGGCCTTCGTTACCAGCTGCTGACAAAGAAAGGATTAACTGTCCAACTAAGCACAAGTTCCCAGTGAGATTTACTGCATTTCTCACCCACTCCTGTCTGTGCGGTATGCAGCACAATTTTACTTTCTGGATGGTTGGAAAAATTAAAAATATATTCTTGTCCAAAGATACAAAATGCAAGGAAATACTGATGTGTACAAAGAGCTTTGTTTTAAGACACCAAGCACGTAACGCTCTCTTTATTAAAGAGCATTATTCACTACAGAGCTCTTGATTCCCCCACCAAGGCAGAGGCTCAAGCCCACAGATGAATTACTCTGCTTTACCACACCAAAACCTATTTCTCTCACGACTTCTGTAGTGCTTATGAGTCTTCCTTCAGGAAGTTTCAGAACTTCAGGCCATTAAGACTCAGGAATCTTTGAACTTACTTCATCAGTGACAGACAACACGGAGCTTCTCCTTTTCAAGCCCCAGCCCTTGTCTTTTCTTTAAGCCCACACTGCCCAGCACAGAGTATTCCAAAAACAAATGCTTTCAGTAATTTTCATGGAACATCTTCCAACAAAAGCCATGTCCAGAAAAAAAAGGGCACTTTGTCCCCTTTATTCACTTGGTAGAACACTACAGCCGACTAAAACTCCACTCAAATAGAACGGAATGGCTAAGGCAAGTGTAAATTAGGTGTAAATGATTTACAGGTAAATAAAAACACTGCTCCCAAGGAAAGCTGACCCTCACACCAGTAACACCGGGCTTTATCCTCTTGGTTACTCCCAAGCACAGAACAGGTCAAAATGTTCACCCGCTGATTCTGGTTTTTAAAAACATACATTTTTAACATCATAAAAAATATCTTCAGAGGGTTTTTGTGTATGTTGGGTACAACAGTTAAACCTCAAACCATTTTTTTGTATTGGAAAAATCAGAGACAGAAAGATCTGCTCTCTTTCTCGAGTTGAGGACCAGTACTGTGTGTGCACATATTCCTGCGTATTACTGAGAAGTTTAAGACAGACATCTTGTTCTGTCTACACATAACAGACACGGAGGAAAAGCTCCTCTGATTCTGAAACTTACCTAAAAGGTCCTGGCTTGCTGCTTTTTGCCATGTCATTTCTAAAACACAGGAAAATCCCACACCCAGTTTTTCAGTGGGAAGCTACACTGTACACAGTGTATTTATACAGTGTATTATTGATAGGCCGTGTATTATTTATAGGTGAAGCACAGCTTCTTTCATCTACAACCCACCTGTATAGACTAATTTACTGGTAATATTTCCACCTAATACAAGATGGAATACTATGAACAAGATCAAAACTGCCAGTTAAAAGAATTAATAGAACAGTTATTATGCTTATTCACTTCTAAAAATAAAAAGAGATTTAGGGCTCCGGCATGGACATAAAATTATTTTTCAGTAATCCCTAATTTTAGCTTGGCAATGCGGTGTTTCAAGGCAAGTCTTGAGGCTATGTATTAGTTCTTCTTCTGACGGACGCCTCATGCTCTGTAGGTTGTACAGCCCTGCGAAGCTCATCTAATCTGCCACCACGGAGAGGGTGCAAAACACGCCGCGAGTAACCACGACACCCTTTTCCTCTCGGGCCACAACTCGAACCGTCCGAGCACCACGGATTTACTAGCTGCTCTTCCTAAAAATAACCCCTGAAAGGCCGCTTCCAGCCGGGCTCAAGCTCCCAAAGAGCTGAGCTTAGGGCGATGGAAAGCGAGCGGTGACACCGGGGCGGGGTGGCCCCGGCTTTGTGCGGGCGGCACAATGAGCTCCGCCGGGGAGGCCGGGCCGCCGCCATGTTACAGCTCCGCGTCCATGTGCCCGGCACCGGGGGCACCGCAGCCTCTGCCCGCCCGCTCCGCCGGCCACGGGCACCGGGAAGGCTCCGGCCACCGCATGCAACGGGGATGTGGGGAGCCGATCCCCGGGATGGCGCGGCTGGGAAAGGCCCCGCCGCGGGGAACAAAAGGCGGAAGGAGGGGGAAGGGGAAGGGAGCGGCGCCGCCGAGGGGGCTCCGGGCAGCGGGGGCGAAGGGGGGCCGGCAGCCCCGACCCCTCCGGGCTCTGCCCCGCGGGCCGGGGAGAAACGGGGCAGAGTCCCGGGGCGGCGGGAGGGCGGCCGGCGATGGGGCAGGGGGACCCCGGGAGGGGAATGGGACAGGCCGGGGGAGCGGCGCTCGCCCTTCTGGAACCTTCCAGCGGGCGGCCTCTGGGGGCCACGCCGGGAACAACCCGGGAGGGCTCGGCGGAGGGCCCGGCACAAGGGAGCGGAAGGGAAACAGGCCGGACCGGCTCGGGGGCAGGGGTACAAGGCGAGTGGGCACCCGGAGTGGGCCGGGGGACTGAGGGGACGTGGGGATCACCTTCTTCTTCTCCAGGTTGCGCAGCTTCTTGTCGATCACCCCCAGAATCTGCTTCATGGCCTCGGTCTGCACCGTGGTGATGTTCACACCCGCCGCCGCCTGCGGGGCCGCCGCCGCCGGGGCAGCCTCGCTGCCCGGTCCCGCTTTGCCGGTGCTGCTGCCGGTGGTGCTGCTCGCCATGGTGCTGTTGGTAGCCGAGGGCATCTCTGTGAAGGAGGAAGGGAGGGCGGGAGAGAGACAAGAGAGCGGAGAGAGCGGCGGGCGCGTCACGGGGGGGGGAAGCG